>OU618545.1:22015087-22130966 GCA_914829495.1 Eilema sororculum | reverse complement strand
TGTCGTGCGGTCCATGGCCCTGTACGGGTGCCCCGTGTGGGCGGACGCCCTGCAGGCCAGGTTCGTGCAACTGCTGCATGCTCCGCAGCAGACGATGGCCTGCAGGGCCATTAGGGGGTACCGCACGATATCCTTTGAAGCGGCGAGTCTCCTAGCCGGATCGCCACCGTGGATCCTGGAAGCGAGATCCCTTGCGGCACTGTATCGGTTCCGTAAGGAGGCGCGGGAGCGGGGATTCGATCCCGAGCCCGAAGACATTCGGGCCGAGAGGTCCCGGCTCCACGGGATCATGGTGGCGGAGTGGGAGCGACGACTTGAGCAACGACGCGCAGGGCATGCCGTCATAGAGGCGGTAAGGCCCATCATGGGGGAATGGCTCGAGAGGCCACATGGCAGCCTCTCGTATCGACTGACGCAGATTATCACCGGGCACGGGTGCTTCGGGAGATATCTGTGTCGGATCGAAAAGGAGCCAACGTCCGAGTGCCATCACTGTGACGCGAGCGAGGACACGGGGCTGCACACGCTCACCGATGGGCTGAACCGAGGCGGGAGCTAGTGGCGGCCCTGGGAGTGAGAGTTCTCACCCTCGCCACCCTGCTCAGGTGCACCCTGCCGGCCGGCGTCTCCTTCAGCGAGCAGGTAATGGTCGTGAAGGAGACGGCGGAGCGGGAGAGGCGGCGCGAGCGAGAAAGACTCGCGGATCGCGCCGCCCGCGCGCGCAGGCAACTCGGGCGTCGGAGGGCACTGACTGACCTCCGTCCCCCATGAGCGCGGGCCTGGGGGTGACGGGTGGAGCCGCCTGTCACCCCAGCAGAAGCAGGCCACGGCGGCGGCGCGCTGAACAGCGCGTCTCCCCATTCCGGGGGCGAGTTGGGGACACCGTTGTCCCCCCTCCTGAGGAGGGCCAGACCGTAAGGGATGGCCCTGGGTCAGCCGGGGTGCGAGGGATATGTCTATGACAACCTCACCTCCGGCCTAGCACCAAGACCCACAGTCGGCGTGCGGTTTTAGTCGGTTCGAGTCCGACATAACCTCCCCTTCCGGCTCCGGCAGGGGGGGTATCCGAGGGGATTTCCGCACGAAAAAAAAAAAAAAAAGGTTTATGCATCACAATAAAGGAGATAAACTAACCTGTATAAGTCCTTCAGCTGCCGGCGGCAAATAATCCACAGTAGCTAGTGTCACCACCGTGGACGCCACGTCACTAGCCCTGACGACATCCTTGTTAGTCTCCAGCCAGTCAGTGATGGCCCCCAACACAGGCTCGTGTCGGTACTTCATGAGGCCAAGAGAAATGGTTATAGAATTCACTACTGCTGGCTTGTCTTTGTTTGCTGGCAGGCATTCTATTGTGTCGCTGTAAACAAATGTACTGATTTGTAGTAAAAGGTTGGGTTGGTTTCCAGGTGGAGTAGAATAGGACCACGCCATCTCTTCCTATGGGTGTCGTAAAAGGGACTAAGGGATAGGGTTGTTTTCCATCCGACAGTAAACATACGGCGAAACATGGGTGCTTATACACCTCTGCCTACTATTTACAGACGTGAGTATATGGATGGATGGTTGGGTAACTAATCATCATTATTCAACCTACTTTTTTTATTTTTTTTTATATAGTACACGTCAATTTGACTTCACCTCGCCTGATGTTAAGCTAAAGGCAAAGTCTCGGAAAGAGGGTCACCATCGTAAACATGTACCATGTTAACAGTGGTGGCACTCAGCTTGACGGCCTCATTAGATGCCTTTTCACGCCCCGCTTAAAGGACCCGGGACTGTAGGAAGAAGGAAACACGTGAGCTGGCAGGGAATTCCAGGTCTTAGTGGTGCGGCATAGGAATGAATCACTGAAACGCTTGATTCTAGCAGGTATACTCTGCACCGTAAATGGATGACATCTTAGCCCTGCACGTGTCGTCCTGTGAAGGAAAGGGGAGGGTGGGACTAATTGGAAGAGCTCGTCAGAACATTCACCATGGTAGAGACGGTAGAAAACTGCCAAAGACGCAACATCTCTACGCATCTGCAAAGGCTCGAGGGTGTTCGTGACCTCAGGATCCCCAATAATGCGGACCGCACGTCGCTGCAACCTGTCGAGAGCATCTAATAAGTACTTTGCGGAGCCGTCCCAGAGATGTGAGCAGTATTCCACGCAGGAACGAATTTGGGTCTTGTATAGAAGACACCGCTGCTCCGGCGTGAAAAAACGTCTCACTCTGTTCAGGACTCCGAGTTTACGCGAGGCTGATTTGATGATACTCTCGATATAGTTTTTGTTATTCAGTTTGCAGCGAACATCCATACCGAGGATAGTGAGGTGATCCTGCAGTGGCAGTGGTGTGCTCTGAAGAGTGGGAAGGGGAAGGAAAGGAGATACCTTAGCTGTAAACGCACATGCCTGGGTCTTCTTGGCATTGAACTCGACCAGGTTCCTAGCGCCCCATTGAGAAATGTGGTCCAGGATCCGGTCCAGCTCTGTGACAAGAAACTGCCTTTTTTCCGCGATATCAGATTGCTTGGCCGCAGGATGTGCGTGATAACTCCCATGTAAGGTGCTATCGTCTGCATAGCAGTGAATGTTTCCGTCACAGAGCATGTCATTGATATGCAGAAGAAAGAGAGTGGGAGATAAAACGGAACCCTGCGGCACGCCAGCATTTACCTGCAAGAACTCCGAAGCTCGTCCATCACAAAGGACGCGAATACGGCGCCCCTGCAGGAAGCTTGCAACCCAGTTTCACAGTCTAGGAGACAGGCCGAAGGCTGGTAGCTTGGAAAGAAGCGATTTGTGCCATACCCTATCGAAAGCTTTGGCGATGTCAAGACTAATTGCCAGTGACTCACCGTGCTTCTCCATAGCCTCACCCCAAAGGTGGGTCATGTACGCCAGAAGATCACCCGTTGACCGTTTCGGTCTGAAACCGTATTGCCGGTCACTAAGCATGGAGTGATCCTCTAGGTGGCGCATGAGCTGTGTGTTAATTATGTGCTCGAACACCTTACACAGCACTGAGGTGACGGCTATGGGTCGATAGTTGGCTGGGTCCGAGCGATCTCCCTTCCTGTATCTCCCTCCGTCCCGAACTGTAGGACAGTCGGTACAGCCGCGTTAGCATAGGAGATAACTCCGCTGCACATTTTTTAAGTACAACCGCTGGAATACCATCAGGACCACTGGCTTTCCGGACATCGAGTGATTGCAGTACTGCACGGACATCGCGTTGCCTGATACGTATATCAGGCATTGCGTGGTCACCAGTGGGCATTGTCCGTGGTTGCATACCACAATCATCGACTCGGGAGTTGGCCGCGAAGAGATTGACCAGCAAATTTGCTTTCTCTTGCGGCTCATGGGCCAGAGATCCATCGGGATTGCTCAGCGGGGGCAGCGAGGGCTGGCAGAAGTTGGCTTGCACGGCTTTGGCCAGTTGCCAGTAGCCACGGCTACCCGTGGGATGCGCCACTAGCTCTTGGCCCAGCCGCGCTATGCGCTGGGCATCCGCCCTGACGCATGCCCTCTTGCAGACCTTTGTGGCTCTGTTGTACGCCGCCTTGAAGTGACCCACGTTGGGATCGCGCGTGGCGCGCGCCCGCACCCAGGCGCGGTACGCAGACTGTTTATGCTCAACAGCCTCCGCGCTAATACCATCTAGCGAAATGAAGCTATACTACTACAGAACTGAGATCAACCCTATCCCTTAGTCGCCTTTTACGACACTCACAGGAAGAGATGTAATGGTTCTATTCTTGCCGGAGTCTTCTCATGACTGGGCCTTGTTTCGAACCAGTAGTGGTCCATTTGCTAAACTAGTCTTTAATATTTCTTTTTAAATTGACGTTTTGTAAGTTCCGATTTGATGGTCTATGCAGAATAAATGATTTTTAACTTTGACTAGGTTAGCAGTTATCAACAGATGACAGTCCCCCATTTCATATCAAAATCAGTTCAGTCGATTAGGAGTTCACAGAAGATTTTTATTAAGTAACTAGCTGACTCGGCGGATTTCGTACTGCCAATTTTTTTCGCCCGCGTAGCGTCAGATCCCGTTCCCGCTGCACCCTCTAGTATATTAAGCCATATATATAAACCTTCCTCTTGAATCGCTCTACCTATTAAAAAAACCGCTTCAAAGTCCGTGGCGTAGTTTTAAAGATTTAAGCATACATAGGGACGGACAGACAGCGACAGCGACTTTGTTTTATACTATGTAGTGAAGTATCACACTTACTTGCATATTCGATCAAGTAACACCGGATCAGGGAAACTAAGTGACGCCATGGCGAACAGTAGGTCAGCTGATTTCTTGAGGTCGATGACCTCAGACTGGCTGGTGATACTGTGTGAGAGAGCGCGAAGGAGAGGTGTGCTGCGTCTTCCTTTTTGCTGTAGAGCTTTCATCACCTACGGAAGATTGATTTTTATTCAAACATGTATAGGGTGGCACACACCATAAGAAATTTTGGTAAGATCGCACTTTACTATTCAAATTCCACTGATAAAACACACATCAATGCTAAAAAACCAGCAGTTTAAAGACTGCCTCTGTGGCGTGGCGGTAGTGTACACAATTGGCGCGAGATCGATCCCCGTGTTCACACCTATAATGCGATGAAAAGCAATCCGCAAGAACGTAGCATCTCTCAGCATGACGTAGCAATAATAATTAGTAAACCTAGCAATTAATCAAATTGACAACTTTAATTTTAACTTCACTTTCACTATTGTAACCGTTCGCATTCAACGCATCAGTAATTGACCTACATAATTATTTTATTTTAATAAAAGTTTTATCCTAACCGAGAACAAAGTTCTTTCCCACTCTAAACACCCTGCTCAGTGCAAATACTTATATGCTTGAATATGGGTTAGGCCGTCGGTCTTGGTTGGCGTACATTTATGTATAACAGTCATTATCAACAAGGACCTTCCTGTCAATGGCGTCTCGGCATTGATAGCGGACTAATATACGCACACACGCCTCGATTCCCGGCGGTGAGTAGGATAGCCAGAGCTCACTGGAGAGTTTTGTCCTATCAGTGGGAAGACCAAAGGCTTGTCCTGCTCTGTTTTTTACAAGTGTGTTGCACACATTCATAGGCCACGGTAACCACTGTCCATCAGTTGGGCCAGGTGCGTCGGTAGCTTAGTGGTTAAGGAGTCAGCTTTACGATCGAAAGGTCCCGGGTTCGAACCCTGGCCATTACACTACCGACGTGAACCCACTCCTAGCACAATCAATTTAACTTAGTTGGAGGGGTTAGAGGGAATATTAGTAACTTCGGTTCTAATATTCTTTAAAAAAAATGGTTTAAAAAGAAATCTGTGCCGTTTACCCTATAGCTTATCTTACCTTAATCATCTGCGGTAGTGTCAAATTTGTAATCAGTCTAGCTGCTTCATCATCTCCAGTAATACCTAGCACAGTGCTCAAGTCCTCAGCCATAGTCAGTGAGTTCATTGCGTGGACTGTATTTGAGCGAGCTAGTATACGGCACAGTTTGAGGAACCGAGGGTCCTTCTCGAAGTCTCCCAGCCTAACTTTGTTGGCACTTGACCATTCTGAGAGTATGGACACCATCTGAAAGGTTAAATGTATGTGTGAAGAAATTTATTTTGGAATATTTATGCCTGAGGATCGTCGAGGATAGCTTAGTGGTTAAGGAGTCGGCCTCACGATCGAGGGGTCCCAGGTTCGATCCTGGCCATTACTCTACTGACGTGAACCCACTCCTAGCACAGCAATTTAGCTTAGGTGGAGGAGTTAACGAGAATATTAGTAATTTCGGTTGCTAATAAATTTAAAAAAAAATTACTTCAGTTAGGTTAATTTATTAAATGAAGTACTTTCACCCTTTAAAAGTATTTTTTTATGATGTCCCAGCTGCATTAAATCTTATACCATTAATTATCTTGGAAGCCAAGTAAGTCGTGGGTCAGTCCTGCCTGGGCATTTAACTTTTTACAATCTTAATCAATTTGAATAGTTACCATACTTATTGCTTTAAAATTTCATACAACATTATGCTTATAGTGCTATTTAATCCTATCCTTAACTAAATGTTGTTACTAATTAGATTAGGTTAGACATATTTTATATTTTTTATCGTGCGAAAAATCCCCACGGATACCACCCCCACGGAGCCGGTGGAGGTGGTTATGTCGGACTCGAATCGACTAAAACGCACGCCGTCTTGGGTCTTTGGTTGCTGGAGGTGAGATTGCCGAAAGAAGAGAAGGAGAAAGGAGAGAAGAATCCAGGACCATCTCTTTCGAGGTGGCCCCCTACGGGTTGTGGGGACCTTAGTGTCCCCATCTAGCCCCGGGTACGGGGAGGCGCACTTTGCGCCGCCGCCGCGGCCTGCTTCTGGTAGGGTGACAGGCGGCTTCACCGCTCACCCCCAGGCCAGCGGTCATGGAGGACGGAGATCGTTCTGCGACCTCCGACGTCCGGTTCGCCTTCGCTCTTCGCGGGCTTCCGGGCCCGGAAGGTTAGACACATGCCATGTTGGTTCCCAGTGGAGTAGAATAGGACCACCCCAACTATTCCTTTGGGTGTCATAAAAGGTGACTAAGTGATAGGGTTGTTCTTCATCCGATAGTAAACATACAGCCCAAGACAAAGGGCCCACTAGATGGAAATAGGCTTGGCCCTTACTATATCAGGGGACTGAAAACATAATTAGCAAAATGTGGGTGCCAGTATGCCTCTGTGTACCCCTTCGGAGATTTACAGAGGGGGGTATATGTATGTATCATACTTGATGCATTTGCCACATTGTCTGGTTTTGAATAAATTTTAAAATTAATGGTGGTCTAAAGCTGTGCATTAAAACTGTATACTGTGACACTGAAGGTGCTATTATGATGATATGATTCACACAATTCATAATGATGAGCTGAAAACCTAAATTTTAATGGAACATGTCATGTCGGAATCATAAAACCAAATATAAAACCAAGGCGAAAATTATTCAGTTATGAGATTTATATTGTTTACGAGACACAGCTTATTTAAAAAAAAATATTGGTAAGCTCAATGAGCAGTTTTCCAGTAGGTACATAATCAGTTGGTTTTAAAATCATCAAGAGATGGCGCTAGCATAGCTTTTGGTATTTTTTTTAATTTGCATTGTGGAGGCCAATTTAGTCTGTGGCAAGAAAGAACTGAACGAATGTCTCAATTTGATTATTTGCTGCTTCTGAATAGTTCAAGTTTGTTTGTATGTAATATTGCAACTTCAAAAAGTTGATACCTACATAATTTTAGATAAGTAATAATACATTGTACTTAGTAAATACAATAATCTTTGTTTTCAGTAATATGTAACTAATATTCAATATGCGGTGTGTTGTTCATACATACAGAAAATATTTGATTCCACAAGAAATTACATTACGAAATCAATGGATTAGGGCACACTCTTCTTACCAAAAGTGCCGACTGCGCCATCTAGCCCGTCTTTAGGAAAGCTTTATATACCTACTAGAAAACTGCTCATTAGCTTGTGTTATGGAATCTAGAATGCAGATAAACATACTTAGATACTTTTTTTTGTAAATACATACATTATACATAGAAACACCCAGACCAATGCAAATAGCCATATTCATGCATACAAATATTTGCACTGAGCAGGGATCGAACCCGCGTCTCCTGCGTGGCAGTCGCGCGCACTACCGACTATTACATTTTTACACATTAAACATTTTTAGGACAAGATGTGAGTACTAGGTATGATTCCCTGTATTGTATAACATGTGACAAAATTTCACGGGAAGTTCACCTTGATTTTATATTCCATGAATAACACTAATATTACCTTAAGAGCATGTCTCCTAGACACTACAGGGTTTTCAGCAACAACTAATAAACTATTTAAGTCAATTGCCTTCAGTATTTGAGTGTCTAGTTGTTGCGCCCGAGTGTACTTCACGGATTTAGGGCTCGGCTTCTGGACTTCTGTGTCTGTATCTATATTGTTAAGGGAAGCAAATGCTGCGGCTACTAAACCTGAAATATTGCAAAAACACACAGAGAATAAGTTTTGAATAATCGTTAGCATAACTTGTACCACACAAGGTGGGAATCTAGAGTAAATTTACAGTTTAATTCTTTACAGTAAATTTCTTTCATCTATACAGTAACTTGGTTTATACTTAAGTTGCCGGCAATTGGCTCGCCTCCTATTATGTGGGACAGAAAGAAAATCATAAAAATCATATGTGGATGTTAATACACCTCCGCCTACCCCTTCAGGAATTTGTAGGGTGAATGTATGTATGAAATTTATTATTTAACCATAAATAAGTGCCTTTTGAAAAGACTATACTTTGATCTTTAATTGTGCATTAGTAACCAAAAAAATTACCTTTTATCTTGGTGTGCCTAATTCGCTTTGAGCCTAAATCGCGTTATGCCTAGACCAAACGCTAGTTTGGCCAAACGCGAGTAAGACCAAAAACGAGTTAGGCAAAAGGCGAGTTAGACCGAAAACGAATTAGGCAGAAGGCGAGTTAGACCGAAAACGAGTTAGGCAGAAGGCGAGTTAGACCTTATGCGAGTAGTAGTTAGTATCGTTTCGTCTAAAAAGTAGATAGTCTGAAGCCCTTTTGGGGGATCTTCGTGAATTGTACCAACAGGTAACGAAAATCTAAAAAGCACCTGGTCTAAGTATGCCACATTGTAGGAGACGTTCTCTGGGGTGACCCATGGTCAGTCCGGAGGATGTGAAAAAGTCCAAGGCCATAGTTCGGTTCATAACAAACGCAGGACTTGGTGAGCAGATAGAGATAGCACAATAGATCTGCGAAAGGGGGTCCAGTGAGGGTGCGCAGTCCATCTGGCTAGGGGGTGTCCTACCTTGCGTTTGCCTGCTCTCGGTCTCCACTCTAGGACTCGTCTGCTCCAACGGCCATCGGCCCTTCGACAGTGATGTGGCCAGCACATTGCCACTTAAGCTTGCTTATTATGTGAGCTATGTCGGTAACTTTGGTTCTGTGTCGGATGACCTCATTTCGAATTCTGTCCTTCAAAGAAACTCCAAGCATAGCTCGCTCCATAGCCCACTGCGCGACTTTTAGGTTATAGACTAGCCCTACCATCAGTGTCCACGTGTCGGCACCGTAAGTCATAACAGGTAGGACGCACTGATCAAAGACCTTTGTTTTCAGGCATTGACAGGTGGCAGCTGCATTCGTAATCATGTTCAAAGAAATTGTAAAAAAAAATATAATTGGTATGTGAATGTCACGGTCCAAGTAGTAACAATAATCTGATTCTTTTAATATTATTATGCAGAAATCAATTGAAACTGAATAAAAACAAGGTAAACTTTTAGGCATAACGCGACTTAGGCTCAAAACGAACTAGGCATACAAGTAATTAGACAAATAGCTAAATAGACTCAACGCTTTTTGGCATAATGCGAATTTGGCTCAAAGCGAATTAGACAAATAGCTAAATAGACTCAACGCTTATTTAAAAGTAAGTTTTGGCATAACGCGACTTAGGCTCAAAGCGAATTAGGCACACAAAGATAAAAGGAAAAATTATGCAGGCAATGTTGTTACTCTGTATCAAACTCCACTAATTATATAGTATAACTCACAATAATTTGTCTATTTGTATTGCTAATTTTTGGATTGTGGAATTATTAACAAATGAGGATATTACCTGCATTTTCTTTCTCTTCTGTAGTCGTAGCTTTAGAGACTTTGTCGGATAAATTTGTTGATACGTCTAGTTTATCAGTTTTGAATACTGTAGCGCTAGGTCCAGAGTATTTTCTTACGGCCGTCCTTGAACCTAACCTCCAAATCACTAAACCGCTCAATTTCAACATCTATAACCAAAGTAATTACCAAAATAAATATTAAATAATGTAATATACTTCTTAGTAAGTAATACTCATGTGTAATACAGGGAAATACACAAGATTTCATTGAAAAACATTTAAAATACAGCTTCTTACATCACGACTTCCAAGTTACAATAACATCAATAGTTTATAACAATTACGTTAATTATTTACAACTTATATGTTTAGAATAAATAAGAAATATACCTTGGAAGGATAATGAAACAGCCTGAAAAGAAATTTATGTAATTTTAAAGCATTTACGAATATAAAAATTATTTATCTTTTTGACAGCAAATTGAAGTGAAGTAAGTTAACGAATGTTGCCTGGTAAAAAAATATGGTCATATCATAGACTCAGAATACACTAGGGTCATATTTTTTACTTTAACCAAACGTCGCGTATTCAGTCAGTCAAGCCCAGTCAAGCAAGGCTTTTTCCCAGTGGGGTAGGCAGGGACCACAGTTTTCCAGTACTCGTATACAGCAATTTAATTAAGATTAAGTGAGTATCCCCAGTGGACAACTACGGAAGAAAACTTGTACTTAACAAACTTAAAATTACAATAATTTTATTTATTTTTTAATTTTTTTTTATTTATTTACACACACTGACACTTTTGGTTTTCCTATTAGCGACTGATTATTAAACTTATTTATTATTGTAAACTATCTGAGAAGAACGAAACGTAGCAATGTACGTAGTGTTGAGCCGCAAGGCTTAACGGTTTTTTTAGTAAACTTAGTAACTTTCTAGTTTATATCGACTAGTTACCGCAGTTTCACTTTTTATCCAACTCATTCATTGTTATCTGTTTTCTATTTTGTTGACCTTGTTTTTTATTAACTTCCATAAAACTTTATTCGTGAAATGCATTCGTTTACCTAATACCTGAGAATTTAAATAAAATTTAATTTTAACTTCAAAAATTGAAACGACATTTTTGTCACATTGTCAATTTATCAACGAAGTGCTTATCCCATCACTAACCCTGAAAATTGCAAACGGCGGTCGTGGGAGGAAGTTTTGTTGTGATATTTTGTTGTTATTTTAATAGATACAGTGAAACCGGTATTGATAATCATGAAATTGGTGAGTGAAATTGAAAGCATACAGAAAATCTCAAGAATATCCCATTTAAATGTATCTCCAGAGACCTATAAATTACCGTTTCTGGTTGATGAGATAATATGAATTTAAAATCAGTTTTCTTTGAAATTCTTTCGTGATCGTTACTAGAATGCATTACATATCGTGAGTGTTGGTTTAACCCTACTAAAGTTTAATAAAAATAGTATTCCAAAGGGCTTTCATAGTGAAAAACTAATAATAAACATAATCCCTATATATATAGGTATGTGAATGTAAAAATTGCTTGCCTACCTTCTTTGTACTGATAAATAATTACCGGCGTCTGGTAGGTAGTGTTTATTTATCCTTGGAAAGGTGGCCTTTATATTAAACAAGCATAATATGTATAGCAGGTGACTTGTTTTTGAAAGAAGGTTAAAGGTTAAACTATATTTGATTTATATAGGTATGTTATATTATAATGATTAATTAATAAATAGAGGGGATATAAATTACTTATTCTTCAATAACAGTATCAAGCGAGATGACAAGTATCTTCATTAAACCATACATTGTGGTTGAGGTTTATTTTCTTTCTTAGTTACAAATCTAACTACTTATATACATTGAAATTGACTCTAAAATTTGAATGAGAATAGGTATCTAACACATACTCATTACTCTTGCTTGCACTGTATAAATTTGTTATAAATAAAACCATATTAAAAAAAATAAGGATAATCGAGTTCACTGAGTTTCTTGCTGGTATCTTCTCAGTAGAACCAACCTACCGAACTAGCGAAAGAATCATTTTCCAATGATTTATTTTATTTATTTTTAATATGACTGACATTGTACAATTCTGACGTTCATATGTCGCTCATTTGGTGCAACAATGGCGTAAATACACTTTTTTTAAAACAAGTTTTATAATGTCAAAATGTGCGGAAAGACTATTTACATCGGGAGAAACATCGACATAATTGAATTTGTGGTAAATTGCCGCGAGGTGGCGCTAGTGTCGTTGTAGAATTGAGTAAAATGGCGCCATTTCTGTTGCTACAACGTCTGTATAGCCAGTTGCGCGGGGCGCCCCGCTAACTGTGGTTGTGTTTGGGAGCAACAACGACATTAAGGTGTTTATGACATTTCATCAGATAATTTTTGGTGCAACAATGCCGTAATTTAGCAATTGCGGCGTTGTAGTTCCAAACATGTGTATGTTCTTGGTAAAACTATGACAGAATTTCGTAATTACGTCAATGTTTATCAAAGTAAAGTATTTTCTTGGTGAAACAACTGTCAAAGATGTGGGAGGTAACACCATAAAAGTATCAGATCTCAAAGTAATAGAATTCACTAAAGACAATGATGCAGTATATAAGTACAAACTTAAATTCGACGATGACTGGAGTGAAGCTAAAATAAAAAAAAAGAAACAAAGATCTAGTAGTCAACGAATAACTAAGGCTATAGAAGATATAAATTTGGTTCCAGCGTATACTTCAAAAAGAGAAATTCCCGCAAACAAGATTTTTTTTTTCTATATAGGACACGTCAATTTGACTTCTCCTCGCCTGATGTTAAGCAAAGGCAAAGTTTCGGAAAGAGGGTCATCATCGGAAACATGTACCATGTTAACAGTGGTGGCACTCAGCTTGACGGCTTCATTAGATGCCTTTTCACGCCCCGCTTAAAGGACCCGGGACTGTAGGAAGAAGGAAACACGTGAGCTGGCAGGGAGTTCCAGGTCTTAATGGTGCGGCATAGGAATGAGTCACTGAAACGCTTGGTTCTAGCTGGTATACTCTGCACCGTATATGGATGGCATCTTAGCCCTGCACGTGTCGTCCTGTGTAGGAAAGGAGAAGGTGGGACTAATTGGAAGAGCTCGTCAAAACATTCACCATGGTAGAGACGGTAGAATACTGCCGAAGACGCAACATCTCTACGCATCTGCAAAGGCTCGAGGGTGTTCGTGACCTCAGGGATTCCCAATAATGCGGACCGCACGTCGTTGCAACCTGTCAAGAGCATCTATTAAGTACTTTACGGAGCCGTCCCAGAGATGTGAGCAGTATTCCACGCAGGAACGAATTTGGGTCATGTATAGACGACACCGCTGCTCCGGCGTAAAAAAACGTCTCACTCTGTTCAGGACTCCACCTCAATATCCTCGTTCCGAGGGTATTGAGGTGATCCTGCAGTGGCAACGGTGTGCTCTGAAGAGTGGGAAGGGGAAGGAAAGGAGATACCTTTGCTGTAAACGCACATGCCTGGGTCTTCTTGGCATTGAACTCGACCAGGTTCCTAGCGCCCCATTGAGAATTGTGGTCCAGGATCCGGTCAAGCTACGTGACAAGAAGCAGCCTTTTTTCCGCGATATCAGACTGCTTGGCCACAGGATGTGCGTAATAACTCCTGTGTAAGGTGCTGTCGTCTGCATAGCAATGAATGCTACCGTTAGAGAGCATATCACTGATGATATTATAACTTAAAAAATATTACCTAGATGATTTTTAGATGTTAGTAATAAGAAGTTTTCAATTTAATCTTAATTAAGTTCATGCCTAGTGAATACGCGGTTGTTTTTCTTAGGTTTATTTTATTAAACATTCATAAATAAATGTTTATGTTGATTATATTTAATTATTTAGTTTTATTTTGTCACAAATGCAAAATTTCCTAACGAATGCATTATTTTTATATTGAAATTCTGAAGCAACAGTGGCATATTTACAGGTACCTTGTCTTATTTTTGCCTTTAACCTAGGTTATCTACAATGTACAGTGTAGATTTGGACTATAATAGAAACTACACATATTAAACTTACTTTAAAAACCACTACAATCGTAATAAGTCTCGCCAAAATGCCATACCTTTAAACCGAATCTTTAACTGCATCTCCTGTAAAATGTCTAAAAGTGTAATTACGCCATTGTTGCACCAAATGAGCGATGTGCTCTTTATGTGCCTAAATTGAATAAATGAAATTGATTCTTTGACTCCAATAAACTGAAACTCTATTTGAAATGGTTGAAATATGGTGAACCCTAAATGATTTGACTGTATCATCATTGTACATTACATTACATTACATTTTTTTTTGGGCATTCGGCTTTCTATCTGCAAGAAAGCCATTATCAGATTTGTGAACTCACATTCTTTCTTTCGTGTCAACTCCTCAATTGATATGTGTGCAGGCATTTAGATTATCGGCTTTCTTTTCAATCTCTTCATAGAGTTGGTAGGGTCTGTCAGTGATACAGCCAGTTGGTTCTTGTGTCACTGTAGTCTGACTTTATAAGCATCAGAGAGCATGTGGATTTCCGCTTTTATAGTTGGGATCTGGAGGTGTTCATGTATTTCTGTGTTCTTTGTGAACCAAGGTGCACGGCCTAATATAATAATAATAAAATAAATAAAAAATGCTGGACAGACAACATCATTTACGTAGTGGGGCCAAACTAGGCTTGGAGGGCCCAAGACGCCTATACCTCATGAGAGGGTTCTGGTGAAGACAACAAATACCTAAATTAAGCAAATACGTACTTATCTAAACCAGATTTAATAGATATCTAATTGGCTGCTAGCCACCAGTTAAGATTATATTCAAGTATACTAATGACCAATTAATCCTATTAATGTCATAGACATGTAAGTTTTTTAATATGTTTTAATGTTTGTTACTCAATCAAGCTCAAATAACTGACCAAATCTGAATGAAATTTGATTCAAGAATAGATTATAGCCTGGAACTGTGTGCTTTTTTTTGTGGCTTAGCGTGTTCTCCAAGGCACAATGAGACCTATGTAAATATTCATATTTATGCATACAAATATTTGTTCTGAGCGGGGATTGAACTGGCACCTCCTTCGTAGAGGCCAGATTCACTACCGCCACGCCACAGAGGCTGTGACAGTGATACCTAGACAGATGATATTTTCACAGATAATGTATTTCTATTTCCGATAAATAACAACATACTAAAAACAGATTATGGTGTGGAACCTTTTCTGCTCAAGCCCAACTTGCACATGGCCTGTAGCATCCATACTATTGAAAGTAACTCTGTCTGTCTGTCTGTCTTACTCTTTCACGCCTAAACCACTGAACCGATTTTGATGAAATTTGGTATAGTGATAGATTAGACCATGAGAAAGGACATAGGCTATGTTTGGTCGCGATAACCGACATCCACGCGGGCGGAGTCGCGGGCAAAAGCTAGTGTTTATATAATGTGTATATTGAGAATACTGTTGGAGAGACAAACTAATTAAAAGTAAATCATTGTTGATAGTTCAAAGGAAATCTTGGGAAAGATCCAAATTGGAAAATGCTTTGATGAATGCTGTTATTATGGAATGCAATTTATTTTAGTAACATAAAAGTGATTTATGATAACTGTGACCATAGCCAACTATTCTTGGGATATTCCACAAATATTCCACTACATTCTACACAACGCTACACTATCTAGACCCATGGTAAGCTTGTGTTATGGAATCTAGAATGCAGATAAACATACTTATATACTTTTTGTAAATACATACATATTATACATAGAGACACCCAGACCAATGCAAATAGCCATATTCATGCATACAAATATTTGCACTGAGCGGGGATCGAACCTGCGCCTCCTGCAGAGCACTCGCGTGCACTACCACCATGCCACAGAGGCTGTCAATTTTTGTTACTCAAAAAATGTAATTGATTTGAGCTGCAAAGGGGTCTGGTGTCTGACTGACGCGGACGGAGCCCTGGGTCACAGCTACTTATTTAACACTAGCTTTTGTCTGCGGCTCCGCCCGTGTGACTGTCGGTTCTCGCGAACAAACGTAACCTGTCCTTTCTCAAGGTCTAATTTCATCGAAAATTTCATCAAGTTCAGTGGTACAGGCGGATTGTTGTGTCAGACTGACAGAGTTTCTAGCGTATTTATAATATTACTATAGAATTAAAGAGATATAGATTAATGGGTGTGTGTTACCTTATGTTACTCATAATTCAATAATCAATTCTATCTTTGGCACTATGTCGATCGGAAGTTTCCTCACATTATTTCCTTCTATTGCAACTAATTGTAACATCGTTCTTTGTTTTCGATAGTTCATAAAAAAGTGATAGATGGCTCCACTGTCGCTCCAAGACGAATGTATAGGAGAATTTCGAATATGCAAGACGTGGACACGTAGCAAGTCGAGCATTCGCCCTGAATTCCTCTTGTGAAGTGTGATGAAGGTGGATCATGATAAATTCAAGATGACACTATAAAGGCTATTGTTTCCAGGCGGGGGCTGAAGGCGTCGGTGCGGCTCGCTGAGCGCGCCCCACTCCGCGCCCCCTCCCGAAGGCAAGACTCGGTGAGTAATTATAACTAGATGACATTTTTTTACTGCCTAAGGTGCGTGTAAACGTACATATGTGTATAAATACTGGATGATTTTATAGTCGTTTCGGTAAAAAAGAATTAGGGCACAGTTTCGACAGCAAAATCATCTGGAAGTATTAATTTGGTGAAAGAGAAAAAAATTTTTACAACCCCCATACATTTTTTCTTTTATATAACATAACATAAACTCACGCCTGTATTCCCCGAAGAGGTAGGCAGAGGGTGCTAGCACCCAGATTTCGCCAGTTTATGCTTAGGTCCCAATGTAATAGGTGGCGAGCCTATTGCCATTAACCGGGCACTTATAAACCTGCGATAAATACACACAACTTCGAAAAGCATCGAAAAGTCATTGGTGTGTGCCATGGTAAACCTGGGATCGAACCCGAGACCTCGTCTCCGCAGTTCATTACCCATACCACTAGGCTACCGCAGATATTTTTCCTTTCACCTGAACATTATAAAAAAAAAAAACTTTTCTTTCGCCAAATTAATACTCCCAGATGATTTTGTTATCGAAACTGTGCCCAAATTCTTTTTTTCCGAAACTACTATAAAATCACCCAGTATAAACCTTCGCCAGAACTCCATTGCGCGATGCAGGATCTATAGCTTCTTAGAAGTTCGTCTTGATTGCGCTAGATGGCGGTAGATAGTTTTTTTTTTTTTTTATATATGACACTTCAATTTGACTTCACTTCGCCTGATGTTAAGCTAAAGGCAAAGTCTCGGAAAGAGGGTCACCATCGTAAACATTTACCATGTTAACAGTGGTGGCACTCAGCTTGACGGCCTCATTAGATGCCTTTTCACGCCCCGCTTAAAGGACCCGGGACTGTAGGAAGAAGGATAACTTTTTTTAGTATGATTAGGTATTTACAAGATGATAATCATTCTTCTTCCTTGCGTTAATCCCGGCCGCATTCACCACCTTCGCACCTCTGAATGCGGGATCAGCTTTTTCCAGTCGAACTGCGTATTTGACTAAATTCTGGTATTTTCCATGAAGCTATCGACCTAACCTCCACAACCCATTGGCGCTATCGAAGGATTGCCGTCAGACCAGTTGTTATGTTTAGGGCTCCAACTATCCGTAACGACTGCCATAGATGTTGGTATGACAACGAGGAGAGCCAGACCGTAAGGCATGGCCCTGGGTCAGCTGGGGTGCGAAGAACCAAACATCTATGTCCTTTCTCATAGTCTAATCTACCCCTATACCAAATTTCATCTAAATCGGTTTTGTGGTTTAGGCGTGAAAGTGCAACATATAGACAGACAGAGTTACTTTCGCATTTATAATATTAGTATGGAAGTATAGATAATCTTTTGCATTTTATTGTCATCAGAGTCCTGTTCGAGAGGTCAGTGAGTGATTCGTCTCACGAAGGAGCTCCGATGGATCACTTAACGGCTTACACTTATAGGTAAGTTTAATATTAAGTAGGTATATTATTTACGTTATTATTACCTGACTGGATGCGGAACCGAAATCGGATGAAATGATGACGTACATTGGGAGCGGTCTATGTGCAGCAGTGGACTGCGTTGGGCTAATTGATTGAGGTATATTATTTAAGGAGGGCACACAGAAATGATTTTATCTAAGTATTAAAAAGAGGTTTGAAAATATGCACATAAATACATTTGCGTAACTGGTGGAAAAAGGGTGGTACTTATATTCTGTCTCTCCTAAAACCACGCGACTACCAATAAACCATACAAAAGCAAGATTTGATGGATTGTGCAAAATTTTGCACATTAAAAAATGAACACTATTTTGATGGCATAAAAGACTAATATGCTAAGCGCTGTTTAGAAACGGTTTACCTTAAAACACGCTACATTGACTGAAAATAAGTGCACCAAAAATACTGTCTGGAGGTTTTCTATACAAGCGTTTGTCAAACTGCAGCATAGTTTAAATATTCCCACCTTTTTTGTTCAGTAAGTACAGACTAACTGCCCTTCGCGATTTTTCACGCGATTTATTCTTTTTTGTTTAAAAAGGAAATGGATCAAATGGAAGACGAAATCCAGGGTTTATAAGCTATCTTAATTCTAAGTTATATCAAAATGCTTTCAGTGGATTCGGCGTGACAAAGCACATAGATTTATGAATAAATCTTACATACGCACATACACACATGCACGCACATACGCACACACACGCGCGCGCACACACACACACACACACACGCACACGCACACACACACATACACTAACATGAAGGCACACACAAACTTTCACATACAATATTAAAATGTATACTGTACCAACATGTATACTACTAATAATTAGTTAAAATCTTGTATGTTATCTACATAACACTGCATAATATTTTAACTAAGTACCTATACTCCATTTGTTTAGGTACTTAAAAAAAGGTAAACAAATCGTAAAAAGGGTTCTTCAATAGGGGCATTTTTCATTCCGAAATAAAAAGAAACCAAAATAAAATCATTTTAGAGCTTAAAATCCGTTTCTATCGTATATTTTTCTATATTTAACTACTTTGTTTAATATTATGTTGCAATTATTATTTCCTAAGCTGAAAAACTATAATAACTATATTATTTAGAATGATTTTAAAAACTATTGCACTGTGCCTACCATAAAGAAACTAAAAAGACAGATATTCAAAACAGTTTTTTCCAGATCGCGCCATACGTGCGTGACTGTCAAAGTCAATTCGCAGTTTGTAGTTTGTATTTATTTATTGTTATTATTCGGTACCATAAAGAGCATGTACTGAAAGAAGTGGAGAAGATGTCATCCCTAGATAAGATAATTGACGAAACCTATGATCGCTTTGTAATTAATGTTGGTGATAGTTCTTCGGACTCAGACTAAAATTTTATTCAGTGATTGAATTTGAAACCACTTTGATTGTTATTATAATTTAGTGAATGTGTTGAACGTGTCAGTTTTATTATTATAAATTTTAAAATTAATTAATAAGGTAAATGTAGTCTTTATGTTGCCCATAATCATGCACAAAAATACTATTGTCATTGACGGTTGACTATCTCTGAAATCCACCATTTTTCTTGTTTACCTTTTTTTAAGTACCTAAACAAATGGAGTATACTTACCTTATTCGAAAACTTATATCAGATCATGTGACTAAAAAAAATATGAATTCAAATTTTTACCTGCGAATTTAATGTGTTCTTCCGTATGTGCAAATTTCATGAATATTAAAAAAAAGAACTTCGTGAGGTTTGTTATTTTTAACAATTACAATTTTTTTTATCTCATTACTGTGTTACGTAGACATAAAAAAACACAAATGCCAGGTCTCGACGTAACTCTCCGACGCTACGCTATAGTTGTCTTTGATTACACAAAAAAATTGTTTCATACGAGAATTTAACCCAGAATATACAATGCATTACATTGCGAGGTTACTGAACCCTACCTGTACGACATGCATATGACAGGGTTTATTGTAATACTAACTATTGCCGTCTGCCAATACCATTCCCGCAACCTATGGGAGCCTATTCCCGGCATAAAAATGCGCCCATTTTTTTCTACACTTAGTATATTCTATACCTTCACCAAATTTCAGTCAGATAAATTTGATTCAGCCGTTAAAGCGTGATTAAATAACAAATATCTTCACTGTTTAATCTTTTCATTGCTTTAACCCTCATGTTTCAGATTAAAGAAATCTGGTTCTTTTACAAGTCAAACGCAACAAAAGTTTGACAAACTCTGCTCCACAAAAAGGCACCACCTTGCATTGTAATATTCCCCTCTCTTGCCACCGATCGATAGTCCACCGCTTCGATTCCCGACCTACACACAATTCGAGTGTACATTCGCCTGTTGCGAGACTGCAGGGAACCTTGTCATTGACATTTTACGGTGATTATAATGGTCGGTTAGCTGACATTTTTAAGTTTTACAGGTGATAGGTTCCGTCTTGTATATTTTGTGTTGGTCGCGAGTTCAATTCCTGCTCTATACTATTTTTTTTTTAATATTGGAAATGAGATATGATGCGATTCGGGGTGAATATTTGGACAGGATTAAAAGAACATGTTTGTCGTATTGTCTTCGTTTATTGATTGAACCAAACAGTCTTACATCAAGTTCACATGGAATCCAATAATATATTTTCCCAGGCTAATGCGCTGACATCAACGTAATATTATAAGTAACCAGAATACATTGTAGTGTAGAGTAATATTGTCAGAGTAGTTGTTAGGTATAAAACTATATAAACTTTAATGCCTACGCTTCACCTCCCCTGAAAAGTTACATCACTGCCCCTTTTTCTACAAAAAAAAATGTTTATTGATAATAAAATTCAAAGACAATATAACTTAAAAATAAGTAAAATATAAGTATAATAAATGTTAACACATAATTCAAAAATCATTTTTTTTTATTTGGTGACAATACAATTTCGTATTATTCTTATGTACTAAAATTTCTTTATTATCCTTAAGTATCTTAACATTAGGTGACAATTCCTCTAAAACTTTATAAGGACCTTTGAAGATACAATCCAATTTATTACCAGTTTGGTTTTTAAGCAAAATCAAATCGCCATATTTGTATGTTAAATTATGAAGTTTTGTATCGTATTTTAATTTTCGAATTTGTTTAGCTTTTAACAAATTTTGATTAGCATCATATTGAGCTTTCTGTAGGCGAAATTTCAACTCATTTGGGTAATCATCAAAGTTGTACATGGGATCTACTTGACTTGATAAATTACTTGGAATATTACATTTCTTACCGAAAACTAACTCAAATGGAGTATATTTCGTTTGCGAATGCACACTGTTATTAAATGAAAAGCACCAAAAAGGTAACCAATCGCTCCAATCTGATTTGTTATTTTCACACTGTATCCTAAGATATGCAGCCAAATGTTTATGTGTGTTTTCTATTCCTCCTAAAGTTTCGTGGTGATAAGCTGTGGAGTGGATTTTCTCGATACTTAGTAACTTACAAGTTTCAGTCATAAGTGAAGATGTAAACTCAGTACCTTTATCACTAAGAAATTGAGAAGGAATGCCGTATCGCAATATAAAGTTGTTTACAAAAGCTCTTGCTACTGTTTCGGTATCCTTTCGCATTAGAGGATATGCTTCAACGAATTTGCTTAGATCGCATTGTATAGTAAGTATATACTTATTGTTATGATTATCTATATCTAAAGGGCCCATTATATCTAAACTTATACGATAAAATGCTGAGTTAACAGTTGTAGTCAAAGTCAGTGGTTCTCGAACTTTTTTGTTTGAGTGTTTCTGAATTTGACAACTCTTACATTTTTTGACGTAGTTCGCGACGTCATTTGACATTCCTGGCCAAAAATAATATCGTTTAATGTTGTTTAACATACGATTAATACCGGCATGTCCACTGGTGGCCAAAATATGGAAGTCATTTAAAATTGTCGTAATTTCATCTTTGTCAAAAATTCTTTTAACATTTCTCGTTATTAAAATCTGTGGAGACGCTACCTTATTGTTGTTTATTATGCTGCGCAGCAAATGTTTAATATCGTTCTCATTACTTTTATTTTTAATTATAAGTACTTCATTTATATTTAATACCTTGCACATTTTTTCCAAATCTCTCGCTAACACCTGCGGGGTCGATAACGATCGAGAATCTAGAATTATCGCTGAGTACAACGGTGCATAGATACAACATTTAGCGTCAGAAACAATGTCAGTTGATTGTACTATGTACTTATCAATTTTATTAGTAAAACGTAATTCTATAATATTATCAGGTTTCTTGAGTACTTCTACAACCGCTGGGTGATCAGTCCTGGGTAGTGTAGATGACTCATTCATTTGTATGTCATGGTCATGACCTTGATTATTATTATCTATCTTTCTACGTTGAGCTCTGGTTAGAACTGATACTACGTTGTTATGTAGATTTTTTAACTCCTGTGACGTAACCAATAGTCGGCTTAATGCGTCGGCCGGAGCATTAACTCGACCTGGCACGTACTCTACTGTAAAATCATATTCTTCTAAATATAAACGGAATTTTGTTAAACGGCTAGAGGGGTCCTTTAAACCGAATAAATGTATTAAAGGTCTATGATCCGAATATATTATAAATTTTCGACCATACAAATAAGGGCGAAAATGGCGCACGGCCCAAACAATAGCTAATAATTCTAATTCAATGATTGGGTATCTAGTTTCAGCTGGTTTTAGGCTTCTACTAGCGTACGCTATTACTTTTCCGTTGTTATTAGACAATACTGCACCTAATCCGGTCTTACACGCATCACAATGTAGTTTAAAGATATTATTTTCCGTAAAATCTGGATAGTCAAGTACTGGAGGGTTCATAAGTGCAGCACGTAATTTTTGGAACGCATTTTCGCATATTTCTGTCCAGTTAAATATTACTCCCTTTTTACCTAAACAATTTAATGGATAAACTATGTCTGCAAAGTGAGAAATAAATCTACGATAATAGTTTGCGAATGCTACGAAGCGTTTTACTTCGTCAGCACATGTTGGTCTCGGATAATTATGCATGATTTCAATTTTGCTAGGGTCAGGGAATATTCCTTCTGATGTTATTTTGTGACCTAGATAAACTATATCTTTACGCAAAAATTCGCATTTTATAGGATTAATTTTTAAATTCACTTTTCTTAATCGATTCATGACATCAATCAGGTTGCTATTATGATTTTGAATCGAATTTCCGATGACAATAATGTCATCTAAATAACAAAAGCATTTTTGGTAATTTAAACCTGACATGGCTATAGTCATGAGCCTAGAGAAAACACTAGCACTAGTCTTCAGACCCATTGGGCATCGTTTCATCTGGTATTGTTTACCGGCTGTGAACGTAGTGTACTTCCGTGAATTGCTGTCTAAAGATAACTGGTACATTTTATTTAGGCTAAAAGATGTATATTTACGTGAATTTGGTGACAAAGATAGTTGATAATATGATTGAGACAAGTCTAATTTAGAAAAATAAATACTACCGGCTAAAGAATCTAATATTTCGGTTATATTTGGTAGTGGAAATTTATCGTCTTGTATTTTATTATTTAATTGACGATAATCGATGACCAATCTCCATTTCTTTTGGTTCGATTTATCTGCTTTTTTGGGGACTAACAAAACCGGGCTCGACCATTCTGAAGTGGTCTCTTCAATAATGTCACTTTCTAACATTTCTCGAACTTGTCTATCAATTTCTTTTTTCAAGGCTTGTGGCACTCTGTATGGTTTGACATAAACAGGTGTCACATTGTCCTTCAACACGATGTTATGTTCCGTGAGATTCGTAACTGATAACGAATCGCCGGGTAAATGAAATACATCGGCATATTTGGCGCATATTTCTTGCATACTACGCTTTTCTTCATTATTTAGATAGCTTAAATCAAGTAGTTCCAAAAGATTTTTTACACGTTCTACTGATTTATTACTCTTGTCAAGGTTACAAACATCGAAATGACTAATCGAATGTACTTCTATTGATGAAAAATCTAAAGAAATATCTTCATCTTTTGTATTTAGTACCCTTACAGGAATACTATTACGCGAGGGGGTGGCAATCATGCCAGCAATAAAAATTCCTTCTTTGACCTCGTTCGCTAAAATTACACAATCACCATATCCATTATAAGGAATATGTTTTATTATTTCGCAACGCGCAGGTATCGTATAAACGTACCTGTCATTATAGTTGTCAATGCTCAGAATAACTTCTATACCATTATTTAATAATCGCAAAGACCTTAATTCATAATTAATTATCGCATTGTAGCGTTTAAAAAAAATACCATCTGATAAGCATAATAAATCCTTAAACACGTAAAATTTTTCCTTAAATAAAACCCCGTTATATACTAAATCTAAGTAAATATAGCCTTCTGAGTGTAACTTACCACTAATTCCGTTGATTGTTAATTTCTCATAGTGTAAATTATCCAAGTACGCCTGATGGCGAAGTAACCACTCGTATTTCAAAACACATATGCTTGCACCGCTATCAATTAAGAGCGTTATGCTAGTATCTATACCTACGTTGAATGTAACTATTCTATTCGTGTTATAGTTAAGAACGTAATGTTTGTTGTTGGTCACGAAAAAACTCACTATTCGGTGCACTTTGAGTGCACGGTTCGCCTTGTACAGCTTGCGACTGAACCTGAGAAACATTTGCGTTTCTTGGGTTGTAACGATCTGGATTCTGAGACATTCTTGGAGCGCCCCTAAAATATCTAGAGCGACTACTACGATAACTGCGTGACGACTGACCTCTAAAATTATTTTGTCCTGTTCCTCGTTGCGAATTTTGGTTCTGGTACCTGTTATTTGACATGAACCTACGAGAGCCCGAATTAAATCGTCTATTAGGATATCTACCCCTGTAGTTCATAACTTGATGATCGTTTGTGGATGTAGTATTTTCGTCAAGGGCAGTTTGTATTGCCTCTGGGAGAGAGTGAAATTGGCGTGATGCTATGATTGTACTCAACTTGGAGTCCGATAATCCATCAGCAAAGTGTTTTATAGCTGCTTTTTCGTTCAATGGACGCAATAAATCATATTTTTTACTATCTCCGTCAGCTTGGGCAATTGTTAATTCGACAAATAATTTTTCCAAGTCAGACCCATATTTATCAATGGACCTACGACCTTGTTTGGTGTTATGCATTTGAGATTGTAAAGCGAATGCTGACTTTTTTGGAAGCAAATGTGAGCGCATATCTAAAGTCATGGCCTCGACGGATGCATAAGAAGATTTTAATCTTAACTTAGCAGTGGCGAAGTGTCCATATAACCCGATTCCTACCGGCTTACCTTTGCAAAAACCCCTAAGCATTGTTTATTAATAAATTATAAATCAATGAAACCACACTATTCACTACACAAAAATATAAAACAAAAAGTATTTTGTTACGTAAATCGCAATTATAATAATTATTTACATACATTACGTATTACACATATTTCTCATAACGCCATCTAGTTCTCAATTAAGGAAGGAAATCTCTTGTATGATTCTGTCTGAACGCGCGCGAATGTAAGCCCGCCGCCAAAATCGGAATCCTCAACTCATCTTTAGTACGCAGTCGCACGCACACATGCGCAATTTTTCTTAGTAGTGCTCGTAGAAATATACAATCGACATAAGCCGCTGCTTAACGAGTTATGACAGAGAGAGAATATACGATAAGAATTTGCGAGAGCGAGAGAGCAGTAATGTGAAGTTTGTTTTGTTTACATACACTGAAGGTGCCATGTTAACTCGCACGAGCTATAGGCGAATGAGCGATGTATTCAAATGCTCACCACAATTTTGACATTCATTTTTGATTTCATAATTATTATGTTATAAATAAGTTAGAATTCGCTTTTTTGTGTAAAGTAGTTATTACTAAGTATAATTTGTGCTTGTGTTGTGTAGTGTATTGACTGTTGTGCATTGATTGACATTATACTGTCGTAGTATCTACGTAATATTTTGGTAAGTAGTCGTTGTATTATATGCATTTGTAGTGTATTTTGCTGTTATAATGGCTGCGTTAATAGCATTAGATTGTTGTCTGACTGATTATTTGTTGTGTGAGAAAACATCTTTCTCGAAATTAAATTATGAAAATAAGAAACACGTAGTTCAGTTAGGCCGAGCCCGCCCCCGGTCATGAATATAGAATATAAACGGCGCGATGGATTTACGAAACATTTTCATCATATATCTCATTACGATAAATATAAGTGGCTCACAGGCAGTTGTAAATTAAATAGAATGTATTGTTTTATTCTCAGATTAGACATAAACAATTTATCGAATTCATCAAAAAAACATGTTCAAACTGAGAAACATCCGTAGTTGTATAGTTTTACATGAGTTCGGGACAACTAGAATCGAAACATTTTTCACGAATACCTATGAAGTACATAATCGAAAAGTAGATCGTAATAGAAATCTAATGAAACGGTTTATAGATATCTACAGTAATTTTTTTAGGTAAACAAGAGTTAGCTTTTCGCGGTCACGATGAAAGTTCAGGTTCTGATAACCGCGGGAATTATATCGAAACCTTATTATATTTAAGTAAATACGATTCAGTAATGGACTCACAATTAGAACAATGTTCTTCAATGCAAAATCCCGTATTTTCTGGTCTTTCTAGCGACATTCAAAACGATTTAATACATAGCGTTGCATCCGTTTTAAGAGATCGTACCTATTAGATTAGAGATAGATAAAGCTCAATTTGTATCGGTTATGATTGACGAAACACCTGACGTAAGCCATAGGGAGCAACTAACTGTAATATTTATATATTTAACTGAAACTGGCATTGAAGAACGATTTCTAGGATTATACGACGTTAGTGGTAGTCGAACTGCTTAAGTCTTATTTTTTTAAAGCCACTTTCATTACACTTGAAAGACACTGTTATAATAACCTTTCGTCCGTGGAGTGTCAAAATGTCATTATGCCCTATCTGTGGATCCCATTACTGGACTTTCAACAGATAGGGGTTTTAGCACATTTTTTGCAAACATGGGAGTAGAAAAACATTATTTTCTCTAAATCTAATTGGAATTTAGAGTAATTCCTATTGGAATTATCATTTTAATAAATGTCTTTTTCTTATTCCTTACACTACATTTGACTTTGAATTGCCTTGCAACCGTTATAAGAGAAATAATATGTGTTACCCAGAACTTAACTTTTATTTTCTAATTAATAAAAAATAAAACGCCGGCTGAATATAATATTATATATTTTATATACAATCTTACATACTTAATAAAATAAAACCAAATGGCTTTATGTTCCAATACATTTTTTTTATACCACACCTGTTTTTAAAGATGCGCGGCAGTCTCATCAGTGACTCATCAGTGCTTACACGTATAGTAAATGTGGGTTGAAATTTCCTCAACCATTTGGACCTAAGCCTCGAGCCATTCAGTCACAGCTTTTGAAAGGAGTACCTACACATTACAATCGGCCATGGTAAGGTTTTTTCTTACGTTCGGCTTCCCTTTTAAAAAAATCCACCCTTCGCCACTGTAACTTAGCACTAGGGGAGAGCCTAGTTTTGAGAGTGAATTCGATCAGTAGTTTTTGACCTTCACTGTTTAGCATGTCACTGTAAAGATTAATGTTATCTATCAATTGTTGCGTATTTTGCTCCTGGCCAGTCATTGCAGGCAGCAGGGCAATCGCAGTTTTTAAATCGAAGTTACTAGTAGCCATTTTGGTGTCAATAGTTTCTTCTACTAAAAATAAACGTGATATATCCTTAAAAAGATAGTGAATATTGTCGATGTAATTATTAATAATCGATAAACTATCGCTACTTATTTCTGAAATTTCTATTTTAATCTTAATTGCAGACGAAATATTCTCCAACTGACTGTATAGTTTCTGTGCATCACTAAACTTTGTTTTGGCAGTTTCCGATGACTGTCTACGAGATGGACCGATTTTAACTAGATATTCTCTAATATCTTGTAAGCCAACATGTATCCTATGTAAATCAGATGCAGACATATCCTACTTGTTACATTTAAAATAATAAACACGTTCCGTATTAACAAAAATAATTAAAAGAGAATAGTAAAATGAATAAAAATCACTACATGATTACTTAATTAATTTCACTTACTAGATAAGTCTACGGTAGAACACACGATGTAGAATTTGCAGCACGAAGTTATGCAGAGCTCGAAGACGTTGTAGCAGGCGGTTCATCAGGGTTCGCAGACGGTCTCATCAGTAAATTGGTAGCTTAGTGAAGCCTTCCTACAGGTTGTTCGGCTGGCGAGCAAGATTGTCCATGGAGATGGCGTTCAACTCTCGGCGTAGAGTTTTGACGGCACTGTTGCGGCATTTCTTCATCACGTAGTATATCACTGCAGCGAGGGTGAGCGCGACCAAGGTGATGATCAGGGTTCTATAGAGGCTGTCAGATTCTCCTTGCGATAACTTGGCGTTTGCTGAAGCTGCTCCGTTCGCGTTCTGCGCAATCACTACTTCTTCCTTGGAGTACGATTTTCCCATAGTAAGTCTTGACGGTTCTTCTTTCTTGATAATGAATCTTCTTTTCTTGATAATTAATCTTCCTTCTTCTTAATTTGGTCTTCTAATTTCTTGAAAAATTTTGGCGGGAACACAGAGAGTTTGCGGCCATTGCGGTTCTAATCCAAGGTCCAATTGGTAGGCAGGGTCGCCATGAGATATGATGCGATTCGGGGTGAATATTTGGACAGGATTAAAAGAACATGTTTGTCGTATTGTCTTCGTTTATTGATTGAACCAAACAGTCTTACATCAAGTTCACATGGAATCCAATAATATATTTTCCCAGGCTAATGCGCTGACATCAACGTAATATTATAAGTAACCAGAATACATTGTAGTGTAGAGTAATATTGTCAGAGTAGTTGTTAGGTATAAAACTATATAAACTTTAATGCCTACGCTTCAGAAACATTAATATGACTGAACCTCGCTTGAAGGTAGACTGAAGGCAAATATCACCACTACAGATATTATATGAATGCCAATCTTTGATCTAGGGCTCATATTCCAAAACGGCACTAAATCCTGAATCTTGATTTATAACTAGTGCTGAGGACAGGTTGTGTTATTGTGCGTTGTTTTATTGAGAGTCGATTCACAACTGAGCGTTGTTCTGGAAAACGGGCCTAGGTGTTTATATTTTCTATGATGCGTCGAATGTGCTGTAAAAAACAGAAAAACCAAAAGCACACTATGTCTTCCTACTTTTCAATAAAAGTAAATTAGAGCATCGGAAAAATGAAATGTTCAAGTGAGACTCGAACTCACGACCTTTCCCTTACAGGGGGAATGCTCTTCCAACTGAGCTATTGAGCCACACCTGATTCATTCCTTCTCTTTATATCCGTTTTTAAGGGCGACGGTGGAGCCATCTAACAACATTCTTACGAACTGCTGGAAACAATGAATGATTTTTCAACCATTTTTAAACATTGGATTTTGATGATTCCGCCCAAATATTTGAATGATGTTTTATAGCATAATATATGCTATCAAAAATCATTCAAATAAATTATAGCATTTTTAGCTCGACAATCAAATGGAATAGGTAATTGTACAATACGTACATTTATCAAAACCGAATCCCCCATGAACTCGACGTGTTGAATTGATAAATCGCATTGTTATGCTGTGAATTAATATTGTTGTCTGCACACGAGTACTGGAGTGTGTAGTGCTGTGAGGTACGCCGGAGGGCGAGGGATCGAAAAACGCGTTTCTTGGGGGAGTGAGAAATGACTTATTTACACCCTGCATACGAATTTTTCTTATAAAACTAACTCGGATGCATCCAAGGTTTTTTCTTTGAATCTTGTGATGTTCTCGTACAGCCTTAGCATAGCGATATAGACATATCTTTTGTATCAATAAAGTGGCTGGAAAAAAGTGTCGCGCGAGAGAAGGAAAACTCGAAAGAAAACCCTGTACCAACCCGTCTGGCCAGCGTGGAAACAGTAGGCCAAAGCCTCCCAACATTGGGAGTGGCCTATGCCCAGCAGATTGCGATAGGCTAATTGATTGTCTTGATTAGGCACAATCTCTTCGACTTCGTTAGTCGAAGAGCAACGAAAAGATATCCTTATGCCTCCATGCTGAGGATGAAGGTGTGACTACGTTGTCTCGTCAGGCCAGCATCTCAGCAGTTCTTAGCATAATTCAAAGTATGTGCTTATTGTTTATCATCGCAAGAAATTCCATATTCTGTAAGCCACAATGGCATAGAATTCAAATGCCACCTCATGAACTATCCAGCACATTATTACGATTATTGTGTCAAAGACACAGAAATACCTCAGCAGGTATTCAAAGGGAATTCGTATAATTGGATCATGTGTTTAGCACCTACTAAGGGACAGTGGACACTTGCTGGCGATTTAATCTCGTTTAGAAATGCCGCGACTAAACGCATAGAGCGTTATACATTAAATCGATTTTTCGTTGCTTTCTTGCTCACCTATACAGTATCATCGATCGCCGCAGAAATGTGCAACAGTCCCTATCGTAAGATCGCGACCAAATGCAGAAAATCGCCATCACGTGATACAGGCCCATTGCAGTCGCAGAATCATCGATCGCCAATAGTACTAAAAGTCGAATGTGTTAGCTACTAACAAATTTAGTTTAACCATGACCTGTAGGATTATAAATTATGTCAAATGTGTCAATAATGACTAATAGGATTAAAGAAAACCGTTGTACACCTTTGCTGAAATAGTGTTTAGTAAAAAAATAATTAAGAACTGATCATAATTAATCCGATTATGATAGAACTTTGCCAACGTACTGTCTGCACTTGTGCGAAGGGTACTCAGAAGTTATTCAGAATGTAAGAACTCTATGAAAACTACTTATTTTCGATCTATACCTAATCGATTTGCCAGATCTAGGCCCGTAACGCTAAGTTATGAATCGACTGTCACAATGGCATTAGCACTGTCATCTAGAATCCAATCTTTCCTCAGATATAGTAATAAATCGAGATTCAGGATTGAGCATTATTCTTTAATTTCGATTTAAAACTCGATTTAAGGTAAGCAGATCTCTCTTTGATCCCAAATCTGCTGACAAGTCTTTTGAATTATCGTAAGCTTTTTAGTTTCCAACAGGGGAAAGGGAACTTCTACCCTTCCCACAATGCCCCAAACCGAACTGGGCAGTTCCCAATACATCGATAGAGGGGTGCTAATGATGCGATCGATTCCCGTGGTGATACGATTGATGGATTTGTTGAGTTTATAGTAAAACAACTATTATGGAATGCTTTATTTATTTTATGACGTCTGATAGGAAAATATGCCAACAGCGACATGGCGCCAAATTATTTAAACAGATGAGATGGGATACAGATGGAATTAGTATTTTGTAATACTTATTTTAAACTAGCTTTTGGCCCGTGGCTCCGCCCGCGTGGATGTCGGTTATCGCGACCAAACATAGCCTAGGTCCTTTCTCAAGGTTTAATCTACCCCTACACCAAATTTCATCAAAAACGGTTCAGTGGTTTAGACGTGAAACCGTAACATACAGACGAGTTAGTTTCGCATTTATAATATTAGTATGGAAGTAAAATGTAATTGACGATTAAAAATATTGCATCAAAAATTTATAGTGCGTAACTATAAAATTTTGATGCATTCGAATATCGATGTTTACATGTGAACCTTCGACTTTCGAAGGGCACCATGTTAACCATCAATCACCGTTGTCATGGCGACGGTTAATCTAGTGGCTGAAAAAATAATAAATGATAACTGCTGACATTTTCAGCGGAGGCTTTATTGTTCGTTATGTCGTCACCAGTGCTCTCTTTGTTAAACTTTTGTTAGCTATTTTCTGTGGCTTCTGCCCGCTTACCTATGCCTACATTATAGCTGTATTTAATAACTCGATGAGATACAAAGCCATGGCGCGCGTGGATTAAGTACTTTGATATAATATATGACTAGCTTTTGCCCGCTGCTACTCCCGCGTTGATGTCGGTTATCGCGACCAAATATGGCCTATGTCCTTCCACAAGGTCTACTACCCCTATACCAAATTTCATCAAAATCGGTCGGACGGGCAGACAGACAGACAGAGTTACTTTCGCATTTATAATATTAGTATGGATTGGTTAACTTGGATTGGACCCCGTAGAACCCCGTGCTATCCTCAAAAGACATCCAGAAAAAGCTTACTGCGCATAAAGGCTACATTTGGTGACGTCACTGGGTTCAAGATACATGCCGGTAACTATAATAGACTCGAGTGCCACTCTTGAGTCTCTTTGCACAAAGAAATGAACCATTTTGGTGACGTGGCCGATTTTTCTATTTTAATCATCGAAGAGACTCGAAAAGACACGCGCCTTCTTCGCCATGCTAAAGCTGCCGAGATCCCTTAAAATCATTTATTAAAATTTATATGAAAAGATGATCGCTCACAAGACAATTTAGTCCACATCATTAAATATTTTCATCCCTCACGAACGCCCGTAACAACGTTATCTTGGCACACGTTTGGAAGCTCGGAGGGTAAAATTGCAATGCGTAGGGAGAAAATTTAATCTGCGAGCAATAAGCTGTAATCCCTCGCTTCTTGGCTTTCTTCCTGAGGGTACGAACTTTTAGAATTGTTTTGTCTTACTTTGATTAACTGGTGTGTAATTTTTGACCTTGTATGAACCCTGCACAGCAGATTACATGAACCTACGCCAAGTTAACTCGGCGATGGCGATATTTGATATTAATTTTGTAAACGTTATTTCAACAAAGGGTATGTACGTACTTAATGTTAAATTACCGGTTCCGATTTTCTATTCTATTTTTTTTTTTTTTGGTCGTGGTGAACGCGAAACTACCGATCTGTTTTTTTTTATTAGGTCTTGGACAAAGTCAAATACAACTACTGTATGTTTGATTGCAATTGATTGTGTACCTAGAACTGGAGGTATGACCTAAAATTGAAATTTCAATGTGGGATTTATAGCCGACATCCACGATAAAGAGAATCGCGAGTATCAGCTAATATAATTACTCTATATAAATATTCAAATTGATACGAAAATTATTAAAAGTTGCTTAAACCTTTTTGCCTGTAGTAAAGCCACTGTAGTGTAGCCCTAGTATTTAATATTTATTTTATATTGTCGTTTTGTAAATTCCGATTTAAAGGTTCATGCAGAAAAATGATTTTTCACTTTTTGACTTTATACATTTAAGTACACCATGCATCTTACAACAAACATTAAAACGTGTTAAAAACATGCCGATGGATAACAACCACTTAAAATCGCGTAAAATAAAAACTATAAGTAAACCCGCCATGTTTTAACCACAACATCATTCGTCTCCCACCCCCCATACACACCGCCCGCAGCTAATCGATAAGCCACGTGCCACGTGCGGGTGCAACGATGCGGCTTCCGTGTACGTCTACCTTTATTTACATCTCACTCACTTCTACTGCTATTGACGACCATTAATTGGAAATTGTTTCTGCTGGAATTGACTTTGAAGAGTTAAATTAGTTTGTGTAAAGTTTGCAAACAAATGTAGTGTTCACTTTGGCTGGAAAGTTTCTAGATTTTGTCAAGTCAAGCAACGTGACAGTTATGAATATCAGAATTTGGGTAGAGCTATCAAAACGTCACAGCGTGAAGGTCATTCGTCAAATTAGCGAGTCAAAATCAAATCAAAATCAGAAATCGTTTATTCTGCATAGGCCAGAACTTACAAAACGTCAATCTATATATATAAAAATGAACCCCTATTTCCCTTGGTCACGACATCACGCCTGAACGGCTGAACCGATTTCGCTAATTCTTTTTTTGTTGTGTTCGTTATTGTTAGGAGAAGGTTCTTATGAAAGAAAAAATGAAGAAAATTGCGCGGAAAATTAGAAAATTTAAGAATACATAACCACCATATAAAATAGCTGATCTGACATACGCCATGTCTAAATTTTGAATTTGGAATACGAATTAGAAAAAAATGTGTTTATTATTCTAATACTACTGTATGATATTATTCTATGTTATCTGACGTTTGATATAGAATTGACATAATGCGTGCAAATATCGTCAGAGGGTGATTAGTAGACATTCTTCTGAATTAACAAAATGCCCGTTGCTTGGGCCGCGAAAATATTTATGGTGGCAATTTTTTTGTTTATGAACGCCCTTGAGCGTAGAGGTATATGGTTGTATGGGTCCCATAGGTATATAGGCTTCGTAGGTGTAAGTATGAGCCCCGGTGACCTATTAGTGTCGGGAGCTCCGTGGGCGTATAGGGCCCGAATCGAAATGCTTTCCGTTCTCAAAATAAATAGGGAGAATTTGATACAGCTAATTGATTCTAATTTCTAAGGCGAAACGAAGTTTGCCGGGACAGGTAGTATAATATAAATATTATATACTAGTTTAGCAAATGGACCACCGGTTCGGATCGTGGCCCAGACCTGAGAAGACTCCGGCAAGAAACTCAGCAGACATTTTTTTATTGGTCTAACAAAAGTATTTTTTTAAATTACTAATTCCCTCAAACCACTCCAACTAAGCTAAATTGCTTGTGTTAGGAGTGGGTTCACGTCAGTAGTGTAATAGCCAGGATTCGAACCTGGGACCCCTCGATCGTAAGGCCGACTCCTTAAACACTAAGCTACCGACGCTACCGAGTATTGATAGACTTCAAAAAAGTATGAAAGTTAACCCAAGTTGCGCCCGGGAATAAATTCGTAAAAACACCATTCGTCGCTTATTTTACCGCCTATTTTTTACCGCCGATTCCGTTCCCGCTTCACCCTCTACTATATTAAGCATGTATTATACATATAAACCGTCTTGAATTACTCTATCTATTAAAAGAAACCGCATTAAAATCTGTTGCGTAGTTTTGAAGATATAAGCATACATAGGGGGTAGGGACATAGGGACGCGGAAAGCGACTTTGCTTTATACTATGTATGTAGTGATTTATATCACTTTGGCAATTTCGCCAACATTACAAATTCGTAACGACGACCAACAGTCATTCGCATATATCAATCGCAATTCATTAAAAAAAAGGGTGTGCATACCTCTCATAAAATTGGCAATACTATGCAGTTACTTCCACAGACGATAGAACACATTTTTCTGCTATTTCCGTTCGCAATATTTTGTTGTTACTCTGTATGCACTGGGTGGTGCTTCCTCTGTCGATACGTGTCTAGAATTTATTATCCCATCGTGACGTTTAACCAGACTTTTTGCAATTCAGTGTCGTTCGTAACCTCGAATAATAGTCACGTACAGTATTGCTAATATTGAAAACCCACAGGTTAGATGGAAGAGTGTACTACCCACATTTTCTATGTCTCGTTTGCCTTATGCTTCAAATATGCATGTAAACCCTCAGAAGCTTTAGAACTTGCCATATTTTCTGCTCCTAATTTTAGGGTTAAAAATACACCAATTTACTTCTAACCAGAAGCAGTACTTAGATTATGAAATTTCATACTTCATACTTTAAAATGATGATTTTCCATAAAACTGACCATTCCTAATTTTAAGTCCTCTAATTTTCCATAATGAAAATCCTTACTAGTCTGTAAGGACTGAGTTTACACGATTTATTCAACAGAATTTGTAAATACGGCAACTCTGTCTAATTCACCTTCATTTGTGCTTTCTACGTGTTCCTATCGTTCGTAAAATCGAGCCTTCTTTAATAACATTCTCCATTTTCGTAATTGTCACTATACATCTAATTTTCAAGTCCACTCTCCGACTACTTACTGTAAACTAAAGGAAACTTGCTCGAACGTACCCCACAGCAATAAAAGTCGGTTGAGGAAGTTTATTGGTGCATTAGCAGATAGTCTGGGGGATGGGCTGCCAGCTCTACAAATTTGCTAAGTTGAAACAACTTTAGAGATGTTTCTTAACTTTATAGACCTTTTTTTCATCATAGAGCTTCGCTTTCCCTTTTGTAGATCTTATGTTCATTATTATAGAGATATATTTTCCTGATTGCATCCAAGGCCGAGAACTCCGAGCTCAGACTCCGCCTGCCAGCTTTTCTTCTCCCCCTTCGGACGGTCTTGTTCGTATGATTCTTGTCTTATCTAGGGTGAATTGATGTTCATTTGGGCGATTCTGTATACGTGTTTTAGGAATCATTTTGCACTCGTATTACTTCCCTGTATGCACTGACGTTATTAACTGTTCGTAATCACAAGAATATCAGTAGTTATCAAAACAAACAGCTGTTCTATCCCTCTCTAACTAGTGAGGATATATTATCCAGTCTGCCTTGGGCTTATTGATTGGCAAATATCGCCCACGTGGGATCTGCAGTTGAATGATCACGTTGTTTGCAAGTAATTAGGGATGCCAGTAATGTTTACGATGATTAGAGAATATTATTGGTACTCGTTAGTCTCACCTATACTCACTACAAGAGAATCCCAGGTCCTCTAAACGGGGTGTGAAAAAGCATCTGATGATATCGCCAAGCTGACCACCACTGTCGTTTCATTGGATATGACGTCTGATTGGAAAGTATTTAAGAGAATGAGTCTGAGACAGGCAGTTGATGTTGATGACTAGAAAAAGAATTAAGTTCCATTCTGCTAAGGTAACATTTTATCATCACTCTCATTATTCTCTGAGCCAACTCAGTTGGGGTTGGCTTTCCAGTTTAACTGTGATACGACTGAACTTTTCTTTGCAGCGACTGACATCTGCTGCTAAGGTAAGATTCATGTTAGGTACTAGCTTTTGCCCGTGGCTCCGCCAGCGTGGATGTCGGTTATCGCGACCAAACATAGCCTATGTCCTTTCTCAAGGTCTAATCTATCCCTGTACCAAATCTCATCAAAATCGGCTCAGTGGTTTAGGCGTGAAAGTGTAACATACAGACAGGGTTACTTTCGCATTTAGAATATTAGTATGGAAGTATGGATTTATTTATATAGTTCAAAATGTGCATAATGATTACAGAAATAGATTCCACATAACCGTTTGTGGTCGTTGAGGGAATCCTCTAAAGCCTACCTGTTTCTACTATATTTTCAATTATTTCGATGTCTTTGAAGGAGAAGAAGTCTAATTCAAAAAGATTTAGAACAATTTATTCGTCTACTTGTCACTTAAACACAAAAACGATCTGCCAACGTCTTACTCTGTGACTTCCTGATGTAATCCTGTAATCGTCTTTTGTAAGAGCAAATGGAGATTTCTCTTCGCAAGCAAAATCTTGATGTTTAATTAAATCCCTTTTTCACTGTAGTACGCATTTTATTCGGCATGCTTTGTTTTATGGCGTTTTTAAACAGCTTGAAATATTTCAAAAGCGTTTTCGACTTAATTTTACAGCAATTCGTTTTGACAAGTTCCTCATCATACTGCTTTCTTGCAGGCTTTCATATCGGAACTCAGTATCCGCTTTTGAATTTCACACTATTCTACGCACAACAGTTTATTCACTGGAACATTCTAGAGTTGCTATAATAATAGATCATTACCCAAGCTTCCAGAAACGTAATCCTTTAGACAGGTAATTCAATACACTGGTGATGTCATCAAAAACAATACATCATGAAATTGTCAAACAAATACATCACTAAATAACCAGCTTCGTTGAAAAACGACCAAGTGCGTGACTTAATTGAAAATGGTTGCGTTGTTGAATACGTAAACATCATATGGCCCAGAGCAGTGATAGACTGTATCCGGATGGTTATACTGACGCGATAACAAAGTGAGTTAAATGAAAGCGCCCCGGTAACAGCCCTCTACGCGAAACAACGCCCACCCGCGCTTATACCCCCATTCAAGAACACAACGACCGCACCTCGTCCCTAGTTTTTCCTTAAGATTTATTGCCAGACTAATATCCACTCTATACACGTTTAATAAGATCCTATACGCAATACGCTTACAAAATTTTAACGACGTTTTAAAAATGAACGTCACATATTTGTCCAATAAATTGAGCTCATTCGAATTAAAACCTTACGTGTTAGTGTTGAGGCTGTGTTTTGCGTGGTTGTCGCGCGCACTTACGCAGCCTCCCCTAGGGTTGACACGGTCGATCCTTTCAGTCGCCTCGCCGGCGTGGCCCGGTCGTGTTCCCGGCGCAGTCCGCATTATTTTCACAATTAAACTAACAAAACAAGTCCACATTTTCCTTACCTATGTAAGGAAAAATGTTGGAGTTTCAAACAAACTGAATAATTTCGCGATTTTAACTCGAGTTAATTTCGTTGAAGATATTTTTTTTAGTATTTTTAGTGTGTGTGGTGTAATGTGTGTGTGACTGACGGAAGCGGTAATCCTGAGAAGGCTGTGATGTTATTAGTGAAACGGAAAATATATTGAATTGGTGTCGTGATTCGGTCGGTCGCGAATTTTCTGCAATACATTCGAGCTTAGTTTAACAAGCTTAGTTCTAGGCATACAGTATTATATTTTTGAGGAGCCTTTTACAAAGAGGTATTGTTTGGTGATTTTCATGTATTGGATATCGTCCTGTGCCCGCTTGTAGTTAGGTACGCATTATGTGACAATGCTTTTGTCTTTGTGGGACAAATCGCTTGGGTACTGCAAGGATATACAACGTGCAGGATTTTTCATGCACTTTGAATAGAAAATCGATTCGAACACATGTTCACGGAATGATAACGCTTGCGATAATATTTTTCAATCACGTCAATTTGCACATATACTGAGACTAAACTAGAACTAATATTATCGGTAATAAATCACCTAACTTTCACGTTAGGCGCCGCATTATCGTGGTGAAGTCACAGGATGACGTAACTAATGAATTTAGTTAAATATATTAGCTGAACGGTGAACGGTACTGAATGTAGCAGGCGTTTGTCAATGCCTAGTTAGATAGACAAATATTTATTCTAGACATGCACTCACGTCTTTGTTGAGGAATGTAGGAGACACGCGATTTAGTCGTTTAAAGAAACAAGTCAGGAACCTTGTCTATTGGCATGCTGTTTGTGATTTTTGGTAAAAGATTTTTTGTGTGTACCATATTTTTCTTTCATTTTCTTTTTACCTTTCCTTTTTTCGCGGTCTGGTTTCGGTCCTGGAACTTAAAGACGTATAAGATGGGAAATTTGAATCACATCGGGCGTGTCTCGGTAGCCGAATTGGTCAAGGCATTCCCCCTGTAAGGGAAAGACTACGGGTTCGAGTCCCGCCCGAGATGATTCTTCTTTTTCCTATGTATTCGATTTGTATAGTTAATTATTATAGTTAATCATAGTTAATTTTTTTTTTAAATTCATTCAATTATTTTTTCTTTTCTTATAAGTTTTCCTATTTGATCCTTTCCTCAGTTTTTATTATTTTCGGCTACAAAACATTTTTTTGTCTTCCCCTGACGAACCAGATTTGGTGAGATTTCAATAATGGCTTATTCTCATTATCTGCTCTCACATGAGATGTCAGTCGCTCCTAGAAATAATTAAAAAGCCGCATAAGCCATATTTATGCAAGCCGACTACAGGCTCCGAATCAAAAGTGGTAAAATCCACCGAGAACCAGTCTAAGACGTTGATATTATCACTTTACAGTTCAGCTATCCCTTAACGTTCTCCCTCAGCTATTTCCTTCCCTACTGATTAACCACAGCTTGTTGAACGTAGCATAGCCAGTTTGTCAATACGTACTGTGTTTACAGTCGCAATGCGCAAGTCTGCCGCGACGCTGGCGTGAAGCCAGAACAACAGCTGATTCTCCAATGCATACATTACCTAGAATTTTAACAGGTATTGCAGATTCCGATGCGGTAATTATCGATGGGTGGATTCTTGACAGAATTGTCCAGAAAATGGGAGTAATGTTACCAGGATTCGTTAATATAAAGGCTTTATCCCCTACGATTTCGTTTCGTAACCTTTTTAAGTAGCTAATAAGTGATGTACACCCAGCTTTGCTATATTTATTTATTTGTTCCACCATAACTTAAATGCCTTGACCAATTTGAGCAACTACCTCTATTTTTACGTATTCCTTCTCCTTACAGTCCCGGGTCCTTTAAGCGGGGCGTGAAAAGGTATCTGATGAGGCCGTCAACTTTTTTTTTTTTTTTTCGTCCGGAAATCCCCTCGGCTACCCCCCCTGCTGGAGCCGGAAGGGGAGGTTATGTCGGACTCGAACCGACTAAAACCGCACGCCGACTGTGGGTCTTGGTGCTAGGCCGGAGGTGAGGTTGTCATAGACATATCTCTCGCACCCCGGCTGACCCAGGGCCATCCCTTACGGTCTGGCCCTCCGATGAGGCCGTCAAGCTGAGTGCCGCATTGCTAACATGGTACATGTTTACGATGGTGACCCTCTTTCCGAGACTTTGCCTTTAGCATGCCATCATGAGAGGTGAAGTCAAATTGATGTGTCCTTTTATTAAAAAAAGTATTAAGATTTTTGGTAGGATATTTTAGTTATTCTATAACAACGACGTGGTTCCCTGCGGGATAAAATATGTACGAGTACAGTAACTAATTACTCTAGCGCCATAGGTATCTCTAATACAAGGCAAATAAAGGATAAGAAAATACCTATATATGCAATATGCAACCCATGATATAGTGCCCGGTTTACAGGCTGAAAAACATAGATACTCTGTGAATACCAAAACTTTCTGTCATTCACATTTGTTCATCTATTTATCACATAGCAGCAACGGCAAATTCTCTCCTTCTGCCTCCAATCCCATAAATTCAGTCTCCCTATCAATAAAACGTAGTCAGTCCTTTCAGGGGCATTTTTTACTGTGCCAGTCGTAGGGAGTTTTGTTCCAATACTCATTCGTTCAACGACCCTGATGGGCGCGTCTCGTAATTATACCGAAGTGTTTTAATTGCTTTGACCTTTATGATATGCTATAACAGTACAGTTTTATATTACTAACAGTAGATAATACACAGACACTTATGGTAAACATATTCTGTATCTGCCTAGCATCTGGTTTTCTTGTAGTTGTCTATCCTAGCTATAGGCATGGTCCGTTCTTCTTCGTGATTTGGTTTATTAGCTCACATATCTTTGCGTCATAATATGTCAGTAGAGATGCTACTGATCTTAGAAACTTCAGAACTACGTAGATCATCTTCAAGTATTCTTGTATTGATGCACTTCTAGTATTCTCTCTTATTACTGCTTGTAATACTAATAGCAGCCTTCAAAATCTTATGAGGCGTTTTTCTAATCCAATTAAGACCTAGTCTAATTTTACCAACAGAGCACATAGAATTCTTATTTTATGATAGTCAAGGTACCTGATAATCATCGACCCCCTCGCCTTATGCTCAATAAGTCGATATTAGCCTCGGTATTACTATTTGAATGGGTCAAATAGTAATATCGAGGCTAGGTTATTAAAATGTGCTGTGTCACTCAACTTGACATTGGATACAAATATTTATCAAGGTATGTCTGCGTTTACAGTTACACCCACGAATATAGGAAATACTGGATGATAGGTTGATGTTATTCCAATAATATTTGCATTCCGTCATCATCTACCGTTGTTTGAGAACTACATCGTTGGTACATACCTACTTAGTATTCGCGAAATGTCAAATGTTTGGCTTTACATCGTTTCTTATGTAAGCATTCGTATTCAAAACACTAATCACGAAGAGACTTCAGAGAGATCAATCTATTAACCCACCGCAGTCCACTGCTGGACATATGCATCTTCTAATATGCGCCATTTCACTCGATTTATCGAATGAGTGATTCGATTTTCAGATTAACTATTATCTTATGTGTCTGAGTAAATTTGCACATGAACCCCAGAATGCAGTTGCTCTACCACCACGATCCAATTGTAACCAATCCAATCCAATTGTAAACCTTACGAAATCATTACAAGCAAACTTCTTCCGACACAAAGGCAGAATCATATGTTCAGGATTCTATATAAATATACCAAAATCAGTCCATTACCATCTGATATCATAATAAAAATCCAACGATGCAGATCTTAAATTGATCCAGAGAACCAGACGTTATAATTCCGAGATGCTCCCATAAGAGCTTTCCATTTTCCTTGGTGTTATGAACTTATGATATTACGAAACGCTCGTAAAATGAAATGGAATATTTTATAGAATTATGGGATGCACCGCCCTGTATACGTATACAAATCTCTCGCCCCTTATATTAAGGTCTTGGATTTTACTTCTACTTCAAGGAGTAGTATTATTGCTTCCTTGCATTTTTCGCATTCAAATGCAATGCAATCATAACTATGTTTCTTCCCTATTATTACAAAACGTTTTAAGGAGAACCGTGGTTTAAGAATCTGTAGTGTTATAAATTTCACCGTAGAACTGGACGCAGTCACTATTAGAAGTCACATTTATATTAGTTATTGTCATTTCACATTAACCAAATCCGCAGTTAGTCTGGTAAAAGCGTACCCCAGACTCCAAGCTAAAAGCTTCAGATGCGACTGGGATTAACGCTAAGATGAAGAAGAATTTATATTATTGTTATTATAGTTTGGATGTTTATATGTTTCGATGTTTGTTAGTCAATCACGCTCCAAATAAGGCTGAAATTTAGTACAGGGATAGATTATAGCCTGAAATAACACAGACTACTTTACATGGTTTGCGGAAAAGGAATCTAAATTCCACATGGGTGAAGCTGCGGATATTTTTATTTTATTTATAATAGAGCTTAAAGAATCAAAGGAATTTAACAAAATTGTGGATGGAATTAGCCTTAGCAAATAAAACAAGTTAATGTTGTCACTTCTTCTTTCGTAAGTGTTACATGCACAATGGCTTATTTAGTTACACGTGCATTCTTTCCTTCAGTACTTTTACCATCACATGATATCTCAGTGTTTGCCAATAGTCGTCCGCATGTATCAGAGCGTGGCGTGTCGCTTGTGCCACCTAGATACGCGATCTAGTTCTACCCTACACCTGTCAACTGTGCCAATTGTGGTCACGAAATCTGGAGTAGTGGAAAGCTGCCTAATTTTTGGATGACAATTACCAAAAGTGAGTAAAAGTTTCGTAAATTCTTCCAATTCAATCATCGTCTTCGATATTGATATGTAGATACGTTTTTACGTTGATATTTTCTGATAACATCGCACATCAATTGATAAAATGATGACAATCTTGCGTCCAATATTTATTTTCGATTTATATGTTCGAAGCTACAACCTGAAATTCGTCAACTCGCTAGTGAAGTCAAGTCAAGACAACCGTGTTCCATCTTAAACCATCGCTTTTACCCAAAGATCCACTCACGTAAACTGATCTCATTGCTGCAACCCTCCTCACCTATTCCCTAAATATATGTCTATATTTTTCCAGATGGTAACTATCTCTGTACCAAAGTTCAGCCAATATCGAATAAAGAGAAGGAAAATTTGGAATGATTCAAGTGGTGCTCAATGGCTCAGTTGGCAGAGCAGTCGCCCTGTAAGCGAAAGGTCGTGAGTTCGAGTCTCACTTGAGCATTTCATTTTTTCCAATGTTTTTCGAACTTAACAGTTAGCATAATAAATGCTATAAAAAAATCATTCAAATATTTGGGCGCAGTCATCAAAATTCAATGTTTAAAAATGGTTGAAATCTGCGGTAGCCTAGTGGTATGGGTAATGGACTGCTGAGACGAGGTCTCGGGTTCGATCCCAGGTTTACCATGGCACACACCAATGACTTATCGATGCTTTTCGAAGTTATGTGTGTATTTATCGCAGGTTTATAAGTGCCCGGTTAATGGCAATAGGCTCGCCACCTATTACATTGGGACCTAAACATAAACTGGCGAAATGTGGGTGCTAGCACCTCTGCCTACCCCTTCGGGGAATACAGGCGTGAGTTTATGTTATGTTATGTTATGAAAAATCATTCATTGTATCCAACAGTTCGTAAGAATGTTGGTAGATGGCTGCACCGTCGCTCTTATAGACGGATATAAAGAGAAGGAAAATTTGGAATGATTCAAGTGGTGCTCAATGGCTCAGTTGGCAGAGCAGTCGCCCTGTAAGCGAAAGGTCGTGAGTTCGAGTCTCACTTGAGCATTTCATTTTTTCCAATGTTTTTCGAACTTAACAGTTAGCATAATAAATGCTATAAAAAATTAATTCAAATTCAGCCAATGTCGTTAGATTCTTTGAGCATGATAAAGTCCTCCAAAAATCGAAACGTCTTTTTTTTACTAAATCTTACTGGATGGCCATCTTCGCAAACTTTAACAATTTCTATGACGATTGCTGTAAAACTAATATTGATCAAAGTCACGAACTTTTTTCAATGTTATAAACACCTGTGTTAAGTCATTTGTAACATTAATTATCCGCCCAAGACAGGTTCGATAACACGGAGTCTATTATCGTAACACCAATTTACCTACGACTAAAATATTTTTACATTATGTTCATTTAGGTCACAAATTGTTATTAATGACTGTCATAAGCTACGTTTTAGCATGTTCAACACGCAATAGATGAGCCTGTAAGAATAGAGTGAACAAAAATTCATGCTATGATTTGGAATAAATTAAAGTAAAAAGATTGCGTCCGGCAGTAAGGTGTGTGGAGTAAGGTCTAAGTAATTATCTTTTTTAGCGTTGGTACCCGAAGTGTAGGAGGAACAGCCGTACCCTGAGCTACCAGGCCAGCTGAGATGATAAAATAATGATAAAAGAAAAGATGATGACCCCAAGTGTGATCCAAGACTCCAGTATTCACACATGTTATGTATTGTGATTTTACCACATACCACACAACACACACCACAGTATACCAATGACATTTCGATGCTTTTCGAAGTAATGTGTGTATTTATCGCAGGTTTATAAGTGCCCGGTTAATGGCAATAGGCTCGCCACCTATTACATTGGGACCTATACATAAACTGGCGAAATGTGGGTGCTAGTCGGTGCCGACGGGGAATACAGGTGTGAGTTTATGGGTATGAGAGATGACAATACATGTTATCAAATCTACGCTGTACTTTTCTAGGCCTTCTCTTATCTAAGTACCTATTTCTAAATGCCTTTGACTAAAATAGATGTTAAGTGCAAATTCGTAAAATTAAAATAAAAAAGCAGACGTTAACTACTTTGTAAACTAAAACTATTAACGAAAGCGTCACAACAAATAATTCATACTGTTTTTCGGGTACGCAATGCGAAATTTTTATACAACATACTTTTAGTTTTGGCAAAGCCCTTCGATATTGTTTGCTTTGGATTTTATCTTTATTTATTAAACTTCTGAACAAACGTTGACAAAATTAAGGTTTTCTTTACCAATGCAACATCAGTTGAATGTAGATTCACTTCGTTCTTTCGTTTACTTTCCGTTTCTTTTTTTATAAAGGTTTTGTCGGAAATCTGATAACAGAATAGTACAAGCAGCGTAATACTGCATGATGAATTTCTTGAACAGTTTTGGATGTATGGGATATCGTTAGAATCCTTATATCATACCGAGTGACCCTGGCATTTATTTAAACCTGATTAAGGTTCCTGTAAGTCTTAAGGTATTTGTATTGCTTTGTTGGTTCATGTCCATTTACTACATACACTACTAGGTTCACTAACTGTATCTTGTCCAATATTTAAACTACTAACATCGTAACAACGTAAGTATACCTACATTACGTAATCATCCATTTCACGTCGTATTACTTAGTCGTTAATTCTTATGCCTACTCTAAATTACAATTTAAATTCTAACAGCACGTATTTCTAAGAGAAAACTGCAGTCATGAATGTTGCATTAACTTGTAAATTACGATGTTTAAACAAATCACTCAGTCTAACGGTACTTGTTTACTAATTAATATACAGTGTTAACTTGTACTGACACTTGAGGCAAACGTTAAGCTTATTAATTAATTAGAATTATCATATTTGTGAACCGTGCCAGCTTCATACCTTTGCCCTTTACTTATCTAAACATATGTTCTTGAATTACTTGCCCCGACTGATTCATCAACATAGACTACAAACTCGATGCAATTATATTGCTAAAACCACTTGTATCCGCTGAACGTGTCAGACGGACTACTCACCGGCTGACCCAGCAGAGAGATGCACGAGCTCTATGAAATCCCAGGGCGCTTTTTCGTCAGAGGAGAGAAGTGTGCGTGCGTGTGGGAGTACTAGGGGAGACTTCAGAGAAAACCACTATTACCTCTGTTGTACATACATATATTAGAGATAAACAAGATTATACATAAGGAGATTACAGACAATAGAATTACAGAGAGATATACAAAGATGGGTGTGTCTTCACCAGCAGCACCACGGTGACCTGGATGCAGTAGGTAGCCAGAGTGTTACGGTTAGTAGGTGTAGTATTCGTCGGTCAACCCACCGATGATGCAGTTATTTCTTGCAGATTTAAATTATATATATAAGAAAGTTATATATAGGAAATAAAAAGGAATACGTGACCCCGGTTGTCGGCCTGCTCGGCGTCTGCGCACGTCTCTTGCCGCAGTCTCGACCAGCCAAGATGCTTCACGTCGAGGTTACAGGCTTGCGCCGACAGCGGTTGGGAACTCGACCACAGAACACGCTGAGATGGATTTTGAGGACCAAGGTGTCCTTTAATCCCGAACTAGGAACCCTAAGAACGAAATAACACTAAGAATCGTCTAGATTGCAGAAGGATGTTGATAAATACAAGTAAAATCGAATACATAGGGAAAAAGAATCTTCTCGGGCGGGACTCGAACCCGCAGTCTTTCCATCGCCGCATCACTTACCAAGAAAATGGGCAACACGAATGTAACTGAGTCTAAAATTACACAGTATTTTCCTAAGATGAATGCACAAACGCTCTAGTCACCAATGCAGAAAGTAAAAAGATCTTTTATGTAGCCGCGTCCTCGATTTTATACCCCTTTATGTAGAAATTTCTAGAATATCGAGAAGAGGGGACGTTAGATAAATCAAAAACTCGCTCATCACTGCGAAACAACCGACAAAAGTCGGGACACAACTCTGCTGGATATATGTGACAGCAAACTTAACACCGAATTTAGCTACCTAACTATTATGCTTTTCTCCGTCATTACTACAATTTCTGAACGAAAGAAATTTGAACCACTTCAATTCAAATGAGGAAATTTAATTTTATCCTAAATAAGATAGCCTATAATTAAACAATTAATATTTCCATCTAGGTGCGATGAGTATTTCTAATTCTTACAGTTAAAAAATAAGCCATGAAAGAAAAATCGAACGCCATCTTGTGAGCGCGAGGTGAGCTAGCACAAAAGATTCTTACACCGACTAACTAATGTGAGTCCCACCGAGATCGCCACAGGTGGCGCTAGTAGTAATCAAATTACAGTAAGTAAAATTTACTGTTACACACTAATGAAGAACTTTTGGCAATTTCACCCATTAGTCTTTTGACCCCGAATAACTTGGGGCTCCATAAATTCTCTCCCTCTCTCTTTCCATTTTTAATTGTGTGTATCCTTCCCTTGTCCAATTTTCGTGCAAAATGTTAATCTCCTCCATAAATTTGTCAATTGTCATCTCAGTCACATTCTTCTTTGCCATATTCTCTTTCACGTATTCTATCTTTTCTACGTAACTTTTGGAATATGTGATCAACTCGTCATTTAATTTATCTTATCTTGTGCATTCTGTTTCGTCTTTTGACGTAAGCTCAAGCCTGTGTAGGTGGTGGATTCTAAATTATTCCAAACTTTGGATAGTTGTTTAATGGCCATGGGCAATAATAAATAGCTCGACATCTTTGTGGCGTTGTCCATCTGTTTAATGTTAAATATGTTTCTTTCAAAATATGGCTGCATGCACTTCTCAATGAGTTACGTTACTTAATTAAATATTATAAGATATTTATGAATCGCTTCGAAATTAAGACGTAATTGCTGAACGAAATTGTTTTCATTAAAAAGAAATAACAGTATTATTTTCGAAATAGTCTTCTTTTTTTGATTACCTAACATATTGTAATGAATTCGTATGCCTCGAAATATCTTCCTACAATACAAAGCATACACAATAAATAACGTAAGTAGGTACACGAGAATAAAGCAACTTGGGTTTCTCAAGTCTTTGTTATTTCTACTCCAACGCTGCATTGTGCAGATGCACTGGTAACAAACTCTAAGTAAACATAATTAAGTATATCGGCTGAAATAATATCCCACCATATCGCGTGCGGTTGTCTGCACGCACAATGCGTACGCGCCGGGAGCGCAGCGGCGGCAAAGGCATGGGCTCAGTCACCGCACCACGCGGCCACGGCGCACACGAGCCGCCATTGCTTTCACGTTTGAATTTTGAACGTCTTTCGCAAATTCGAATTTCGTGACTTTTTTTTATTAGTTATTCTTTTTTTTTTAAGTGAACATGGAAAGTGAATAGACAAGCACAGTGTACGGTGTTAGTTTTTTTTTGCAATATGCTTTAGTAATTAAGCATGCAACATTATCGGCGGAATGCGTAGAAATTGTTTCGCATGAACGATTGACGAAGACCTATCATGGAGGTGACCGTCGAGTAGTGAACTGGTACCTTCATCGATTTCAGGCTTCACCGGACCTAGTTTCATGGCTGGTTCGTCAGCAGTTAGTAATTATTTTCTCTTTTATGATATCACGCACTTGTTCACTAACAAATTGTTACGAACTAGGGATTTTTGGTACCACCTTAAACGTTTGATTTGTTTAGATAACCACTCTATTATTGTTTGGCTGAAATTAATAAATTATCCGTAAAAATCTTTTTAGTTAAAGTTTTTTTTTATATCCAAATATACTTTCTAAACATTGATCGGTACGGGAAAATTACGGAAAATCATATTTAGCCCCATTACTTGGAGTAAAACCCTCTGTCGTAAGAGAAACTATTATTCAATGACTATGATTAACGACACTAAAACTGATTTCACTACCGATAGTAACCATGATCAATTTATACTAAACTGCGTTATCACGTTTTACTGCTCGCAATAAATAATATCATTAAGTAAAACGTGGCTCAGTTTAACATGATGGATGATGGTGAAACCGATCGTAAAAGTAATACATATCTTTAGTAATTATTATTTACATACTAATCCTACAGAATATTCCATCAAAAACCAAACCGTTTGGTATTCTTTGCTTTGCAGCTGAATAAAGTTTTGGAATTGGGTATTCTCCTGTAGAAAAAACACATTTTCTATCCGAGCTCATTAAATTAATAATTGTAAAAGAGTGGTAAAAGTTGCGTCGGTTCATATTTTATCGTTTTTATTTATTTTTTATAATCCACCCAACCTATAATAGTAAATGATTTGACTATTAAATTTTATGACGTCACTAAAAAAAATCATACAAGTTACCTTTTATGTATAACTTAACGTTTTGAAGTTTAGTAAAAAGTAACTAAAAAGTAACTAGTCAATAGAATACCCAATTCTTTACAGTATACAAGTTTCCTTCTTCCTACAGTCCCGGGTCTTTTACGCGGGCTTGAAGAAGCATCTAATGAGTCCGTCAAGCTGTGGACGGCCATTATAACATGTAGGTGTTTATAATTGTGACCCTCTTTACTTTCAGCTTATTCAAGCTATGTGAAATCATATTTATGTGTCCTATATCAAGATATAATCTATAGTATATAGCAAATACTTTAATTCTCATTATACTATACTGATGTTATAATCAGTGTTTCTGTATTAAACATTTTAGATTTGCACAGTTGCGAATTTGCATCAATCAATCAATAAGCCTATTGCGACTGGACATGGCCTTTCACAATTTGCGGTTACTCCCGCTCGATCCTCTCGTCTTTCCCGAATTTGCATAAGGTCGTTTATTAACTTCAGCCTTTAAACACCCACGGGACTCACAGAAAGCCTCAAACAGGTCTATCCTTCAGGAAATCCACAGGATTTTTCTAACAAGAAATAGCACTTTGTAGAATGAAGATATCTCATCTCATACACGGGTTTAACTACCGGATGTTTACTTTGGGGTATAGTTCTACCATCCTACAAACGCTATAAGCTTTAACTCACTAACAATAAGGGCTAAAATTGCATGTACCGTTGGTTCAATAGTGTTGCACCATTCGATTCTAAATCCGTATCTCAGTGTACGGATATACGGTAGTCAGGAATCAAATTTATGTGAATATTAGAAGTGTTAATGAGTATTCTTGTGCGGGTGGTATCGTAAACATGATGTTTGAATGCTAGTGATGAGCAGTTTATCGATGTACGATATGTCTACGGTTATTGTGATAAATATTATCACTAACTAGATGCTATTTATGAAGCCGATCGGCGGTAGGAAGGTAAATATTGTTGAAAATAAGGTAAATATTTAGCTGTCTTCTCGTAGGGCTAAGGTTTATGACTGGCGTTGTCCATGTAGGTAAACGAAACATACCCCTAATATACAATTGAAATTGTACTATTATATCATGTAGGTATATGTATATGGTGATTACATTCTGCAAAGATCCTTACTTTTTTTATGCCACTTAGGTGTCAGACAAGCACACGGTCCACCTGATGGAAAGGATAACAAGTAAAGCTAGTATAACCATTCAAGTGTAACCTCTTAGATAATATTTGAAGGATTACGTAAATTGATATTCTATATTCGTCGACTACTGAATTTTTCCTTACCTCTCTTCCTTTCTTCTCAGCAGATGACAAGTTGCATATGACACAAATAACAAGACAAGTAAAATTAAAAATTAAAAAACTTTGCCCTAAAAATGTTTACTGCAGCGCCCCCTAGTGGGTTTCTTTTTTTTTTTTTTTATCGTGCGATAAATCCCCACGGATACCACCTCCACAGAGCCGGTGGAGGTGATTATGTCGGACTCGAACCGACTAAAACGCACGCCATCTTGGGTCCTTGGTTGCCGGAGGTGAGATTGCCAAAAGCATATCTCTCGCACCCCGACAGACCCAGGACCATCTCTTTCGAGATGGCCCCCTTCGGGTTGTGGGGACCAAAATGTCCCCATCTAGCCCCGGTTACGGGGAGGCGCACTTTGCGCCGCCGCCGCGGCCTGCTTCTGCTAGGGTGACAGGCGGCTCCACCAGTCACCCCCAGGCCAGCGCTCATGGAGGACGGAGGTCGTTCTGCGACCTCCGACGTCCGGTTCGCCTTCGCTCTGCACGGGCTTCCCGGGCCCGGAGTCTGGTCCGGACCCGACCGGCCGCCTCCTTCTCGAGCATTACTTGCTCGCAGAAGTAGGCGGCCGCAATCCAAGCGTTTGCGCATCGTACCATCGCTGTGAGCAATGTGACGAGTGTGAGGACTCCCACCCCTAGAGCCGCCACTAGGACCCGCCTCGGCGTGTCCCACGCCGGGCACTCGGTCAGCGTGTGCAGCTCTGTGTCCTCGCTCGCATCACAGTGATGGCACTCGGACGTTGGCTCCTTCCGGATCCGACACAGGTAACTCCCGAAACACCCGTGTCCGGTAATCACCTGCGTCAGCCGGTACTCTCGTACCGGCCGTGTGGCCTCTCTAGCCATTCCTCCATGATGGGTCTTACCGCCGCTATAACGGCGTGCCCTCCCCCTAGTGGGTTGTCACCGTAACACCTATCTAAGAACATGCACCAATCAAACCCAAACCAATAATTGGAAAACTGCATCATAATAGGTTTTGTAGTTTTGGAGAAAAATGGCAACATTGATTTGCATTAAAAATGCTTGGTGTTGTCATTGTTGAGTTGTCATTGTAACACCTATCTAAGAACATGCTCCAATTAAAGCCTGAAAACTGCATCAAAATTGAATTGGTAGTTTCGGAGAAAATGGTAACATGGATTTGCACAAACAAACAAACACACGAACATCCTCTCTCTCCAAACGCATATACCGTCTCTGTTCCGTCTTGGGTAAAAATAATATTAGAAATGTTGATGATTTACTGCTGAGTGTATTCATCATTTTTCGTGCTGTAAACTCAATAATAATATATCCAACTTTAAAATCTAACTCAACGTCAGTATAGCACACAAACTTATATCAATAAACCATCTCAGTTGTTAAAAAGATAATCTGTTACGCAACAACGGATATTCAACGTCTGAACGTGACCTCCAAACATCGCACCTGCCCACGTCTCCTCCCAAGATGGAGTACATTACAGATGCATTCATTCGTACCACTTTGTTATTATGCTAACTCAATTGTAAATCTAAATTAATCGTTCTGGTACAGTGAGTCATTCGGCGATAAAGTTACCGCACCACAACGAATTATAAAACCCATATTATTCCGTTCACTTTTTTTTTGTTCAAATTAATAGTTTCTGAAGAATTTGCTATCGAAATTGTGTTCAAAATCTTTCGTTCAAGAACGACTATTAAATTATCTGGTATAACATTTTTAGCTAGCAGTCAAGAAGAAGAAAGAAAACAAGATGTTATTACAACATTATGACGATAATAATTATCGCTAAAAGAAAAGCAGTTTTTCTTGCTCGAGCCAGAAAACGTACCTGAGACTGCATGAACAACAAATACCCAAAGGAATATTATATAATATAAATAATAAAGAATATAGAATATTAGAACCGAAATTACTAATATTCCCTCTAACCCCTCCGGCTAAGCTAAATTGCTTGTGTTAGGAGTGGGTTCACGTCGGTAGTGTAATGGCTCGGATTCGAACCCGGGACCTTGCGATCGTAATGCCGACTCCTTAACCACTAAGCTACCGACGCTTCTAATATCACAGCTGTGCTGGAAGATATGCATATTTTTGGAATGTCAAAAATCATCCCTATAGATTAAAACTTAAAGTTTTTTGACCATAGATGATAGTACTGAAAGAATAATTGGGACAATCAGATGATGATGAGATAGATATAGAATAAATAGTACTACTTAGTACCAAAAGTAATATGTCATAGTCTAAAAATCTAAAATAACAATCTTCATTTTTATGACGCTTTTATTATAAAATGGTTATCATAACATAACAGATTATTTTGTTTATTTGTACAGATAGTATATTATATCATTGTCGTTAGGAAGTGATTTCTAAGCATCTATTATAATTATGTATGCTCATTAGGTACCTTATTCATGTGACTTCACATCAGTAGCCAGCATTCCCTCACCTATTAGAGCATGACACCTACTTACTTACATCACAATTCCTCATAAAGTTTCTCAACTGTGATAAAATTCTCAGAATGAATAATGTTGCGTTGATAACTTGTACGAGAAAGATATCGCAAAAAATATTATGATCGTTCATCTGTAGAATTCGGTCAGAGAAAATGTCTAAAGATTATATCTTGAGAGAACTTGTTTCATAGCCTTACCTATAATTAATTCATTGGTACCGAATCTGTTGTTACAAAAACTTACACTAAACTACTTGAATGAATTTTACAGCATTAAGTATGCTAACTATACAAATCGAATACATAGGGAAAAGTATTAAATTAAAAAAATTGAAAAACCCACGACGTTTAAAAAACGTTTACTGCAGCGCCCCTTAGTGGGTTGTAACCGTAATACCTATCTAAGAACATGCACCAATCAAACCCAAGCCAATAATTGAAAATTGCAACAAAATCGGACTTGTATTTTTGGAGAAAATTGGCAACATTTATTTGCATTAAAAATGCTTGCTGTAGCGCCCCCTGTTGAGTTGTCATTGTAACACCTGTCTATGAACATGCTCCAATTATAGCCGAACCCAAAACTGAAAACTGCATCAAAATTGGATTGGTAGTTTCGGAGAAAATGGCAACATGGATTTGCACAAACAAATACACAAACATCCTCTCACCCCAAACGCATATTATACCGTCTCCGTTCCGTCGCGAGTAAAAATGAAACTTCTCGGGCGGGACTCGGATCCGTGATCTTTCCCTTACAGAGGGAATGTCTCGATAGCCGAGTTGGTCAAGGCGATCCCCCTGTAAGGGAAAGATCGCGGGTTCGAGTCCCGTCCGAGAAGTTTAATTTTGCCCTATGTATTCGATTTACACTAAACTAGTTAAGAAGAATAACTAACCTCATCTTCGTCTTGCCTTTGAAAGAAAAAGAGATGGGGATATATTAGGCCCTAATTTTGTTCACAGTCTATATTAGATAGTTTGAAGATATAACCTTAAAGGTACAATATACTGATTATTGACTACAAATAATAACAATTGTTCAAGTGTTCAACACGCATCTATACTTGCCCAACACGCATCTGTACTGTACTTGTAAACATTGTACTCAAATCAATCAATCAAATATCTTCCACGCTTCTATCATGCAATACGATCTCACGCAAGCTGATTTGGTTGCAGTTTATGATGTGATTGTTCTCACACTACAATGACTAGTGTCAATTTGATGCATCATTCAGACGATATCCGTTACTTGCCTAGTACAGACTAGTCGTTGTCTAGCTAGAAGACAATATAATTGGCGGTGCCGTGAAATTGCCCGACTCTCTTTGTTCACCGAAAGGCCACAGACGGTTAAGACTTCCGATAGCTTTTGACCTATTATAGCTATGTCTATAGCTTACTGTATAGTATCCAGTGATCTGAGTCGTTTGCAGACTGTGTATTATGGACTCATAAAAAGGCGTCTGGTACCGCAATTTTGTTAAGTTTATACTCAGACATATTTCAGATATTGCTATGGATTGTCAAACTTGTCAATGCTTTATTTACTTCAAAGTAGGGTAGAACAATTTTTACGAAAACATCTAGACTGAGGTACTTATTATTTTTAAAGTACCATCTAATAATTATATCTCTATTAGTTTCCGTTTCCGTTGTCAGACATCGTCGTTGTCTTTTGGTAGTTATTCACCAATAAATTTATTTCAAGGCTTTATTGTACCGAATATTAATTCAAAGTCGAAAACTCCAAAAAGATCTTGACCTACGCTCCAAAAATACATAATTACCTAACATGTTACGACTCGTCCGTACCCCGTAGTGTAACGACCGCGAGTAATATCATTTATAATTAGTACCAGTCGTGACTCACGCTTCAGAATGAGCCACTAAACGGGTCACAGTACAAAGTTGGCGAGTAACTGGGAGAGTGGCGAGTGCGCATCTCTTTTTTTTTTCATCATAAACTGATAAAGAAATCGAGCCAATTATTATTGAGACTTTCTATTAGGGAATTCTAAGGCTAAAAACTGTATATGACGACGGCTTATCTCCGATGAAACGTGGAGCCATTAATCTTAAATCCATATCATGCGAAAGTAATTCTGTCTGTCTGTCTGTATGTTACGCTTTCACGCCTAAACCACTGAACCGATTTTAATTAAATTTGGTAAGTATAGGTGTAGATTAGACCATGAGAAAGGACATATGCTATGTTTGGTCGCGATAACCGACATCCACGCGGGTGGAGCCGCGGGTAAAAGCTAGTATTATATACTTTAGTAACAATATATTATACTAGCTTTTGCCCGCGGCTCCGCCCGCGTGGATGTCGGTTATCGCGACCAAACATAGCCTATGTCCTTTCTAATGGTCTAATCTACCCCTATACCAAATTTCATCAAAATCGGTTCAGTGGTTAAAGCGTGAAAGCGTAACATACAGACAGACAGAGTTACTTTCGCACTTATAATATTAGTATGGATCAATGTACGGTATTATTAATGTATGGTATTACCTACACTAAAGTGTATTGTAGAAGAAACTCGCGTAACATAATAATATATGCCTTTCACTTTCATCTCTTATGAAATTTTTATATTCCCTCAAATATAAATATGAATCCAGATTTTAACCCTCATTTGTCAAAGCTAGCATTTTGATTGATGAAGGCTCATATTTTTTTTATCATATTCTTGTTCAATATAGGTAGGTTTAATATTTTAGGTATTTGAAGCGTACTGTTAAGGAGAAGACTTTTATAGAATTTTTTATTTTCTATGTTCAAGTGCTTCAGCGGTCTACAAGTAGTAAGAGCGCAAGTACATTGGGTGGATGATACCTTGGTGTATGTGCGTGCGTGTGCGTGTGCATTTGCGTGTGCGTGAGCGTGCGCGTGCGCGTGTGCGTGCTCGTGTGTGTGTGAGTGTGAGAGAAAAATTTAAATAGGTAGTATTTTATAGTGGTTTTTTTTTTATATATATAAAACCAATTGCTGCAAACTTTCAACTTGGTGACCTCACTAATATCTACCGAAGACAAAGGTTTCGGCTCGTTTTGAAGGTCTTTGAGTACAATTTCTTGTAGTCTTAGATATATCGTTGATAATTCTTTATTGTGATTGAACAAAACAAAACCTTCCCAAAATATGTGACCTCATCGGTACAAAAAGAACTTATATATATATATCCTCAAATCCGTGCTAAGTTTTGTAAACTTTAAAATTATTCAAAAAATTAAATAAAAATACCTCATAAAAATCAATCAATTGTAAAAAATTACATTTAGTGAAACAAATAATTAATCTACTACCCCTAAAGGCAGGGTTTAGTAAAATACAACAATTACGTATCCTTTTTTTTGTAATAATCTATATAATTGATGAATTTGACCTCGTCCACTGCAGTCCCCGTGACCGTGCTATCTTCAAAATACATACAAATAACGTGTACTGCGCATATATTTGAGGTTCAAGATATATGATTCGACCTATAAAACCTTAAGGTGCACCAACAATAAAAAAATTGTAAATAAAAATAGGTATAATGTAGCATTATTTAAAAAAAAAAATTGAAACTGCCTCCATACAAGTTTCTAAATCTTTTGAACACAGATGTGGGATCACCTTTAATATAAAAAGATTATACAGTTCGACTTGGGTAGCGGGGACAATTTTCTCTTTAGAAAGAAAGAGTTATTGTATGAATCAGTTGAATGACAGGCAGATAACAGAATGTCTCATAGAAAGTAGGTTGCTCTCGTGTTCTTACGAGATGAGCTAGTGCCAAGACTTGCGGTTACCACATTATTTATTGAAGTAGGTAGATATTATTGCTACTTTTTTGTTATTATTCATATTGAATTCTACTAAAGTATCAAACCGACTATATCCGACTATACCCAAAATAAACTTACCGACATAAATGAAATGGAAATGGTAGAAGTGGCCACTTGTAACACAGAGGTGAAATTTGCACGTTGTCACCAGCCCATCTAGACAAGTGGCAATTCGTTAGCAAGCGTATTGTAGAATAGAATGAGAATGTGTGAGATTGACATCTTTGACGTTTATGACATACGTTAACGACTATCGTCAGTGTCACGTTCTCGGCCGAGGAGGAGAGGGAAAATAGATAATGGAAACAATACGTCTTTCGGACCTCCTAACTTGATCTTGACCTACCCTTGAAAAAAGAGTTCTGTCATCACCAAACCACTAAAGGCTATGTTTACCAAATTGTACCAAATAAGACATACAATATAATGTTTTGTTAGTGATGTGACAAACATAAGGGTAAAATAAACTAATTTACTTCATTTCAATCCAATTTTGTAATAAATAGTGAAGACCATAAAAAGGAATTACTAAATTATAATCGAATATATATCGAAATATATCGAAAATTTTGTGAGCGTATTGAGTAGGTCTGAGAATCGGCCAACATCTATTTTTCATCCCCCTAAATGGTGCAGCGGGAACGGGATCTAAAAAATTGGCGGTACGAAATTCGCCGGGACAGCTAGTACATATATATATATATATAGCATTAAATTTTGTGATATTCAATAGATGCCTTATCTATTGAATATCACAAATCGCCTATCCTTTGTCATTTTCACAGAACTGAACAAAAGCTATTTCAATTCCGAGAGTTTGGACACCAAAATCGACTCCATTACAATTTAAATCTACGAAACTATACGATGCGATTGTCATTAGACACGTTTTCTTAATAGTGGGTAATAGAGAACATGACGTAGCCGTAAACATGACGAGAATAACAATCACTACAACAGAGGCAGTTCATTTAATTAAACAAATGTGCCCAGACATTTGTAATGTAGGGACTATTAATAGGAAGCCATGTCGTAATACCGTCGAAAAGTCTCCCATATGCTTCCAATTTCCAGTGAAACGTGCTCTCTGAATACAGGCCAGAGTATGGGTATCCATCATCACGGACTCGTTCATAAGAGTCCACAGCACCGGAAAAAACAGTTTTACTACATAAGTTTTCTTAGAAATAGAACAGGTATTCGAAAATAAGACACCAATAAAAAGGTGTACGTTCTGAAAAGTATTAGCCTCGTACAACGCTTGAGTATTGGTTGAATATCAACCAAAACAAAGTGAGTATCCTATAAGACAGGTAGGTCGGTCAGGGTAAAATAGGTCAAATTTTCAAAGATGCAAGTTATAAATAGTCACTCGAAGCCGGTGGGCTATTATGGCAGGTGTAAATATGGTTTGAGAAAAATCTCGTGAAATCTCCTGCTTGTTTTAGAGAGTTAAAGGAATACAAAAAGGTAAACACAACGATAGTTTGTAGAAATAAAAAGAATTATATCGATAGAAAATAACTCTCCGGCCTCTCCATACGCATAACGGTATCGGCAATGATCAGCAAAGCTACATTGAACGAACGAACGCTGACCAAAAGCTGTCACCTGTCACGAAGTATCTAAATAAGATTTCGCTCTGATGCCATCATCATGTGAATGATGATGATCATCCCGCACACAACGCATGCATACTTTCTTTTACCCTTATATTGATTTAATATTCACAAAGAACAATTTAATATATCTCATTTAGCAGATGTTCATCCAAATGTACAGTAAATAATGAAATTCATTTTATTGAGCATAAAAACATGACTAATATGAAAAGCTCGGCGCTTAGGTGACTCACGCGCAGCTGAGCGTGGCGGCGGCGGCGGTGCGTCTGAGTACCGGCACCGTGATGTGTATGATGGTAATGAGAGTGATGTGATGACACAAACCATGTCAACTACGTCACGAAACTCACGAATGCCTGTCAAAACAGTCAAAGTGAGAGTAATTACGTTTTGTTTGGTAAACAAGTTTTGGTATTTTAAGTGCTCTACTTTTGATAATAACCAAAGTTACCGCAGTCATCGTGCTTGGTGGGTCTATCACATTTGAATGCTAATTCTTATTCATGTTTTATTAAACCTCTTACAGTTCTACCTACCTACCTACCTACCTCTTAAAGGAGGATTCGATGTCTATTCTTCGCTTTGTTTACTGTCGTTTGCATCAAAGAAATCATTAGGAGACTACTATGTATTCAGGCAACTACACTTTATTCTAAACTCCTGCATAGCACTGAAATCTTCTGCTTAAAATCGATAAGCCTTGAAGATGGAACATTAATTTCATAACCAGCCTTTCAGATATGACGCATTCTACAAGCGAATGGAATATAACTAATCATAGATGCTGTAGAATGCTAATAAAAAGCTTTCAAACACTTCACACTAACAACATTTTAATCGAACCTTCTGAATATTGACTAATATCTTTTGTTTTTGTGCCAATTATCCTTCATCAAGAAAATACCATTAGCTCCATTTATTTCGTCAACATTTAACCCACATTGCGTGCTACAATACCAGGACAAACTTGCAATAAATAATTGTAATGGTCAGCATGTCTGATCAGTGTAATCATTCTTCGCATAGTGGAGAGATCAGCCTCATTGGCATGTTGCACTAAATGATCGTATCTCATTCTGTACAGCTCTAGCATTTGTCGACGACTAATTCGTGTTCGACGTAGAAGAATTTGTTCTAATTGATGGCTGATGGTATGTCTGTGAGTGTATCTCACTAGCTGAGATCACATTTTTCTACGTTACGTACGTTATGCTAGAATTGCAGCAAGCAATCCTAACATATTCCTGCGCGCACCTTGTACTTATCGCAAAATAAATTCATGGCAATTTACACGCAATTTCGCAACTTTGTTTTTTAATCTCACGTTTAAAGTGTTCTATTCCTGTTATGTGAGAACTGTCCTGGGAACCACTTCCTAACTATTCGCAAACGGTACACGTGGAGATAGGATTGATCTATGTAATCTCTTTCAGCTGTCTCCCCTTCACAGTGTAATCCTAAATAGTATTTTTTTTTTCTAAAGCTCTGTATTCACCACAGATGAAATGTTATTACTTTTATTGATCTCAAAACTAAGCTGGATGTAATCAATCTACGATTCCAAAGCCCCAGTTGCGTAAGTGCAAGAAAAAGTACAGACAGATGACAGACATATCATAAACAGTTTTGACGCAAAACCGTATGTTGATTCAAATACACATGTGGCTTGTTCAAATCGCTATGTTAGTAGGAAGAAATAAACACATGGCTAGCGTAGGATACAGCATGCAGTAGAAAGTCATAGTTATTATGAAATTACAATGATAAATAAGCAATTAAGTGAATGACGTATGACAGGGCAGTATGGAAAGCAATGATATTTTGCGCCAACCCCTCATATTTTAGACAAGATCAAGTGACCCAAGCGTCGGTAGCTTAGTGGTTAAGGAGTCGATCTTACGATCGAGAGGTCCCGGGTTCGAATCCTGGCCATTACACTACCGACGTGAACTCACTCCTAGCACAAGCAATTTAGCTTAGTTGGAGGGGTTAGAGGGAATATCAGTATGTACTGCGGTTCTAATATTCTTTAAAAAAAATGGCGTCGCAGTTACAGTGGAATAAGTGAACCCCGGACCCTGAGGTAAAAAGTCTCAGATGCAACTGCCACGAACGCAAGGAAAATGACAAAGGTCAGGTCTATGATTATACTCAGGCTATAGAAAGCAAAGGCTCAAAAGTGGTTACTAGGGATATGCCTGCCAACCTCACCTTCGGCAACTAACAACGACCCACATGGCATATGTTTTAGTTGGTTCAAGTCCGACAATAACCTCCCCCACCGGCTGCGGCGCTATCCCTGGGGATTCTACGCACATAAAATAACTCAAAAAGTTGTTACAGGTGGAAATAACTCCATCACGGAGTAGTCAATTTCTGGCAAATAACATCACAGACATCAAGTCATAACTGTGTGTACAATGTTATGCCTATGTTAATAAAGATGTAACATGTGTGTTCAAAACCAGAAGCAATTAGATCTGCATGATTCAATGTACCAAAACGGGTATTTCGAAGATGATGACGTCAATAGCTGCTAAGAACTACTTAGTCATAGCAACTACAGTTATGTATTATGCTAGTGTATGCTCTCACTCTTGAGCTGTTCTCCCCAATCTGTCCAGACGTAACACTGGCCATGGTATCCATAAGGAAGTTTGTTTATGGAAGCTTAATTTCTTGGAAGATGACGCTGATAGTCTGAAAAACATGAAAATAGTACTTAGAAATGCAATCAAGCGCGAAGTCTCATTATAATAAGCAAATGGTAAGTAATGGGTGTGCACCATAGTCTGTGGAGTATCTCCACATTCACACAACATGCCCGCCCCATCGAGTTTTTTTTTGCTTGGACCGATCTGTCGCCATAGTCTGAGACTTCCGCTTCGTCCAGGAAGGTCTTGTCCAGGAGGAAGTTTCTCTGACGGTGGTTTAACTGACCATCATGAAAATTACATTGATAGTATTGCGCAGAATTGAAATAAGTCGACTAAGTAAACAAATACTGGCTATAACTGACTTGAAACACTGTGTAGTTCACAACTAAACTTGACCATATTCCAGAGATTGAATTCCAAATATAGATGCAAGATGTTTATCTTAATTCACGCACTCAGGTCAACCACACCGCACTGAAATGGTCTTGTAAACATAGGTCTGTATTACAGAAGTATTTTGACGCATCGTCTCCCTTACGTTGCATGTAGTAGGTTTCAATAACGAACAGATCATTATATGAAATCGTTCCACTGAAATGCTTCACTTTAAACAAGAATTCCAGCTAACCTTATTTGCAGGTGTTAGGATTCAATTGACGTTAGTAGTGGAAAGGCCAGGATTCGTACTCGGGACCTTTCGGTCGTAAGACCGATTTCTCTACTTGTAAATGGTTTTAACAATTTTTATCGCTGCGTGTAGGTAGGTACTTCTCCAGCTGGGAGAAATGCTTATCACAATACTAATAGGCCCTATTAGTACTGTGAAAAGTGGCTTTCCCACAGCTAATAAAATGAAATAATAAATCGTCTATATAATATTAGGTGTCACCTCTCACGGTAAAATATCGCACTGCATTTCACAACATTGCCTGACATTCAATTGTCTTCAACATTTGTTGGCAGACATCCGCCATTGTTATATTATTTCACACAAATATTTTAAGATGACTCACATAAGTTCACGTAATTGTTAAAGATATTATGTAAATTGAAAGGATCGTATTGTCCGCTCGTACCAACCAATATAAGACCCCCGAACTTTGATAGGATTGTGAAAATATGCTACGTTATGTAATATATACTTCCGTCCAATAAATTTCATGGATATTAGTCGTTTATTTGTAAAGGAAAAGTAATTTAATAGATTGCAATATAGAAAGAAATAATCTATTTGTAGGCCTAGATACACTTAAGCCCGTATTCTAGAACGATACCTATTCAAGTATATGTATATGTCGCAGGTAACTAGCTTAGTCAGCCGTTCAATTAACTGCCTAGGCCGTTACCGAAGCGGCGCCGTACGACTATCTTTTGTTACAACATTTAACAAACGGGCTGGCCAATGCTTACGCCATTCATACGATGGGGTGCTTCCCAGAAATAGGACAGTCAATTACATACATACATATATACGCCGGTAAATCCCCGCCCGAGAGGGGTAGGCAGATGTGTACCTATTAACACCCACATTTCGCCATTTTTTTGAAATGGCTGAACATCTTGCGCCGTTTAGTAAAGAGCCTAGGCGGTTAATTGAACGGCTGATTAAGCTAGTTGCTTGCGACATATATATTATTAAGTTTTACAGAATATACCTTCCCCCATACGTAGAACCCAGATACAATAATAAGCTAATACGTTAATGAAAAGAAAATTAACCTTGAAAATAATCAACTACACATCTAACACGGGTCTTTTTTTTTTTCAAATCTTCCAATATCAAGTTCAAACCTTTCACAACAGTGACATCGAAACATAACAATGAACCTTTCAAAACGTGTTTGTACGAGTAATAACACATTAACACAATGCCGTTATCAACTATCGAAAATCGATTGCGAATGACAATTAATCAATCGTTTCTCAATTTTCAATCAATCTAAAGTTAACGCTGATCAGATAAATACTAAAACCAGACTGGGAGGTCCTTGGTCTAGATAAATTGAGGTAGTTAGAACTATTGAGTACGATACCTCGGTAACAATGGCCAATTTCCTAGTAAACATTACAGAAAATACATTTTCTGAGAGCGTAGGTAGGTGTATCGCCCCTCTACGCTGTTTGGGGTCCAAGTTAACCTGACCTGCGAGTTGGTACACCTGCCGACTGACGGCCGTGACTTTGGCGCGAGTTTACTTCTTGGGGTTTGGAAGTTAGACGGCAGTCGCTCCCAAGATACCCAAATCGAAGAATATAAAGGAAGAGAGCTGCCCCGGGGCTCCAAGAAGAAAAATTTTGAAGACATTTTAAAAGGAGAATTGACAGTACGAACAAACTTAAAATTCGGAAAATATATGTTTTGCCTGCCAAGTTTATATTTTGTCATGTCAGGAACTCGAAATGGTAAATCTGCCGCCAAATATGGTAAATCTACCGCCAAATATATCTCATATTGTCTGTAATATGATACCGTGCTCCTGGACACGACACCTAAAGATATAAGTTAGTTCTCGAAAAGACCACCGCCAATGGCACAAGGAAAGCGTCGATAGCTTAGTGGTTAAGGAGTCGGCCTTACGATCGAGAGGTCCCGGGTTCGAATCCTGGCCATAACACTACCTACGTGAACCCACTCCTAGCACAAGCAATTTAGCTTAGTTGGAGGGGTTAGAGGGAATATTAGTAATTCGTTCTAATATTCTATTTAAAAAAATGTCTTCATATTTTACTTTTGTGATAATACTGATAATGCACGAAGATAATTCGTTGTTTTCAATATACATCATTGCTGAAGATTACTTGAATACAAGTACAGTCCAGCACAGTAAGCACTAAACACTTAAACTACTGTATTTCTTTGTAAATAAGTACTTGCAGTCTATTCTCGTACAGGAAAGCCTACGACACTCAACTTAAGTGCTTTAATGGTTTTATGGTCTATTCGTGGTGTGAATGGCACTGGCGCTTTGTTAATCTTTGTAATGTTCTTATTGTATGTGTTATCAATTGTGCATTGTTGTACGATTTCCTACATTTGTACAAGTTTATTTTACAGTAATAACGTGAAAATTGAATGATTTTTATCTATTACCAACTTTACTATAGTTCCCGGTTTCATAGACGTGGTGCTTATAATCTACGACTAGCTAACCCGGCGTCAGATCCTTTTCCCGCTGCACCTTCTACTATATTAAACATGTATTATACATATAAACCTTCCACTTGAATCACTCTATCTATTCTAAATCCGTTGCGTAGTTTTAAAGATTTAAGGGAAGACATAAATAGGGACGGACAGACAGCGACAGCGACTTAGCTGTATACTACGAGTATGTAGGATTTGAGCTCCTGCTGCCGTAACACCCCATGCTATCCTCAAAAGACACTCAAATAACGCGTACTGCGCATATAAAGTACATTTTGTGACGTCACTGGGGTCAAGATTTATGCCGATAACCCTGTAATGCCTATATTTATTTCTCTTAAGGCCTATACTACACTTGACGTAAACTCAGTCGAGGATATTCGCGTCGGATATTTTAATGCTATTGGCATTGTTGTTGCATATTACCGTATCATCATCATTGGCCACAATATCTTAAAAGATGATTGTTTGCAGTGCTTGCACAATCACGGTCGCCCGCATATTGGTTTGGTATTTAAGGGATTCCGTTCTGTTACTAAGATTTTTCTCACAGAATAGCTTTACCCGACCCACGAATGAAACCCAGGATCTCACGGTCTACTTTAAAGTTCATTATTCAATCGATAAATTATCATCTTAAATCAAAGTCTCAGTATTGTAAATGTTCATTTAATTTTATTACGCCTACAAGGTTTTACAAAATAGCTGAAATTGGACATGGTTTAAGCAATCATTCAAAGTTATGAATGAGCTCTTCTTAAATTAATTACATGAAATTATTTACACCGTGCATTGCGTATTGACTATAGACTGAGAGCCTTTGTCTTGTACGAGAACTTTGATTTATTTTGCTAGCTGTTGCCCCTGGCCCCGACCGGGTGGATGTTGGTTGTAACAACCAAATATAGCCTAACGAATTTCATCTAAATCGGTTCAGTCATTTAGGCGTTGAATCGTAATAGACAGACAGTTACTTTCGCATTTATCTTCCAATTCAATTAACAGTTGTGAGCATTAATCTTAGAGCTATTACGTATTAATGACGTCATCATAAGCCTAACTGCACATAATTTACTGCATACGATTCAGTACATTGACACCGCCAATTGATGATAGAAAGACTTACCGTACGATGTAACCGCAACGTCAGAATAGTTTTAGGTCACCGCAGTATAACCGCATATAACCGCCTGCGGCTAAGTGTGTGTAAACGAAGCCTTACTGGTTGAACGGTGACCTATTTTTCTACATAACATTACTGTTTGAATTACACATTCTGTAAGTTTACAGTAGGGCTCCTCACATTGCAAAGTTATCGATATTGTTATGAAAATAACGCAAAATATCAAGGTTCATGTTCGCGAAAACCTTCCATGTCAGAATTAACCTTCACCTTAAATCGATAAACAAGTACTACAGAACTTTACAATGTTATTATAAACAGTATCAGTGCTGTAGTACATACTTTTCTGTCTTACTTTAGCTAGCAATCTGGAGCTGAAGTGCATCGTTTCGCCGTAAGGCTAGTCGGTTCACTAATCGCCTTGCAATTCACCAAGCCTCCTTGTCTTTAGCCAAATTGCCATTCAGACTATTTGAGGCATTTGATTTTGGTCGCGCGGTAAAAAATGGCTTTAGTCACCCGTGTAAATGCTGCATTACAGAATGCAGTACCTACACAAAGCTACTGTTGAAGTAGAAAAAATAAGAAGATATGGAATTTACTATAGACTCAGACATATTAGTCTATTGTTTGTGCACCAGTATAAACGACATTTCACCTACTGATTTTTTACCTACTTCTAAAAAGGAAGTCAAAAATTCAATACGAAAAAACACTTCACTGCAATTTTATTTACAACCGGAACGAAATGCTGCTCTAACATTTACGAACATTGCCATTTGCTTTTACTTGTAATTGTAAAGAAACGTTTATTTTTAAATTTTCCGTCATATGCACAAACATGGCCCACTTCGAATTTGTAGGTATGTCAGTAATATGTGCGTGACTTACATATCTAACGGGCTTCCAAATATGTAGCGTGATAGTGCTAATTCCCGTTACAAAGTTGAAATATGTAATCTATGCGTGCCTATTTAGGAAGCCATTATCTATTGGCGTAGATTTACTGGTATATATGCTGTTACTTATAAAGAAAAAATGTGGCTAACTATTCTAAGGCCTGTATTTCATATCGTTGTGGGATAATCTTGAATCTCGAATTTCATGGATAGATTTGACAGAATAGCAGCCTCTACATGGTCTTGAGCGTCCAGAATGGCGCGGCGGAATGCTATACGTTTAGGCGTGCGCTTTTATATCGTGAAGTTCATAGTTCACAAAATCTTTCGCGCAGTATAGACATGGACCACGCGAAACGCAAAGATGCGATTGCGCGCGCGAGAAAGACTGGATGTCTAAAGGGCGCTATTTCGATGACAATCTGGTGTTATTGGTTGCAACTTTCAGTTGCAAAACGTCATGAACATTGTCAACATTTTGCACACGAGAAATAGCCACTTCTCTACGTTCAACCATAGACATTGCGTTTGAAGACATGAGACGGCGTGTGGTTTTAGTCGGTACGAATCCGGCATTACAAAAAATGTATAGAAATCGAAAGAAATTAACAATGTTATACAAAGCTGATGTCCAAAAATAGAAAGTTCAAAGATTAACATTGCTATTTCCATTTAATAATCTTGCTCAAAATCTCTTTCTTTGTCCACAGACCTCCAAATTCTATTGTTACCATTAACGCTTTAGGCACAAGTATTTAGCCGATTAGTATACCACAAAATACATAATAGCACTTTGTGTACCAGAAATAAAATTCACCGACCATGACTCAGTGTTTCACACCCAACTTTACCGTCTCGGCATAGAATATTAGCCGAACCTTCCTGGCTCCGCCCGTGGCACAATTCGAAACCACGCATCACCACAGTACTTAGGGAATCTGAAGGATTTATTGACATTTATTATTATCAATCCTTTTATTAGTAGCGTGATGATATACTGTGTGATTTTATAGTCGTTTCGGATAAAAAGAATTTGGGCACAGTTTCGAAAGCAAAATCGTCTGGAAGTATTAATTGGGCCTTTTACCTGAACATTATTCCCATACATTATCAGAAAAAACCTTTTTTTCCTTCGCCAAATTAATACTTCCAGATGATTTTGCTATTGAAACTGTGCCCGAAACTCTTTTTTATCCGAAACTACTAATCACCCAGTATAGTCTACTGGTTATCGCGACCAAACATAGCCTCTAGCATGTGTATCCAGGGTGTCGACTAACTCCATTACAAAATTTAATTAAAAGCGCTCACATCCTTACAAACTTTTGTGTTTATAATATTAGTAAGATAGCCTACTTAGATAACAGACTATTCAACACAATAATATTTTTTGAATTCTAACAAGCAGTTCTCGAGATTATTCAAAAAACTAACATTCATCGTATAGATAGCAAATTTTCCCATAGCATCGATATAAATTCCACTTGCATGCCTACAGACTGCATCATCCCACACGCTTTAACATCGCCTCTCGTTACATCAGAGCCGGGGTGACTCAGACAGTGAATGCGGACCGGTTGGACTTCACATAGACGTTGTTATATCAAGTAAATCTTGGCCAATTGGGAACTGAGTTGCTCCTTGGAAGAATTATTTTGCTGAGCAAAATTTCATTTGACTCTTTCTCGAATTGAAAATATTTTCACAATTCAATCTCAGTCTAAACGTGACAAACGTATTTTTTGTAACACAATTATTTTCATTGACACAGTGATAGTTTTTGATATTTGCCTTTGCAATTCTGCTATGTTTACCCATCCAGAAATTTTACAAGCTTGTAATGTATTTTTTTTTATCGTGCGATAAATCCCCACGGAGCCGGTGGAGGTGGTTATGTCGGACTCGAACCGACTAAAACGCACGCCGTCTTGGGTCCTTGGCTGCCGGAGGTGAGATTGCCAAAAGCATATCTCTCGCATCCCGGCAGACCCAGGACCATATCTTTCGAGATGGCCCCCTTCGGGTTGTGGGGATCACAGTGTCCCCATTTAGCCCAAGCTTGTAATGTATGGAGATCAAAAGAGGAACATCCAATATTACTCTAAAAATGTGTATTGTTATCGCAAAGTACATTGATCTATTACAATGTATCACCGATAGTGTCAGAAGATGATTCATGTATTTATGTACGATCCTCCTCACACAAAACATTCCTTTATGATAATGGCTTGTTTTCATTCAAATTGTTTTCACTGACCAAACTTTATCTTTGTACTGCAAGTAAATCATTACCAAGTATTAGTAAATTTCTTGTTGGGTCAATTTTAAATCATCGTAACCCGTAAACTGAATCTTTTTTTCATTTACTTGTCAACAGATTTTTTTATTTAGTAGCTACTAGCTTTTGCCCGTGGCTCCGCCTACGTGGATGTCGGTTATCGCAACCAAACATAGCCTATGTCCTTTCTCAAGGTCTAATGTACCCCTATACCAAATTTCATCAAAATCGGTTCGGTGGTTAAGGCGTGAAAGCGTAACATACAGAGAGACAGACAGATAAACAGACAGACAGAGCTACTGGCGCATTTATAATATTATAAGTATGGATTGACGAGTTTTTGTCTTCATCAGTTTTAGTACTTTGGAGCTTTAGATCCGCTCTCCTACTTTTCTGCTATCCCTTATTTTGTTTATTTCATCTGACTCCCCTATCCTGAGAGAAAACCTTCATCAGGGCTTCATCATCCACCTTGACTTCTGTTTTCCTGAAATACTCAATAATAATTTTGCCCGGAAATCCACCAATACGAATATCAGCTACTATGAAATCTCGCGAATGAACATCTACCAATCCCAATGATATAATCTCTACGCTTATACAACAGTTATATTCTGCACATTGCTTAACAATACAGTATTGCCTTTTTACGCCTTTATCTATTGCGTTTGCGATTTATTATCATCTAAATTTACTTTGTCAGAATGTTGATTGGTCAGCGAAAGTATTGCTGGTCAATCAATTATGTTGCCTAAAAGCGAATTGGTGTCAGAGTGTCATGATTTATATCTTCTATTTATATCTTTTATGGTTGTGTAATTTGTATATATCTAATTTTTATTAAAGTTTTTATGTTTATGACCAATCCTTTTGTCTTGTTTTATTTTTCCTGTTTTCTGGATTTTGCAATAAGCTTTAGCCAAAGCTTGGGTTTTATTAGCAGAAATAGACCTGGCTAAAGATCAATGGATTGTGTAGACAATAGAAAAGAAAAGGGAGGAAAAAAATTACGTCTGATATGAGGTATGGAAGAAAATGTCCCCAAAATTGGTACACGGGCAGGCTGATAAATGATGATGATGAATAAGTCTGAGCTTTATTTTACTCCACTGGTGGGTTTAAAACAGGATATAAACGAACAAATTCTCGGCTAGCCATAAATTGTGACTGTTTTACAAAGGATATCGGAAAACCTTTACAAATCGACATCGAATAGCCTTACCCTCTTGACAACCTTCGTAAACCTTGTTTCGGTGTTTCTTGGCTATATGCCAGACTTCTGTATTATATAACAATGTACAATACACAATGTAACCGAGACCACGCTAATCTATCATTAAAAACCTTCACTGACGTACTATCGTAAATTAATGACGCATTATTATCTAATTTTGCAATGGCTTCTGCTAGACAAGTTGTTTTGAATAAAAATTGTCGCGGTTCCTGGGTGAGCAGGGGATTTTCAATTCCGATTAATGATTTAATAAATTTTGGAAAACCTATCTGTATAGCGCGACGTTTTATAATATCATCTGTAAAACAACATCAAACAGTAGCTCATTTGCTGACCCAGTAGCTCCTGAACGATACTCAGTCATGAATCTACTACTACGTATTGTAGATGACAACTCTGATATCATTGTGAGAGTTGATTCACAACTGAGCGTTGTTCTGGAATACGGGCATTAAAAGGAATACAACATTTTTATCAGTACATCCAATTTTTTCCTTCTCTTTATATCCGTCTATAAGGGCGACGGTGCGGATGGATATAAAGAGAAGGAAAATTTGGAATGATTCAAGTGGTGCTCAATAGCTCAGTTGGCAGAGCAGTACCTCTGTAAGGGAAAGGTCGTGAGTTCGAGTCTCACTTGAGCATTTCATTTTTTCTAATGTTTTTCGAACTTAAAAGGTAGCATAATAAATGCTATAAAAAATTCATTCAAATATTTGGGCGCAGTCATCAAAATTCAATGTTTAAAAATGGTTGGAAAATCATTCATTGTTTCCAACAGTTCGTAAGAATGTTGGTAGATGGCTGCACCGTCGCCCTTATAGACGGATATAAAGAGAAGGAAAATTTGGAATGATTCAAGTGGTGCTCAATAGCTCAGTTGGCAGAGCAGTACCCTTGTAAGGGAAAGGTCGTGAGTTCGAGTCTCACTTGAGCATTTCATTTTTTCCAATGTTTTTCGAACTTAAAAGGTAGCATAATAAATGCTATATAAAAAAATTCATTCAAGTACATCCAATGTTCTAGTAAACTTAGGAATAATTGCGATTTCGTAACATAATAATCCTTTGTGCTTCGCCCACTCACTGTTCATTACTCTAAACGTTATCGGCCAGCCCACTCAGTGATTTGTATGCAACTATCAAACTTCCAAGAAAACTAATTGCATTCAATTATACAAAGAATTTTACACGTTCAATGACTCTGTGAGAAGTGAATATTGTCATAATGATGGTGTCATTTATGTCTTAATATGGCGGAAAAGACTCGTAGTCTCTTGTTTGTCTTTTTATTTATTTATTTTTTTATGCACAAATATAAAATATGTGTACAAAGGCGGACTTAATGCCGTAGGCATTTTCTACCAGTCAACCTTAGGGTGATGCAGAGATTTGTCTAGGTAGGTGCTGGAAGTAGTCTATAACCAATGAAATAACAGAAAAATGACGTAACCCACTCCTAACAAGTGACGTAGCTTCAGGGGTTAACGGTAACGTCGGTAACACTACTAATATCGGTTACTACTAATATTCTTGTAAAAATCTTTCCGTGACCAATAACACTACTCAACAAATTTTCAACTTTTGATTTTATCTGAGGTCGCATTATGTGATTACTATTTCTTGCCACTAAAGTAATAAAAATATGCAAATATACACACACCATCACATCTCAATGTCCAGATAAACATCCATGTCCGAAATAACGAATTTTCAATAATTTTATTCTAATTTTAATTGAAATGGCGTAGTTTTTTTGGAGTGGCTGGCTTTTCTCTTGTACTCAGTAGCAGGGGTCTCTCTAATAAGGCTCCAACAGTAATCCGCGAGCATAGCAGGCTCCCATCTGCCTTGAAATTGCTTTTCAAATGCGACAACATCTTGGTGAAAGCGTTCGCCATGTTCGTCACTGACTGATCCCATATTTTCAGGGAAAAAGTCCAAATGCGAGTGAAGAAAATGCAACTTAAGTGACATATTGCATCCCATTTTATAGTAGCAGTCCAATAAAACTTTTATTTTTTCGCGAAAATCTTTAGATTTCTTGTTACCAAGGAAATTGTTAGTGACATCGACAAAAGCGTTCCATGCTTGTTTTTCAATATTATTGAGAGCAGATATAAAAGATGGATCTTGAATCAGCTTTTTTATGTCTGGACCTACGAAAACACCCTCTTTAATTTTCGCGTCACTCAACCAATGGTTCAAATTTTACGTTTTTCTGGCCCACTACTAGAGAGTGACGTAATGGCCAATCTTTTTTAATAAAATGTTGAGCTCGAGCTCGGCTATCCCACTCGCAAAGAAAACAACAATATTTTGTATAGCCTGCCTGCAAGCCTGTTAACAAAGCAACCACTTTAAGATCTGCACAAACTGGCCATTTATGATCTCTGTATTTAATTTTTTCTAATAAAAATTTCATAACGTCATAAGTTTCTTTCAAATTAGCACTATAAGCGAGGGGCAAGGACGGTAACTCATTTCCATTATGCAACAATACTGCTTTCAAGCTACTTTTTGAGGAATCAATAAATAAACGCCATTCAGCAGCTACATGATTTTGCCCAAGCTGTGCCATTAATCCATTTACATCATTGCAAAAAACTAAGCCATCTTCTTTAGAATAGTACGGAACCAGTGAGCTATGTCGTTTACGATAAAAAGATACCTTCACATCTGATTCACATAGATTCCATTGCTGTAATCTGGATGTCAATAATTCTGCCTTATCAATGGGTAAATTTAATTCTCTTATTAAGTCATTAAGCCTACTTTGATTCAATAAAAGTGGCTCAGATGCACATTTTGGGACATATTGGGGGTCCTCGCTATTTTCACTATCCGTCGAACTCGAGTCGACTTCAACTGTCTGAATTAAATTCACTGGGCACTCAGGAACAGGTAACTCGTCAGAATGTGGCTGAGGTTTTATGACCGATGGCATACTTAATACTTCGTATTGATTTTTCAGAAAACCCCTTTAATTGCGTTAAACAAAAATAACAATCGACGGCATGATTCGTTGGCTCCATCCACACCATTGGCGTACCAAATGGCATTTTTTTAGTTGTTCCCTTACACCAACCATTGAGATATGTATAACATCTTAAGCAGCACACTTTAGGAACCCATGATTTGTCTTGATTCCTTACGACACGGTTAAAATAAGCTTGATAGCACTGTTTAATTAAGTCAGAAAGTGGTTTTTTTTTCGATTTCGGCGTAAACTCGCCACAAATATAGCAAAATAAATCAGGACTGTTAACACACACTCGCGACATTTTAGAAGTCAGTTAATATACTAACAAATGCACTATGTTCCATTTGCAAAAGTAATAAGTTTCCGGACTACCCGCATTTTAACTTTTGTAGGTAGGTAAAAAAATAAAAAAATATTTATCCCTATAACCAGATGTGATATCGAAATAAAATGCATACAGTATTTTTATATTTTTTTTTTAAATTAATCAAATTAAATAATCATTTATTTCAGACCATAGTTTTAGTCCATAGGGTTAATATATTAGTAACAATTTGCTTAAAATTATTTTAGTATTGTTAGTATTAAAGAAAAATATAAATTCATACATTGCCGTTTACAACCCTTACCCAATGTTTTTGGATAGGGCAGTCAAACCTGTGAGCAATGACTTTCAGAATGCTGTTGTTCGTGCTGCGCAAGCGCTGCAGCAGGGAAGCAGCTTTTTTGCGGATTATCGCCTTAAACCCGTCTGTTTGCATTTCGGCAAACATTCCGGAGGCACTGCAGCGCCGCGGCAGCCCCAACAACATTCTGAAAGCATTGTTGTACTGGACACGCAGGGTGTTGTAGGATCGCTGCGTGTAACTCACCCACAGGCCACTCGAGTAAAAAGATTGACAATATGCCTTAAAAAGCGATATCTTAACTGGTACTGTGCATCGAGTGAACCTGCGAGCCAGCATATTGCTTCTCACCGCCAACGCCCTGCGCTCTCTCTCTATGTCCTCATCATCTTTGAGGTCATTAGTCAGTATATGACCTAGATATTTAAATTTGTCAACCAGCTTCAGGGCAACGCCGTTAAGGTATACAGGAGGCACCGATCGACGTTGGCCTAGCTGAAATATTGGTCAAGCTTATTATGAAATAATATGAATTGGGTCAGATATTTTTTAAGTGTTGAGTAGTGTAATCGGTCGAAGTCAAGCTATCAAAACGTTTATGTGAACATGGTGTATAAATACTGCTGTAAATATAACTTAAACACTATTAATTATATTATCCCCCTAAAAACACACAGAAAAAGCAAAGTCATACCGCAAAATATTGAACACTTACTACTACCAAAAGAACACCGCCATCAACAAATTACCTTCTATCGATCGTCGACTTCCGAGCCTCACCAGGCCGTGATTTCCTCTCTATCTTTGCGCCGCATCACCGTGATTGTGTCGACAGTACTTGACCCCGTCCGCTCAGGAAATTGCCAACACTTCCATGGGAACACCAATCTTTTACAATTATGAATAGTTTACTTCATGGTTGTTGAATTTTGCTGCTTTTTAGGAAGTTTTATTTAAATTAATTACAGATCGTACATTAAACAAAGTTAGTGAGTTTAGCCCGAGTATATCCTTCGGATTACTTCCAAAAATGGTTAACATTTTGTAACGGTTGTAGAAACCAGATAATCCACGATCTGTATAACTCTAATTTGTTATGGCATCAATCAAAACGTTGGAAATTCTCAGTCGAAAATTTAGTAGGACCATGGGGAATAAGAAATAGTGAGATATTTTTATTGGTCTAGGAAAAAAACACATTGCAGTTGAACGTGGCACCTCAATTATATCTAACGTAAATATTAAATGCGATCAAAACCTCTAACCTCAGACAAACCGATTAAAACCGTAAACTAGTTTCAAGGCTTTCTTCTCATGGTTACATCGCATTAACGAAAAAAATATTATGTAAGCCATATAACATCCATAGATTATATTATGCTTAGATATTGTCATTACTTTCTTTTTATGCTTTAAGAATTGCTTCTTCATTCGGAAATCATTATTTGAAGCTTTATGGCGATCTTTCGCACAGAATGAAGGCGCTTAGCGGTTCTGTAAATTGTGTCTGTCCAGAAGATAACGCAATGCAGAATGAAGTTGATTGATGTTTATTTTAAATTGCTCGACGAAAGATACAAATCTCTATCTTAATTGTTCATTACTGCGGTATACGAACAGATCACAACTTGCTTCAACGCAGCTCTCACTTTCATTCAATGAGAACTATAATTATTTGCATTAACAAATCTTAATACATCTAATTTTTCCAACTCTTTTGTGCCGCACAGATCTTTATCGAATAGTTCATTTAAATCACGAAATGCTATTACAATTTGTGTATTTTTATTATTATCATCATGAAGTGAAACTCAAGTGAAGGATTTATAAAACAAAATTTTAGATTGCAAACCATTCACTAAGTATAGATTAAATCTTTGTATAATTAAACTGTTTGGTGATAGCTAATCTCGACGTGCAGTATTATCTCGGGTAGTCTAAACAGATTATTACCTGGGCTTTAGTCTGTCTGCAGATGAAAACATTATTCATGTTTGTCATTGACTTAGTTATACGTACTTAGTAATACGTCCTTATTTGTTCCTTGATTCTGGATGCCAATTCTTATTCTAGGCTGTAGTTTACCTCACGAATGTTCAAGTTGATCGGATACACTTGGATAGAATGAGATTGCCTTTTCTTTATTCCAATTACCTTCTCTTTTCTCCTTTGTCCCTCACCTTTTCCCTGTACAGTTATTAACGCACGAGTTATTTCAAGACTCCATAAGCCACTGTAGCTGCTAACTATCAGTATTTGATAAATAGATGTAAAAAACTAAAACGTAGAGAGTGTTCTCTTATTCTACTTCAATGTACAATGGGTCGCATAGTTTCCTACCATATTTTAATTAATGAACCCTTTATATGTTCTCATTGTTTCTATGGTTTTGTAATGCCCACATGGTTTCCACGAGAATACTATTACTTTTAATGGGTACTCAACTATAGTTGTAAAAATATTGCTCTAAAACTTTTAATACTCAAGCTTATTTGGGACATGCTAGCCATTTTTGAAATAACCATAAACTGTCTACAGTGTCCATTGAGAGTCGTTACTCTTTCGACGTAAATTATCACATACTTTTGGGGTCACACAGATGTTGTTATGATAAAAAGTTTATGTATAGATTAGTATTTTGAATATATCTACGTTAGAAAATCGATGACTCATTTCATTAAAAGTATGTCTTTTAGCGAATGGGAAGCGATTGGTTAACAGAATTTGTCGTAAATCAATATACTTTCAAGAAGATGGCTTCAATTTGGGTTATTTCTGCTGTACCGATAAAAAAAATGATTGCTTGTCGTAGATTCATTTCAGTGGCTCTGTTTCACGCGTTGCAGTTCTGAAAGCAAAAGCAATAAAATGTAACGTTATTACTGAGAGCTGACTTTTTAAGATAAACTTTAATTATAATTCCTAATTATCATCTTCAGCATCATCTCCACGTCATTATGAGTTTCATTGTTTACAATTAGTTGATTTCACGTAGCTCATCTTTCAAAAACTGGGCATTAATTTTTAATTATAAGCGCCGATTTTCAATACCATTTAATAGGAAAGATTACAGACATTAGATTTGAAACGGACATTTGTTAAAAGCCAATGTGTGACTTAATTATAGATACTGCGAGTCGCAAACACTTCCTACTTTGTGATCTAATATATAGGAACACTAACAGTCTAAACACAAAAAATTACCAGAACCAAGTATTCTATGAATTCACTTGAGATATTCACATAGCTTACATAGATATTACATTGTTACACTTCTTCAGATGTCACTAGTTCTTCATAAGTTTCGTAACATTATTCTTATGTCTTATTAAGTAAGCATTCATTGTTCCACCGACATTTTCGTCTTGGATATTTCTTTTTCGTGTACATTGTTAACTTTTGTTGTTGCGTTGACATGTAGGGAAATCTTTTTTACAATTCTTACGTGGTACTTTTGAATTATTGTTCTGAGCTTTAATTAGATGTATATCTGTATTGTTTACATGCAAACAACAGTGCTAGTCTCATAGAAGATACATATCATGGCTTTCTTTTTCTCAACTGTATCTGTACTGTACTGGTTTACTGTACTGTACACCTAGACTCTTCATCTTTTATACAGTTTGACTTGCCTACTTCACGTTTTATACAAGGGTTCTCAATAACCTTATATTTCAGCGTTGCTATTCCTGCTGGGACGAGGTCTCGGGTTCGATCCCAGGTTTACCATGGCACACCAATGACTTTTCGATGCTTTTCGAAGTCATGTGTGTATTTATCGCAGGTTTACAAGTGCCCGGTTAGTGGCAATAGGCTCGCCGCCACCTTTGATTTTGACCACCCCACATTGAGACCTAAACATAAACTGCCGAAATGTGGGTGCTAGCACCTCTGCCTACCCCTTCGGGGAATACAGGCGTGAGTTTATGTTATGTTTATGTTATTCTTCTATTTTTGTTTCTCCTCTTCCCCTTCCGACTGTTCCTCCTCCACTTCGCACTATCTTGGGCATACCTGGCAATGATACCGATTGGTTTTCAACATCACATCCGCAATATTAATACTGTTTTTCTATTATTGTTCGCCTAGATTTATTCCTTCACTTCTATTTTGCTTGCCCCTCTGCGTTCTGTGCGTTTGAAGCGAGTGTTGCAACATCCATAGACCACGACAATTATTCTAGTTCTAATAGAATTAGTATAAAAATCAATCACTAACGCAATCTTAGATTAACGTTCACCATTCACCTGCACCGTACCTAACTGGACATGAATGTAATCGACCTCAGTGCTTCAGTAATAGATAACAGCACGATACGCTCGAGTAAAAATTCATGCCTAACGATATCGGTAATTAATTGAAATTTTAACAGAAAAAATCCAAAATACTTTTTGTTCCTTCTGAGAAATGTACCTGGAGTCTCATAGATAGAGGTTGCACTCGGTATTCGGGGCCATCGTTACGATTTCATGAATATTATATTATCCCCAAGACTGTTTTGTAATTAATTGTTAGTAATTGTTAATTTATAGTCTCTGTTACCCTACTAATTGCTAATGGCTTATTCGCGTGGAAAAACTCACTGCGCCTTTTCTAAACGGCACTAAGTTTTCTTTAGTTATTTCCTCGTTAAGAAAGTTAAGGTTCATTACAAGAGTTTTCATGGCCTAACCCCGGTACACCTGCTGGTTAAAGTACGAGACTTTGGTGCAAGGTGTGATGGGTTTACCTTTCGAAGTCAGTAACAAGCAAGTAACCGTTCTGAAGAAAATGAGTAGAAGGAACCAGGCTCCAAAGAACAAACTTTAGATACAATCAGGATTGGAATTCGATTGATAATGATAAAGACAACGATAAAATTCTTTCGTAACATGGTAATAATCTATTAGAGCAGTATAACCTACCTTGCGTCCATCTTGGGGGTTTTAGTGAACACCATACGAAATAGGTCAAGTACATTTCCCCTAACGAAATAACAAAAAAGGGTTACCTAAATTAGGTTAGACGGACAAAGATATGGAGATGGCACCGATTCAAGGTAATGATACCCAGAACTTTGTGGACTTGTTAGTCTTGTTAAGACGTCTTTCATTGTATCGTAAGGTCAACTTTAAAGGGCCACACACCAAAGCAGCTAGTATACCCCCTTCGGATGTGGGAATTTCGGGTATGGGATTACGTTTATATCCATTCTAATATTATAAATGCGAAAGTAACTCTGTCTGTCTGTCTGTATGTTACACTTTCACGTCTAAACGACCGAACCGATTTTGATGAAATTTGGAATAAGGGTTGATTAGACCTCGAAAAAGGACATAGGCTATGTTTGGTCGCGATAACCGATATCCACGCGGGCGGAGCCGCGGGCAAAAGCTAGTAAGTTAAAATTAGCCCCCCTTCATATGTGGGAACCTCGAGTATGGGTTTACGTTTGTATAAGTAATAATTAGCATTGTTAATTGCCTTGTTATGAAAGTCAATAAACGCTTACTGATAAATGCATTGCAGTTTTTAATTTATTATATCTAATTATACAATAATTACTGAAATTTTATATAAGTAAATCACGAATTATTGCATTGTAGCATGTTGTAAAGTCAAGTGCAAGTCGACCCTGACTTTCACTGCCAAACCCTTGACTTTCCTCCATAAGGTTAACTCGACAGATTCTGATGTCATGCTTAAAACTTGTAACTATTTATGTATCGTAAATTGGTCGCAGCATGCCTCGGAAGGCCTTACAAAATATACGCAAAACCCATAACAACGTTGTGTCCTGATTGCATCGCATGATTACACCTTGGAGTCCGCGGTCCGCCTTCCGACTGTTCCTCCTCCACTTCGCACTATCTTGGGCATACCTGGCAATGATACCGTTTCGTTTTCAACATCACATCCGCAATAATCAGTACTGATATTAATACTGAAGTACCGACTGAAGTACTGACCGCAACAGGTGCGGTGCTTATGATACACGATACGTGTTCAGAGTTTAGAGTTTCAAACAATCCCAGGATCAACCGCGGCGACTCAGATTACACACAAACAACGAACTAGGCACACATTCATTAATTAATTACCTCACAATATAAACGATTGAAAGTTTTTATACAAGTTATGAACATTATAAAATATTGGAAGAAACTAATAAGTAGGTAGTCAACATCCAGGGTGATTACAGATCCTATGATATGGTGTAGAATTTTGGCTATTCAGGTCTGCGTACCTCAGTTGGTCAGAGTATTCCTCCAAGAAAAGGATTGGTCAAGAAATCAATTCCCCTCCTAGATATATGTCTTTTACCGATTCAAAATATTTTTTCTTTTTTTATCTTTTTGTCAAAACCTTACCAGATGAAAAATATTTAAATAAATGTCCATTTAAAGACGGAAAGGAATTTCATTAATCACATTTAACTCCTAGATGTTACATCGGCTCCGTTACATCATGCGAATTTTCATTCCTTTCATACCAACTAATGGTGTCTAACAGTTCTTTTTTCTAGCATACCAGCAAGTTCATTAATATACAACATAATGAGTTAAATAACGGCCATTGTCCTTAAACAATCACACTAATATCCAAATGTGAAGGAATTTCAATTGGTGTATTAGCTATGTGCTGTCTCATACTCTGTCAATACAATACCGTTTCAAAGTGACTCTGAAATAACTGTTTTTTGCATGTTTGTCTTTATAATTGATATCAGCAATTATTGATTGGCAAACAAAGCTGCAGTAATCTTTAGTGCTGAAATCGTTTTTCTGGCGATTTCAATTTTTTCCCAGATCCCACCTACCGGTCCACCTGACCTTTTCTGATTGCGGTATCTATTCTAAAGCCCATATTCCAGAACAACAATCAGTTGTGAATTGACACTCACAAGGACATAAGAACTGTCATCTAGAATACAATCTGTCGTCATATCTAGCTATATAAATCGAGATTCAGAACCTTTTTTCTTTTTTTTATTATTATATAGGACACGTCAATTTGACTTCACCTCGCCTGATGTTAAGCTAAAGGCAAAGTCTCGGAAAGAGGGTCACAATCGGAAACATGTACCATGTTAACAGTGGTGGCACTCAGCTTGACGGCCTCATTAGATGCCTTTTCACGCCCCACTTAAAGGACCCGGGACTGTAGGAAGAAGGAAACACGTGAGCTGGCAGGGAGTTCCAGGTCTTAATGGTGCGGCATAGGAATGAGTCACTGAAGCGCTTGGTTCTAGCTGGTATACTCTGCACCGTATACCGACCTATGTCCCACAAAGCAAACTAGAGAACGATACTCATCGTGCTCTCATTTACTTTGTGTCAAACAGGTACTAAAACGAATGTTATATATAGTTTCCACACATAATTGTCCAATAATTAAGCTACCTCCCCTGCCGGAGCCGGAAGGATGGGTTATGTCGGACTCGAACCGACTAAAACCGCACGCCGACCGAGGGTCGTGGTGCTAGGCCGGAGGTGAGGTTGTCTTTGACATATCCCTCCCGGCTGCCCCAGGGCCATCCCTTACGGTCTGGTCCTCCTCAGGAGGGGGATAGGATAGGGGACTCTTTTTTTCCGCACATAGCCTCTCTTCTTGGGCCATTGTACGTAGTTGTAGGAGGGGGGACAACGGTGTCCCCGAAATAACTAAGGTACCAGTAGATAAATATTTCCTGCTATATTGCTCAATTATAGTGTCCATGTTTATTTAGTTTCCATAATGTTGCGTCTGTCATCGCCATCAATCATGTTAGCCGTCGCGTTCCAAATCTTTCTCGATGTGTGGTCTAGCGCTTCTAAATTAGTTTTTATACTTAATAATATCAAATCGTGGTGGCCCACTGTGGGTAGTAAGCTTGATGTAAGTATTGTTAGTGTGATATGATTTATTGATAACTATTGGATTTCAATCGAGTTTATTTTTTGTTCTTTGCTAGCTATATTCTTGAGATTTAGTTCAATAATAATTATTATTATAGTTGAATGATTTTTTATAGCATTTACTAAGCTAACTTTTAAGTTCGAAAAACATTGGAAAAAATGAAATGCTCAAGTGAGACTCGAACTCACGACCTTTCCTTTACAGGGGGACTGCTCTTCCAACTGAGCTATTGAGCGACACTTGAATCATTCCAAATTTTCCTTCTCTTTATATCCGTCTATAAGGGCGACGGTGCAGCCATCTACCAACATTCTTACGAACTGTTAGAAACAATGAATGCTTTTTCAACCATTTTTAAACATTGAATTTTGATGACTGCGCCCAAATATTTGAATGAATTTTTTTATAGCATTTATTATGCTACCTTTTAAGTTCGAAAAACATTGGAAGAAATGAAATGCTCAAGTGAGACTCAAACTCACGACCTTTCCCTTACAGGGGGACTGCTCTTCCAACTGAGCTATTGAGCGATACTTGAATCATTCCAAATTAGTAGTTCTGAAACTTTACCAAGTCAATTTATTGCACATTATAACGAGTATGAGGTAAAATGTTATTGTGTGCCTTGAGGTAGAGAATGGAGAATTATGATATCCTTATTACTACCCGTAGTACCTATACTTGAAGCACTCGGATTGATGCACCTGGGTTAACATCACATTGATGTTCTCAATAAATTATGTTTGAATTTGAATTTTACTAACTTAGCACATTGGCAGCATGTGATTATTATTATGTGGTGTTGTGACTCCCGGATTGTCTCAATATTTGATCGGTGGTTAAGGTAACCCTCTGAACGAATGTTTAGTGTTACATTCATTCAATGAGTTACCTTAAACACGATCGTACTGGTTTTTTGCTTGTTTTTCTAATCAATAAACCAATTGCATTCCGCTGCTGGACATATACTTCTCCCAACGTGCAAAACACCCAATTGCCACTTCAGCGTGCGAACTATGTTATATATAACTGAATTACCGACTTTACTTCTTTTTCGGATGACATCATAACGAATTTTTACTTCAAAGAAACTATAGGCATAAGCTAAGCTAGACCAAACTAATTTAAATTAGATGTAAGTGGTAGGTTGGCGTTTTAAAAATAGTATTTCCCGTTCACAACGGAAGATAAAGGAGTATGATCCAATAATAGGGGAAATAATTACATATGGGACAAATAACTTGGACGACATTCTAACCTAAGTGTGTCATTTATTATAGTAAATAAATAATAAACAAATATTCCACAACATTCTACACAACGCTATCTAGACCCATGGTAAGCTTAACTAGCTTGTGTTATGGAATCTAAAATGCGGATAAACATACTTAGATAATATACCTCTGAATACCCTATCAAGGATAGCTATACCGGCATTAATATACGATGTGCTAGTTCTATCAAAAATAGCTCTAGCTATCTTTCTGAAGGTTGAACCAGGAGCATACTGTTGGCGCATTGCAGCCTAAATGCAATGACCCAGAATGAGTTTCCCAGAATCCCTATACATATAGGTTAACTGTTGTTTACAGATATCGTTTGCTATTTGTAAGCGGAGAGTACTTGTTGTAACGCAACTATTGGTTAACGGCCAAGAACATTAATTGTGTGATATTATCATGCTCCCCTCGGATGCAATCGTGATACATCTCTGTTACGATAATAATGACTATCGTGCTGCCTGGCCCTCAATTCTACTAAAGTTAAATCACTGTGGTGCCGGAGTCACTGCAAAAAATGACATTAAATTTTACACTTTATATCTATATAAGCCGAAAGTTCAAAATTAAATTAAAACAGTGTAATTACTCTGCAAAAAGTACCTTATAAACTATCGCGGCGTATACTCATAGTTTATAAACCTAAAGACATATAATTTCGAACTTTAACGGCATCGTTTTAAAGTCTATTATTTAATGCCGTTTATTGCAGTGGCGGTGGCACCACTGTGGTCTGGCTTTAGCAGAATCTCGACCCTATAGGTGCTAGACCACTATTTCAATCTTAACACGCCAGTTGACACTCTTTGGACTTCTTTACTACTCGTATAATTAGAAACTGCGATTACTAAATAGGTAAGTCTAATAAGGGACCAATAAAAGGGTGTTTGGAATCTAAAAGCTACCTTTACGGTTAAGCCAACCTCATCAGCAAGCAGATAGATAGTTACTCTTGTTCATCGGAGCCCAATCCTGCTTGCATCCATAGCTTGGACTTTGGAGTCTACAATCTCCTACAATTCCATTATTTACTTTAACGGAAGCGACTGCCATGTATTCCCACAACACTGAGAGGAAATCAATAGTCTCGTCCTCTCGTACTACAATCAGGTACAGTGAGCGTCATAAATATCTTGACAACGAAGTCTCAAAATGATCTTAAAACTGTCGTATTAATTGTTAAATGTTAAAGTTAAATTGTTAAATCAAACGGCTTTATTGATTTATTTGGTATTATTGTCCAAACGAAAGCTGTGTATCAAATATCAGATCAATCAGTCAACTCGAAAGGGGTAAAATTACGAAATTAAGATCATTTTGAGTACTTGGTACGTCAACAATTTTCTGATGCTGACCGCCTACTGGCTTGCAGATAAGGTTAGTTTGCGCCCCGAAGATCTGAAACAAGAAGAAGTCAAAAGGACAGTCATTTTTTTTTTAAAGAATATTAGAACCGAAGTTACTAATATTCCCTCTAACCCCTCCAGCTAAGCTAAATTGCTTGTGTTAGGAGTGGGTTCACGTCGGTAGTGTAATGGCCAGGATTCGAACCCGGGACCTCTCGATCGTAAGGCCGACTCCTTAACCACTAAGCTACCGACCGACCGTTTTTACGGAATCAATATGAATACCTTTTAAGACATTCTTAATACGAAAGTTACCAACGAAATAGCTAGAAGCGTTATATTTGGTTACAAAAAAGCTTCGAGCGTTAATGGCTTTCCGGTCTAAATGTATTAATAACACCCTCAACAAACGATGTTTCCTCACTAACATTTTAAATGTGGTTTCAGCGTTACGTCATAACGTTTCGCAATGACGTACATTGTATTTTTTTTATCTTCTATCGTTCAGTGATCATAGATGTTGCCTAGGACAGATGTGCATACGAACGTCTATGCACTCATTATGGGTAGTTGGAGTAGTATAGTATAGTATAGTATAGTATAGTGTCTTTATTGTGCACACCAAGGATATAAACATGCGTTATTTGGTCGTACATCGTGGGTATTAACAATAGGTGGCCTTATCACCTAGTGGCAATCTCTAACAGGCAACCTTTGGATGGAGAAAAGTGGTTTTTTTTCTTATACCACTTAGGTGGCAGACAAGCACACGGCCCACCTTATGGAAAGTGGTTACCGCGGCCTATGGACGTATGCAACACCAGGGGCGTTACACTCGGGATGCCTACCCCGAAGAAACCTTCTAATGCCCCTCTTGAAGAGGTGTACGAAAAGTTCGACAAACTGGTCTGATATCAAAACTTCAGTGTGGGTTGTAGGGTCAGATGGCACTTGCTTCACGGATAACATGCTGTAATGATGGTTTTAAGGCTAACAGATAGGTAGTCTTTTTCGTTACTTTTATTTAATTGCCATGTTTGTAAATTTTACTTTTTATAGGTCAGGTAGCTAGCCCGGCGAACTTCGTACCGCCAATTTTTTTCCACCCGCGTGGCGTCTGATCCCGTTTCCGCTGCACCCTCTACTATATTAAGCATGTATTATACATATAAACCATCTTCTTGAATTACTCTATCTATTAAAAGAAACCGCACCAAAAGCTGTAATATAATTTTGAAGATATAAGCATACATACGGACAGACGCGGAAAGCAACTTAGCTTTATAGGTTTAACTTACATAATTTATTCTTAGACCTTTTTTATACACCGGAAATAAATAAATTGAAATTAAGAAATGTATATTTGAATGATACAACAGTTCCTTTATAGTTAAACTAATTTCATTACTGTATTAGCATCCGTTTATGTAAGTACTATGTATTCGTAATGTATCCGTACCGTACTATTATTTTGTACAAACACTAGCGATGCGCTGCGGTTCCGCTCGGAATAAACGCAAAAAAGTGAAACCTGAATTCAGCGTCACCAGATTTGATTGTAATATATGGTCTATATTACAATCAAATCTGGTGACGTGGACTCATCAGCTTTCCTTCAAGAATATTAAACTTTCTGTATAAACTCTCATCCCCAATTTATCGTAAGAGGCAAAAAAAAATGAAATACTAAACATAGGTATAAAAACCTCAATTTATCGTAACATCCAAAAAAAATGAAATACTAAACATAGGTATAAAAAAACAATCGAATTGAGAACCTCCTCCTTTTCTGAAGTCGGCTATAAATAACAGATATTATGAATGAAATTTACAAAAATCTTAGGCCCGTATTCTAGACTGACACTCAGCCTGAATCACGACTTGTCTGAGGACAGATTGTATAGACAGATTGATAGTTTGACATATTGTCTATACAATCTGTCCTCAGATAAATCGCGATTCAGACTGAGTGTCATTCTAGAAGTTTACAACATAAAACAAATGCTAAAATGTTAAGTTAGTAATCCAGTGGCTCTCTGATAAATTAGTCAGAACAAGTATTTATATTATGTATAGATAGATATAGTATAGTACCGATCTATTCAGGATCTAAAATTTAAATCCGTAGAGGAAGCACTTACGATATCGTAATTTCGACGAAGCCACTTACAAAATTAAATTTGCAACCAAATTACATAGTTGATTACGTCCAATCTAAAAGAACGTCCAAATTATTGCAGGTTCACTAGAAATCGGTCATTTATACTGTGATTATATCTGCAGAGTCCATATCATGCTATTTTAACGCCTACCTTTCAAGACTTAATCAGTATTGTTATAGATTTTTATAGGTAATTGGAGAAAGTGTGAATGGTGAGCGATTTTGCTTTGAAAAATGGATTAAGTACCTAACTAAGTACCGGGTTTTCGTACGCATTACCGTGGGATTATTTTTGTAATGATTTCTGATTCTATTCCGTAACCTTTAATAGTGTACTTGTATACATAAAAAAGCCATAACACTATGTAAGTGCCCTAAAGTTCCTTATGGGCTCGAAAACTGCTAAACTGATTCAGATCCCAGGGCTAGATGGGGACACTATGGTCCCGAAATCTCGAAAGAGATGGTCCTGGGTCTGCCGGGATGTTTTTTTTTTTTTTATAGGACACGTCAATTTGACTTCACCTCGCCTGATGTTAAGCTAAAGGCGAAGTCTCGGAAAGAGGGTCACCATCGGAAACATGTACCATGTTAACAGTGGTGACACTCAGCGTGACGGCCTCATTAGATGCCTTTTGGACTGTAGGAAGAGGGAAACACGTGAGCTGGCAGGGAGTTCCAGGTCTTAATGGTGCGACATAGGAATGAGTCACTGAAACGCTTGGTTGTAGCAGGTATACTCTGCACCGTAAATGAATGGCATCTTAGCCCTGCACGTGTCGTCCTGTGTAGGAAAGGAGAGGGTGGGACTAATTGGAAGAGCTCGTCAGAACATTCACCATGGTAGAGACGGTAGAAAACTGCCAAAGACGCAACATCTATACGCATCTGCAAAGGCTCGAGGGTGTTCGTGACCTCAGGATTCCCAATAATGCGGACCGCACGTCGCTGCAACCTGTCGAGAGCATCTAATAAGTGCTTTGCGGTTCCCTGCATTCTCACCTCCGGTAACTAAAGACCCAAAGACAGCGTGCGTTTTAGTCGATTCGAGTCCGGCATAACCACCTCTACCGGCTCCAGTGGGGGTGGTACCCGTGGGGATTTTTCGCACGATAAAAAAAACTGATTCTGATAAAAATTTTAGGCAATCTCCAGATCAGCTCCAGATGTTTGCTAGCTATCTGATATTGCTCTTGTTATTATTTTTTTAGCTTTTTTATATAACAACACAATCTTTATTTTGATTCACAATAATTCACACCATACTAATCAAATCTTCTAGGAGCTTCTAGGTCGACACATTAGTTTTGCGATCTTTCAATCTTCTAAAAAAGATTTTTGACTCCACCGTCGCCCTTAAAGACGGATATAAAGAGAAGGTAAATTTGAAGTGATTCAGGTATGGCTCAATAGCTCTGTTGGAAGAGCATTCCCCCTGTAAGGAAAGGGCGTGGGTTCAAATCCCACTTGAGCTTTTCATTTTTCCTGATGTATTCGAACTTTTCAAATTAAACCCCCAATTATATTCTTTCTAACCTAACTAATCTTACAAAAGTTCATACGGCCATCCTATAAACAGTTGATTCAACTAGTGAAACACTAAATTTTTTATGTTTTTATATTTCTTACTATTTAATCTGTGCACTTTCACTTTCCTATCACTACTCACTCACTACTCGTGTTTAATTGGCGTATTAAAACGTTAAAACCTTCTTTCTTCTGCTGGTTTTAAAAGTAACAGTTTTTTTATATCAACTTAATAATGTTATAATAATTACTTTACTTACGGTTTTAAGATTAGCTCTCAAATGGAACAGTAGTTTTATTTGAAGGAATTTTTACAGCATTAAGTATGCTAACTATACAAATCGAATACATAGGGAAAAAGAATCTTCTTGGGCGGGACTCGAACCCGCAGTCTTTCCCTTACAGGGGGAATGCCTGACCAATTCGGCTACCGAGACCGAGAGAGAGAGAGTAGTTTTATTTCATTTATTGACATACATACATAGTTACAGGTAAAGTTATGACATGGTTATGTCAAAAAAAGCTATGTTAGCGTTATTGCACTTATTGCACAGCGATGTAACGTTGACACATGTACTAATGTTGGACATTATATCACATGTGCCAGCTCCTTCCATTCGTGAGCCAGGATAGTAACAGTTTCCCTTCAGCCGTCTACGTAACGATAGATTCGTAACCAGTTGATATGTTTACGCCTCAGTCGTCAGTGACAATTCCGGATTCAAGGTGGAAGCCTGAGATCCACCTCTGCTTTTCTACTGCTTTGCCTAATTTGGTATGGTTAGCTCGTCTATCAAACAGCAGATTTAGCGGCTTACAGGTGAAGTTTTCTTGGTTCCCAAAGGCCTAAATTAAAACCCCGTAAATCCATACATTCATGGGTAGAGGCTTACGTCTTCAATTCGCAAAAATTTTTGGTCAGTGCGGAGTCAGGACTCCGCAGTCGGACATCACTTACCTAATATACAAATTTAGAAAACTGCACCATGATCGCATAAAAAAAATTCGCTTTTCACAAGTAGTGTAATCTCTAAAGCAAATCTCACGATTTACCAAACTTTAATAATGTTCAACCATGAGGGAGATATCTTATCTCAATGGTATCACCATGCAAAAAGGTACTGAATACGAATTTAGTTGCAAAATACAGCAAAATTAACATGTAATGGTAACTACAGCAATACAGCAAAATATATGTAATAATGACCCTCTCTCCGAGACTTTGCCTTTAGCTTACCATCAGGCGAGGTGGAGACAAATTGACGTGTCCTATATAAAAAGAAGTAATCAGTTTTCATTCCAGTAAAAAAATTGAATGATAATTTATTTCATGAATTCAATAGTACTTGTTACATAGTTTCATAATCTATCTATTAGGAATATTGTATTACGAGTATTTCCGTTTCATCATTTCGCTTCAGAGCGTCCACGATACAAAGTTGTTGACAGCTTGTCTCGTTTTAATTAAATATGTCCATCCAATTATAATGAACAAGATTAGAAGATCACAAACGTGCCAGGAGTTATACACGTTTGTATAATATAACACACGCTAATCTGATGATGTTGAGACATACTCGTAGCTTCGATATATCCAATGGGTTGTAGAGATCAGGTGCTTAATAATAAATAACATATATACACAAAGCTATCTAGACCCATTGTAAGCTTAACTAGCTCGTGTTATGGAATCTAAAATGCTGATAAACATACTTAGATCCTTTTTTTTTGTAAATACATACATATTATACATAGAAACACCCAGACGTTTATACAAATATTTGCACTGAGCGGGAATCGAACCCGCGCTCCTCCTGCGTGGCAGTCGCGTTCACTACCACCACGCCACAGAGGCTGTCAATGCTTCTTGTACAGTGTTCCTTAAACGTCAGTGAATAAATCTTTATTCTTTCTTTCTAGTTTGAGCCTATGAGTTGTAATTTCCAGATAACTATATCTATACGTGCAGTTTTATCTATGTAGGTGACATTGTGGTCATAATATAACGTGACATTGAATGGAAATGTTGAAGTAGATAAGCCGATAGTGACATGAGAAATTCCTAATTGGTTGTTAACCTTTGATATCTTTAGAATAGACATTACAAACAAAGTATGCATGCCATTGAGCAATATTTTGGTTCATACCTGCCTACTTTGACGTCATAAAAAAAATGTAAAACACTAGTATGACGCTCTGGGTGTTGCTCACGTCTATAGATCACAACCACTTCCCATCAGGTGGGTCGTGAGCTTATCTGCCACCAAGTGGTATAAAAATACCTTCATACTCGTACTTCAGAAGATTCGGGAGGCTTCAGAGGTTTATGAACGGAACCCGGAATATTCAGGGATCCGACTTTAGATGCAATCGATTGATTCGATGCAGTTTTGGTAACTGCACCTATTACCTTCTACACAGATTAAAATATGAATATTTACTCTATTAAAAGATTGTTGTCTGTATAAACAACATTTACACTAAAGACGCGTCGTTTCTTTTTTCGTTTAGAGTTACAGTTCATCGAAACATTCTCAACTACTTATAAAGTTTGCCGAATCGTATTAGGGACTGCAAAGTGAACCACGATCTAATCCTACTAATACGGTAAATAGTTAAGTAACAGCTATTCGTGTCTATTTTCAGTATTAGAGGGATTAGATTAGTCATTTCACATTAGAATCTTTCAGAGAACTCTCGGGAGCAAGACAATATAGAGTAGATCTTATCCGTTACCGTGTAAGCAAGTCTTATTCGCAGGTTTAGTGTAGGAGGGTTTATTGGTATAGCATATAAATAGAGTTCTTGTTACTAAGCGAATCAACATCATCATCACAACAGTAGTCCCGGTTGCATCCTAAGTTTTCCTTTGCCTTAGGCCCGAGATTTGCTTGCCCACTTTTCCTCTTGATTTGGTTAAAGTGGAGATACTTTTGCGGAAGCGATTGGAGGCTCCTGCCAACTCCAAGAGGAAGGCCTACGTCAGAGCCTCGTCCGTAAGTCAGCAGGTGGCAGGTGTGGTTAGCTAAAACACTACAGTTCCGGACTTACCCTGTAGTTACTAATCCATGGTATCCAAACATTAGAAACAACACAAGCGCTTCAATATCCAAGCGTCCATTATGCCTTGCGATCGCGGTGAATGGCCTGCGATCGTTGCACCCCATCCGAGTTCTCTACCATGCGGGTCTAGACTCACCGTCTCACTCCAATTACAATAATGACCGGGTGCATCGCGAAATTCCATAACACTTTCACTCGTAAGTGGCTTTGCTTTCATGTGCCTAATGTCTAGAGAGTACTTGCTACGTTTTGTACGGATCGCGATTAATGTTTGCATCTTTGTTTGGCTTCATGTTGCGTTTGCTGATGAAATTGTGCTTATTTATCTCGCGCGTCAACTCTTATGAGATAGTTTTACCGTAACACCATATTATTTTGTAATTTGTTGGATGTCTTTCGTGTCTTTTCTATCTGCGCTCTTGTATTTTGTTTGTGCTAGTGCTGTGATGCTATTTTTTGTAAGCTGTCCACACTTCCACAGTGTCATCGGACATGTTTGCTGTAACGTTGAATCACAGGTTAAAGTTACTTTAAAATGTTGAGTTGTAACTTTTTGACAGGAAAAATTACCTACAGATCTTCTTATCAAAAATCTCGAATATCACAAAAATCACCTAGACAAGAAGATTCATTTTTATATTCCAGTTCCATACATTACATTTTGGTAACAAATGTATCTTATTCTCTCGTCTTCACCCTAGCGTTAATTCCAGTTGCATCGTCTTTGTCTGTCTTTTTACCTAAGTATAATAAATTTATGATACAGTCTACGTATATTTCAACCATTTGTTCATTGTTCGCTACATAGTTTAGTTCTAAATTCTTATTCACATTCTCGTTGAAATCGCTAGCAGTTAACCCCACGTATCCTAAAACAAATATGTTATTTATAGCACCCGTCTTCCTGTGACGCTTGTCACAGATCCATATCTGTCATTCGTTCCCATTCGTTTTCCACATTAAAGCTTGTTTTTAAAACAGAGGGATTTATTCTGCGATTGTTTGTTTTTAGGTGTTTGAAGTCGTAAGTCATTAATTTATGTCTTTGGTGATTATTTCCAAAATCCTTGGGAATATTTCTGTGCGTTGAATTAGTATTTGTTAATGGTGTGTGCTGTTTTGAGGCTTCTTTGTCTAGCTTTGTTTATTATAGCTATGAATGACGCTTGTATTTTTTCATATAAGTAAATGTTTTAATATTGAATAACACACTTGTACTTTTCCACTGACTTTATTTCTAGACCTGACCGGTTTCGCCTTACGGCATTCTCAAAGGTTCACATTGATGTTTCAAAAATTATAATTCGGAAACACTACACTACAAAGTGTTTCCGAATTAAAGTGTTTCCGAATTTTGAGAATGCCGTAAGGCGAAACCGGTCAGGTCTAGAAATAAAGTCAGTGGAAAAGTACAAGTGTGTTATTCAATATGTGTAGCAGATTCCACCAAGCGCCATCAATCTCCAGTATAAACAGTCTAAAGGTTTTAACTCTGAATATTTCAGCGTTGTACAGTCACACTGTAGAACTTTTGTTGCCATCGTTAAACCGTTTAGACCTGTTTTTACCAATGTTAAAACAGGTTTTTGCAACAAGATGTCAGTACATAAATTTTTTTGTCTACCGTCTATCCTAATTACTGAAGATACTTAAAGTCTATCCACACAATTTGTTCAACACTTATTTTCTTTACCATACTATAAAGTCCTAAACTGGTTCCAATTCAATGTCACCCCTTTTGCAATTCTGGATCCTTCAAGCGTGGGCTAAGAAAGAATCTATCGTGTACTTCAAACTGTTCACAAATCCACCAGTGTAGTATTATTGACATCTTTATTGGTGAATGGTGACCTTCTTTAAGACTTAACTTACAGCTTATCATAAGATGGGATGAAGCCATACTGACGTACAGTGCGTACAAGAATAGTGCATACGTCAGTTCTATTGAGAATAGTTGTGTTAATTTCACTATCACTGTAAATTAGAATTTATGTGAGTAATTGCGTACATTGGTTCGTTACACACCAGCTCAAGCGGCGGAAACTTAATGAATAAGGCATTGACCACACAATCGAGAGTTGGCGGGTTCAAAACTGTATACTACCTTAACCTACTTTGAGTTGGAGAAGTATATTATAGTAGTTAGAGGGTATAAAATACAAGAAACGTGCCATTGAACGATTAAAACAACTCTTTATGGTACATTCGACCAAACGCGAGTAAACTTTATTCCTAGAATAAAAAGGCAATATCGGCCACATAATATTGGCTGTATATTCTAGGAACAAACTTTACTCTCATTTGGTTGAACCGGTCCATAATTGCTTTATTCTGACGATTGATTGTCGTCATCAGGACAAACTATCCTATCTGTCTTTCTCCCAAACTTATTTTGAGAATCGTTGAAATGCTTCTCACTATAAAATATTTACATATTATTTTTTTAAAGAATACTTGAACCGATTTTAGCAATATTCCCTCTAACCCGAACCCCTCCAACTAAGCTAAATTACTTGTGCTAGGAGTGGGTTCAGATTGTATTTGATATGGTCTAAACGTCGATCTATCTCTTTAAAGCAACAGATTCATCTATATGACATAATAATATATTAATTAAACTCTTTGAGGCCTTACGTAATTTTCTTGTACCTAATAAAATCATCATCAGCCCGCGGCAGTCCACTGCTGGACATAGGCCTCTCCCATGACACGCCACTTAGCCCGGCTCCTAATAAAATAGGAGTACATAATGAAATATCACGAAAATTAAGCTTTTCAAGTATCAAACAACCAACTTTGGTGGAAGTTTATCTCTTTTTTAAATTTTGTTTCAAAACAATAGGTATACGTTGATACAGGTTTCCATAAAAGGAAAGCCCGACATCTGGAGGAGTTTATTGCTTCTCGCTTTTGCCAAACGTCTGACTGTGACACAATCACAAATTTCAGACCAGATATTTCAATGCAAAACTAAAAAACTATATTTTGTCGTCTTTCCCTATGTCAGAATTTATAAAGAAAGAAAGAGTGGCTGCAAATTTCAGTCAGCCTTTTTTATGACTTTACCAATTTCTTTGCTAATTTGTTACTTTGTGACTTTCATTGTTACTTTGTGGCCTATATAAACTGAGTCTTTAGTAGTAGGGTTCCGATAGATACCATCAGATACGGTACCCTAAAAACAACATTATGTTCTAAAATATGTAAAGTAGCAATACAGTGTCTTAACTAGCAATTAGTGCCTAAATATACAGCATCACGTAACCAAACTCCGCGGCAAATGCTAGTGTTTTCACTTACGTCACAAGTTCAATGACCCTAACCGTTTTAGTTAAGTTTGTTTATATAGTTTTTATCACTTCACCTTGAACACCAGCTGTTTGCTTATATGATATGGGGAATCAATGATATAATAAGTTAGATTGCGATCTTACACCCACTCATTAAGAGTAGGTGGATAAATTGACTTGAATCATCTGCTGTTAGTATCGTGGATTAAAATTTGCAAGTCTCGGACTAGCCTTGTTAAGGAAACTTATTACAAAACGTGAACTTAAAAATACAGGTTTGAAATATGAGAAAAAAATGATAATAGTTTGAGCCATTATGCATATGCAGAATTAGGTATAATAAATCCAGAACAGCTGTTGTTTCGTCTGAATGCCGTCTCTAAGGCCCGTATTTCAGAACTATAGTCAGTTCTGAATCTCGATTTATAACTAGATCTAAGGACAGATTTTATTCCAGATGACAGTTTGGGTGACATTGTGAGAGTAGAATTACAACTGACCGTTGTCTGGAATATGGGCCTTCGTGTGGTGAACACACTGTGTAATGAAATAATAATCACACAGTCCAGTGTCATTTAAATCCTCTTGTTCTGCTTTGCGGTCAGTCTGTAGTCTAAAATTTTGTGATGTATTCTCAAGACGTGACTCATCAAACCGCAACTAAACATTTTACAAACGAAAGCATTATTTACTATTCTTTAGACCTAACAGTATACATGAATAGGATCCCGTTTAACCAGTCCCTCAACGGCTCAACTGATGTTAAATATTAAGTCGATTTACTATGGAGCAAGATTGCCTACCGTCCAACAACATTCCATACACCCACGATTTGAGGACATCTAGTTATTTGTCTAACGGAAAACACAATTCCTAGCCCGTGTAGCACGATAATCTTAAGGCAAAATCATTTTGACCAATGAAATGAATCTTTAATAATGAGCAGAGTAGATTTACTGCTATTTTTTCAATCGAAGAAAATGGAGTTTTCCTTACTAAGCCAAAAGACCGGACTTTTACTTCCTTTAGTCAATAATATTGAAGGTCCATCGAATGTATTACACCCGTGCTGACACATGTTGAAAGACATGCAAACGTTCCCGAAGGTAACACTCACATTTCGCGAACACAACTATGATTTATTGGTTCCACATAGTACCTAGAGCAGCGAGCCTATTGCAACAAAAGGTGAAAATCATCAATCAATCAGCCTATATATGCAGTTCACTGCTGAACATTTACAACATTGGCATATAATCCGCAGTTTCCTAAGCGCTTCGTTTGAGAAGAGTCATCAAAAAGCCGCCAAAGCTCGCCAACTAGGTCGAGACTCGAGAGATTGTTGATATAACTAGAAGTTCTTAGACTTCTTCGTTACTGGAGGCCTGGCTAATGTACTCGTAGTTTGGATAGTGTTAGTTTTAGAGCGAGTGAGGGGATAAATATTATTTCAGACCAAACTTAAGATAAAACAGATGTTTAATTAGTATGAAGAACTCTGCTTATAAAAAATAAAAGGCCTAGTTAAATAAAAAATGCCAAACATTTGCTGCACTATTTATCTTCATAGGATAAACGAAATAAACTGTATATTTTCTTAAATACATTATTTGAAATACTATAATTATGTGTTGAAAACTAAAAACTAAATTCTACTGCAACCTTGTACCTACCTAACATGTGTGAGTACACAGTTCTTTAGTACCTAGATTTCGAATTGTAATGAAACTAATGAAGCATCCTCAAATGATTTTAACTTCATCTAATTCTGGTCTACCAACGGCCAACCTCTTTGTGAATACCTGATCCTATACTTTTGGATAATTACCGGTATGTAAAACGCAATGAATGGAAGTACTGTTTTATTGGTGCGAGGCCTATTGCCATGTCGGACTTTTTCCCCAAGGGACCTGTTGTCCACGTACAGAAACAAAAGGCTATAATTGATAAATTGTACCACAAACCCTCTTCAGCCTGCCTCTAAAAATAAAAATATTATAAAAATACAATCCCTACGTAGATAGTTGGGCGATGTTATTTTTAACCAACAACGATATATTTATAAGCTCTTACTGCTGGGCTCTGTTCAGGGTCACTGTTGCTATGTGCTTGTTTATTGCCCACCAAGATATTCGATTTTAATTCTGTAACCTCACCGTAACTTCGTCGTCTCTGTAACGAATCATTAGGATATTTTTTCTAGTTCTTAGCTTTTGTCGTCTCAAGTTTATGGATTGTAGTATCTGAGCTGACTCCGAACATTGTGTATGGAGAACTTTGATAACATAGTAGGTTCACGGCCCCCATTCTTTCAGTATGTAAAGTTAAACTTAAGGACTTGCGCCCAATATCGGCATCGGCGAGCTTCAGGATTTTTTTTTGCCAAGCATAATAGATCTTATCGCTATCATCATAAAATTTAAATTTAAATGACGATCGTTGACTATCGTCGATATCGATCGGCATTCTGCAGCGGTATCGTTAACAATTAAAGTTCAATCTTATTTCGATAATAATAAGATCTATTGTTACACGACAAATACAAATCCTCATGCTTACCGATGCCCCATGCTTACTGGGCGCCGGCCTATGTGTGCGGGTACAACAAAAACTACTAATGGTACGGGAGCTAGCAACGTTTTCGAGAAAGAATTTCAGGTCAGCTGATTTTGTGATATGCTGTCCTTCTTGCTCTTTCGGTTAGAGTCTGGGCTATCTGGCTGGCGGGAGCGGTTGCGTTCATTATTGCGCATCCTACCTGTCCAGGTGATAATCCTGGATTTTCAAAACATTTTAAGAGGCGTAATTTTTAATTTTTTGTTTTTAAATAAGACTACCTGACATACTTTTTTTATTGCCAGACATTTCTGACATTGCTAATTAAGTGCCATACGCGATTCTTTTAATTTTTTTTATAAAAAATTAAAAGTATTTTATAATGTCTGTAATTTTAACATTATGTTATTTAAGATAAGAAAAGCTTAAAATTAATTTGCCAGACATTAATTCGATTGTTAAACCTTGAATTAAAATAAAAAAGGCATGAAAAGTATTGCAGTATGATGCTAGTAGTTCGAAAGAGACAGTTGCAGAATAAGCTGAGAATAAGACAGAGAACCATTGCAAATATACCATTGATATTATCTGACCTCCTCCTCGTAACCTGTAGCCTAGCCCTGAATTCCTCAGTAAGGTACTGAGAGGATTCAGTTAAAATTAATTTGCCAGACATTAATTCGATTGTTAAACCTTGAATTAAAATAAAAAAGGCATGAAAAGTATTGCAGTATGATGCTAGTAGTTCGAAAGAGACAGTTGCAGAATAAGCTGAGAATAAGACAGAGAACCATTGCAAATATACCATTGATATTATCTGACCTCCTCCTCGTAACCTGTAGCCTAGCCCTGAATTCCTCAGTAAGGTACTGAGAGGATTCAGTGCTAAGCAGAACCAAAGGGGACTCAAACTGACACCTTGGAAAATGCCTCGCTCAATATTTATTGGTTCGCCGTTACTGCAACCCCTCGACATCCTGGATAGCTAAGAACTGTTCTCCATTGCCTCATACATGACGCCACATCTCTACAAACACTGTTATGAGTGTCTCTCAGAATGGATGTAGGAGTGGGGCCCGTGGTACTAAGGAGCTCCTACTCATTGATATGGCCATTAGTCAACAAGTTCGCCGTAGCCGTAAGAATCTATCGACATGCTGGATAGACTATAAGAAAGCGTTCGACTCTGTGCCCCATACATGGCTCCTGAGGGTGCTAGAGTTGTATAAAGTAGATACAACTCTGTGCATCTTCTTGGCGTCATGTATGAGGCAACGGAGAACAGGGGGCCTACCATAACCGTTTACAAAACAGTCTTATTGCAGGAGAGTTTTGTGTCAAGCTTAAAGAAATCTTGCTTATATTCGTACCACAACCGTACATTGTGCATGTCATGTATTCCTGCTTAGTGCTTTTGTGACGTCAAATTAATTTTAGTTCATTCAATTCGTACCATGACGAGATTTTAGAGCAGTATTGTATTTAACATTATTGTTTTTATGTCAAATTTAGCCGTTTTAAAAAAGTTGCTAGGTAGCAACTTTTTTATTATTGTTTTGCAAAATACTGCTCAAAAAATCATTTTCGTAACCCAAATAGCAAGTAAACCGTATTTATATACATTAACTTAAACAAGAAATGGTCAAGCTGACTATTAAAACGGTTTAAAAGTACTTTTTATTGTGTTCCACGGATACCTCCCTGTTTGGCCAACACGGCCATTATATCTAACTCAAACCGACTAAAACCGCACGCAGTTTCAATTAGGTGGATCAATAAGGCTGTCCTACAGTTCGGGTACAGTGCCTTCGGCTTGGAAGGAGGCGAATGTCCAGCCGATCCCCAAGAAGGGGGATCGCTCGGACCCAGCCAACTATCGACCCATAGCCGTCACCTCAGTGCTGTGCAAGGTGTTCGAGCACATAATTAACACACAGCTCATGCGCCACCTAGAGGATCACTCCTTGCTTAGTGACCGGCAATACGGTTTCAGACCGAAACGGTCAACGGGTGATCTTCTGGCGTACATGACCCACCTTTGGGGTGAGGCTATGGAGAAGCACGGTGAGTCATTGGCAATTAGTCTTGACATCGCCAAAGCTTTCGATAGGGTATGGCACAAATCGCTTCTTTCCAAGCTACCAGCCTTCGGCCTGCCTCCTAGACTGTGTAACTGGGTTGCAAGCTTCCTGCAGGGGCGCCGTATTCGCGTCCTTTGTGATGGACGAGCTTCGGAGTTCTTGCAGGTAAATGCTGGCGTGCCGCAGGGTTCCGTCTTATCTCCCACTCTCTTTCTTCTGCATATCAATGACATGCTCTGTAACGGAAACATTCACTGCTATGCAGACGACAGCACCTTACACGGGAGTTATTACGCACATCCTGCGGCCAAGCAGTCTGATATCGCGGAAAAAAGGCAGCTTCTTGTCACTGACCTGGACCGGATCCTGGACCACATTTCTCAATGGGGCGCCAGGAACCTGGTCGAGTTCAATGCCAAGAAGACCCAGGCATGTGCGTTTACAGCAAAGGTATCTCCTTTCCTTCCCCTTCCCACTCTTCAGAGCACACCACTGCCACTGCAGGATCACCTCACTATCCTCGGTATGGATGTTCGCTGCAAACTGAATAACAAAAACTATATCGAGAGTATCATCAAATCAGCCTCGCGTAAACTCGGAGTCCTGAACAGAGTGAGACGTTTTTTCACGCCGGAGCAGCGGTGTCTTCTATATAAGACCCAAATTCGTTCCTGCGTGGAATACTGCTCACATCTCTGGGACGGCTCCGCAAAGTACTTATTAGATGCTCTCGACAGGTTGCAGCGACGTGCGGTCCGCATTATTGGGGATCCTGAGGTCACGAACACCCTCGAGCCTTTGCAGATGCGTAGAGATGTTGCGTCTTTGGCAGTTTTCTACCGTCTCTACCATGGTGAATGTTCTGACGAGCTCTTCCAATTAGTCCCACCCTCCCCTTTCCTTCACAGGACGACACGTGCAGGGCTAAGATGTCATCCATTTACGGTGCAGAGTATACCTGCTAGAACCAAGCGTTTCAGTGATTCATTCCTATGCCGCACCACTAAGGCCTGGAATTCCCTGCCAGTTCACGTGTTTCCCTCTTCCTACAGTCCTGGGTCCTTTAAGCGGGGCGTGAAAAGGCATCTAATGAGGCCGTCAAGCTGAGTGCCACCACTGTTAACATGGTAAATGTTTACGATGGTGACCCTCTTTTCGAGACTTTGCCTTTAGCTTAACATCAGGCGAGGTGAAGTCAAATTGACGTGTCCCGTATAAAAAAAAAAAAAAAGGCATTTTCGTCACCCACGCTCAGTCTTCTCCGGTTTTTAGCTAGCATGGTGCCCAGTGAGAAGACTCGCATCCCGGGAAACGCCTATAATTACAAGTATAAATTGTATAGAAGAATGCATAGAAATTGCTTAGATATTAAGCAAACAAATACAATTCTAAAAATTACAAGTATTTTACTTCAAAGTAAAAACTACTTTTTAAAAATCCTTTTTGAATAAAAGAACTCTATGGTCTCTAAAAAAGAAATCACTGACATTAGGCGTAGGGCTTGACTCCAGGGAAGATTTCAGTATCCGGTGATTTTTCTCTAGGTTTAATAAATCTTCGAAAAGCCTCCGGACATTCTTCGATTACGCGGAAGTATACACTGACGGACTCATAAACTGCATCAAAGTTCAGGTTTACTCTAAAAGGATTTTTTATAATAAGTATGCAAACTTTTTAGATTAAATTATATAAATATGGAAAGACTGGCTCTTAATCTTAAAAAAAAAATTAAATTTAAAAATAGAACTGCAGTAAAACAAATGAATATAGCCGGGAAAAGAAAATTTACTTGTAGTATCAGATTTGCGTGTTATTTATAGCAAAGTTAATTGATTCTCATTGATTTTTTTTGTTTTGTCAATTGAATTATTGTTACCAGCATAATTGTTGGGTTAGTTTTTTAACACATCGAGAGTTTTTGAACCATAATATGGATACTTCGTCCGAACAAGCGGCACAAATTGTAGCATTGGTGCGGGAGGGCTTGGATCAACGAACGATTGGTAGAAATTTAAATTTAAACCAGTCTACGGTTTTTAGAATATACAGAAGGTTTGTAGAGATAGGTTCTTACAGGAGGAGACGTGGTACAGGCAGAACTCGAGCAGCCACAGGTCGTGATGACCGATTTATTGTTATAACTTCCCTGCGAAATCGTTTCCTCACGTCAGTTAACATCAAAACCGAGCTTAATGAAGTGCGTGGAGTAAACGTGTGTGCACGAACAATAAGAAGAAGGTTAAAGGAAGCGGATATCACCCCTTTTAGACCAGCAAATGGTCCAAAGTTGTCTACAGCTCACAGACAAGCTCGCTTAAGATTTGCGCGTCATCACCTGAATTGGACAGAAGAGCAGTGGGCCTCTGTATTTTTCACGGACGAGTGTAGGACATGTTTATATGGTGCAGATGGTCGCAGAAGAGTCTATCGTCGACGTGGGGAGCGATATGCTTAAAGTTGCATTGAGGAGCGTGTTCCTTTTGGAGGCGGTTCATGTATGGTCTGGGGTGGCATATCGATGAACGGGCGAACAGAACTTGTGTTCATAGACATGGTCCGTCAAAACGGTAATAGAGGGGGTTTGACAGCACATCGCTACATAACAGAGATATTAGAAGATCACGTGGTGCCTTACATGGGATTCATAGGCGAAAATTTTACTTTAATGCAGGATAATGCCCGGCCGCATGCAGCTGCACAAGTTCAACATTATTGCGAAGAGGTTGGGATACGTACAATGAATTGGCTAGCACGCAGCCCGGATCTTAATCCCATCGAGCATGTTTGGGACAATTTAAAAAGAGCTGTATATGCGAGAAACCCTTCGCCCACGACAGTGGCAGCACTTTCAGAAGAATGGGACAATATTCCGCAAGATCTTTTAAAAACCCTTATAAAATCTATGCGGAACCGATTAGAATCCGTAATAAGGGCACGTGGGGGTAATACACCTTATTAAAACACAAATAAACCCTTGCATAAAGTTTGTGTCTATTGTTAAAACCAATTTTTTAATTAAACCAATTTTTCTTAAATTTCTGTTTTTTCTTCAAAAAAAGTCTTAAGGTCCTTTCCAGTACATAAACTTAAACTTAAAGATATGACCCTACGCTGTTTTAAAGTTCACGAACCAATCTAGAGGTTTCAATTTAAATCTGTATAGAAAGTATGCATACTTGGTTAAAATATTTATTTCAAAGTCGTCTATTACTTTGATGCAGTTTATGAGTCCGTCAGTGTATTTAGTCAGTTTCGTAATTTTTTTAAGTACCTACCCATTTGAGACATTGTATTACTATTATTATCATAATCCTCTTATTAAAACATTATGAAAACGTCCAATTTGTAGACTAATGAAATCAACTTATTACCGAATTTGTGACCGGAATACGGCAATAGGTGGACCGACCGAATGCAATGATTGATGAAATGTGGGTGTTGATGTTAATTCGCCTCTGCCAAAACACTCCGGGGATATAGGCGTGATTATATGTATATATTACCTACTTTTTAATAAATGCACGAACATCTACACATCATATACTTCGATAAAATCGTATCGCTATGGAATCTAATCATATAATCAAAAATATATAGTAAAATAGTGTTCATGAAAAAAGGCGAATATTTAACTCTATATAAAATCTCCGGAGTTTTTGAGTAAGATAACCGGTTGTTCGCAAAAATCTCCAGAGGTGCTCCGGTCTTTTTGTCTCCGGAGTACAGCCCTAATGCGAATGAATTATTGCAAGGAATACATAACTCTTTCTAAATAGTTCATTCATTTCCGTCAATAAGCAGGAATAAAATAAAACATTATTGTACGCTCATGGTACGAATTTGAGTAAGGTTATTTTTGTGCCTGCAACAAGCCTGCAAACAAGGAAAAGAGAGATCGCTGTACGTTCTGTCATACTGTGTAGCGCCATCTCTTTCTCACACAAAACGGAACAACATTCACGTAATTTGTAAAACGTTTTTGATATAAATACTCTTTTATGTAACTGGCAGGATATTGAAAGAAAAAAAAAGAAAACTATCTGTCATCTGACATTAAAATAATTTTATTATGACATTTTATTTTACACCTACACCGCAAATAATATGTAAAGCCTTGTAAAGCCATTAATAATTTTATAGTTTAAATTGCCTGGGCATTTTGATCAAATCATGCAAATATTATCTATTTATATTTTATATGTACCTACTATTTAAAGTGGTAGTAGAGCGGGGTTGTAACTTGTAAGCTGGGAGTCCGAAGCAACGAGCATCTACTATGTTAACTGCTTATGCTGAATGAAGAATATAATTATTATTATGTCGCTATCCGAAGCTAAGAAAGAGCTCTCCGTCTAAGGCTACTGCTGAAAGACGCCAGTGTTCGATGAATGTGAATGATTTTCAGTGATAACCAAGTGGCATTGAAGCTATGTGAAAATGCTCTATCCTATATAAGTAGCAAATTAAAACACATCGACCTAAGAAAGCATTTCTTTGTTATACAACGTGGAATAATTAGTGTGCGATACAAAGAATCTTCATATGCCTCAACATCTAAACCACACTATAAAAAAAGGCTTTGTCACAACAAAGAGTACATTTTTGTAAAATGCACACTGCACATCCTTTTGTCTTTTAGTTGGCTTCTATTATCTAGATCTCCGCGCCACCCGCTCTAATAGCTCAAATTCTAATTAAATAATGCTTGATACTCACAGCTTGATAGATATTTACACTTAACGGTCATCACCTCATCGACATCATTACAATCGACTCTCGCTCCGGATCGTTTTTGGTGCTGAGGCTGGCCATCGCAATCCAGCTTGGAAACGCGGCAAGTGTGATGGTGGAAGCAAGCGTACAAAGATGGTTATTCGATTAATATAGACACCATAGTATTTATTTAGTAGGTATTACATGGAATAATTTATAAAAGCAATTATATTTGTAAAATAGTTATTATTATAACTGGATCTTAATGCGGCCTTTCGAGCAACCGTTGAACTCTTGAAATAGCCATCATGCATGTTATTATTTGTGCGTGGTTGTTCACTCAGCTTATGCTATGGCTCTCGCATCAGTTGCCTATTAAATGGTAATGCAATGAACACCTAGAAAAAACAACTATGTTAAGAACATGACATATTTACGAAACTAATAGTGGTCAATCACACATTACAATACATTAGCGTGTACTTAATTCAATATAAATATAGGCTTACCTTAGTCTTTACAGAGAACTCTGTAGATAGGGATTTTCAACAGTGTGGACTCTATTCATCACTCTGTGGGAGTCTCTTTCGCTTATTGAACCAATTTCATATAGGTAATGGAAAGGGTCTCATTTTAATCGCGACTGCATTCGATGACGATTTCGTGAATAAGCAATATTAGCATAGCTTTTAGAAGCTGATAAACTCCTCGAATATTGTTTTTTCAATCGTTGTTTGTAACTATTGACTTTATTAAGGATGTCATATTTGACGCTGAACGAACAAAAAGAACGAAAACTATGGGTGACGTCCCAAAACTGCTAATTTAAACAACATTATTGTAATATTGCTTTAAGAGGTCATGGTACCAAAACACGAAGTAAGATTGAAATAATACTGCTTTAAGAGGTTGTGGTTGGCCCCCAGTTCTTAGCTATCCAGGATGTCGAGGGGTTGCAGTAACGGCAAAACAATAAATATTGAGCGAGGCATTTTCCAAGGTGTCAGTTTGAGTCCCCTGCATAGCACTGAATCCTCTCAGTACCTTACTGAGGAATTCAGGGCTAGGCTACAGGTTACGAGGAGGTGGTCAGATAATATCAGTGGTATATTTGCAATGGTTCTCTGTCATATTCTCAGCTTATTCTGCAACTGTCTCTTTCGAACTACTAGCATCATACTGCAATACTTTTCATACCTTTTTTATTTTAATTCAAGGTTTAACAATCGAATTAATGTCTGGCAAATTAATTTTAAGCTTTTCTTATCTTAAATAACATAATGTTAAAATTACAGACATTATAAAATACTTTTAATTTTTTATAAAAAAAATTAAAAGAATCGTGTATGGCACATAATTAGCAATGTCAGAAATGTCTGGCAATAAAAAAGTATGTCAGGTAGTCTCATTTAAAAACAAAAAATTAAAAATTACGCCTCTTAAAATATTTTTAAAATCCAGGATTATTACCTGGACAGGTAGGATGCGCAGTAATGAACGCAACCACTACCGCCAGCCAGATAGCCCAGACTCTAACCGAAAGAGCAAGAAGGATGGCATATCACAAAATCAGCTGACCTAAAATTCTCACTTTCAAAACGTTGCTAGCTCCTATACTATAAATGAAATGAATAGTTCATTTCATCAAGTAGTTTTTTTTACCGAAAATAGGATAGTATAAGTTATTATAGTCCCATTTACTAATGAAACCGTTCATCCAGTAAAATAATTTCTGAGATCATGTCTCAAACGCAGAGTAATATGCTCAACTTATCGATACTAATTTATAATAACTAGACAACACATACTGGTGTAAAATTGGTTATACCCTTGAACCTTAAAAGCTTTTATCAACTGACACATTGGCATTTACTAGCTCAATATTATTGCTCCGAAGAAAAACACGGTATAAATATAGCAAGTTTATATGTATTCATGTAAAACTTGATGTGTAACCTTGTCTGCTTCCAAAGTAAACAGATAACAACCGTTTCCGAGACATTTACGAGCGGTACGCTGATCAAAATTTCGTTCAACATTTGCATTCATTTATCTCGTTACATTAACATAGTGTACATACGAAATAATTAGCTCACGGCGGCATTACCTATCAACCATGACCGAATTATTCACGTTTGTAAAGGAAATTCTGTAAACATTTTCATTCACAAATTTATTTTAAGATAATGCTAAAGTATAGAGCAGTTCGATTGCTGGCAAACTTCCAGAGAAAAGACTGTTAACATCAAAGTTCGCTATAATAAAATTTAAACTTGTATCTCCCTAGAGAGCCCTTCTAAATACGCTACGTATGGTGACCCATTTAGCCTCGATTTGAGGGCAACGGCTTAAGATTTTAGTGTTTGCTAATATCTAATAATAGAAACGAGTAAAACACAGGGATAGGCAGAAATGAATCACTGTTTATTGTGAGCCTCTATTTTTGCGGTACTGCGGGCGTAAAGGTTTTAAACAAATTAAAAAGGTTATTTATTTGAATCCTAATGTAGGCATATGGTGGTATCCAATATATCCTAATCCTAAACTGCTGACGACCACGACACTAATTCCCGTATCGCGTTCTAGGAACTCACGTTATGATATATTAAACTAAAAGTGCAACAAAATGAATTCCCGAGACTATTACCAAGTGTCGTACATCAACACGGGCTCTGATCTATCCAGGATCTCCCTTGACAATGATGTTCTGGACAACGATACAGGGTTCAACGCCAACCAGTTCAAGTTATATGATGATTTCTCCACGGATCTGAGGATGGCATTCAATCCTCTGAGAAGGAACTTCCATAACCTTACCAGGACCGATTTGGGAAGGAGGCGGGGCGATCCGAATGATTCTGGTGTCGATCTGGAAAATGGAAACCCTCTTGACGATGCGATGACTTCCAATGATAGCGATTTGGTAAGTTATTTGTAGGAGGTATGAATAATTTGTTGTAAATAGCTTCATGAATATCATTATCATATCATATGTAAACGTGATGTATATGAGGCTCGATAAAGACCAGCCTTACCTGCAAGAACGAGGTTCTGATGCTGCTGGCTTTTCTCTCGGGGTTGGGAGATCTAACAGCAATCAAACCCAATATCCCTCCTGTGAAACTCAGAAAGGTAAGCTCAGTAAACGGAGAGCCTTGGGATTGCATTCGAGGTTGGCATTCGGAAGAAAAAAGATGCTATGTAAGACAGTCTTATGGTGTAATGTCAATTATTAGACTTTTATATAAACGAACGCCATCAACCTGTCGAAATAAAAAAAAGTTGGGAAACTTTCTAAAAAACTTCAATGTTGTATTTTAATTAAATTGCTGGCATATTTCATAATTAAATTAGTTTGGAAGTTTTTTTAGTATTTATAAGGCTTCCTGAAGTTTATGAACTTGAAGAATTCCTTTTCATTCATTCAGTCCATAATAGATAAACAGGATCTCAATTGTCAACTTTTGAATGTTGAATACAAAAACACTCGTATTTGTGACGATGTAATGCGACTGGAATTTCTTTCAAATGTAACGTCGACTGACACTGCGGAGCGCGGTAAATTAAATAAATAAAACATATCTACAAAGTTCCATTAAAGTATCACACTATTCGATGATCTAGAAGACAATCATGCCAAGTGTAGAACTTTGGACGTTCAATTTATGAGCACTATTTTGATGGTATAGAAGACTGCCTTTCCACTAAAGATGTGCTGTGTTACGTTGCTATGGATGCGTTTGATATCCACTAATCATATTAATTGGTAGACAAAGCATAGCAATGGTGGAAACGGAATCTCCTAAGCTATGTTTTTATATAGAAAGATGCATTGCCGTGCTATAAATTTGTGCTATCGATGCGTGCTGTTGTTCTGTGGAATGTGTAGCTATGTGAAGAGCAGAATACCTACTGTAGGCCCGCGTCTTCATAGCAAATTTTCATAGCTGAGCTTTTACATCCTTATAGCAAAGCTGCTTTTCACATCTCTAGTGGAAAGACAGCCTAAATAAGACAAATGCAACTTGCAGTTGCAATGAGCTTGTCCTCCTACGAATGTCTTAATAAAACAGTCACTATTGTAACACAATACGCGCCGTCGCGACACTTGGATGGCGCCCCCTATTATTCAAACACCGGACGCTCGTGCCGTTCGCCTCCGTCCGTGTCAATTACTTTGTACAATGAATTATGAAACAGCTAGTCGTGCACGCGACTACGCCTGCGTTTTAGTTAAAAACTTCCTCAGTTGATTAATAGGGTAGCTTTATTTTGCATTTGGTAGGAGGGATAGGGACACATGACATGTAGATAGTACTGTCAAATTAATTATGATCTAATTCATATACCGACTTAGAGCGTAGGTACCTATATTAAATTAATATAATGAAAAAATGTAGTAATATGCCTAATTAGCAAAGTATGTTCAGGTTGAATCCATTTTACAGCAATTTCTTGGAGCTCTAAATAAAAAATAAGTTTAAAAACTACGAAGGTCATTCGTCTAATTCTCCCGCGGGAACAAATTAATAGCGTGATATAACGTAAGCCTTCGTAACAACAGTGTTACTGCACAGACAAGTATCATGAATCCATGACTCATTGTAATGTCGTGTCGTACGCATAAGCGCCATACCAGCCGGTCATTATACCATCATACTCGCCACACAAACAAACAAAGCTGTCACCATATATGACCAGATTAATTATGACCCATTTTTGTATTTGGTCGCATCTTATTGAAATTTCAACCAGTTTATATTGAAACCAAAATTATATTTACTCTTTTAACATAGACTTATTAAAACATCGACAACACGCACGCCTTGTTTTGTTGAAAGCTAATGTAGTTAACTACAGCGTTTATTATCGATGTAATTAAGGATATTGCAAGCAGTACGCCACAGCGCGTGCGTGCGTGCGATTTTTTGTGTTCGCCCAACCGGTATTTTAACGCGTCCACAAATAAATACAACTTTAAGTAAGCGCCGGTTACGCTACGACCGACTGACCTTGACCACGAGTCATGTACTCATTTGGGGCATTCGTCTTAAGCTGATTACCTCAAGCCAACAAGAGTCCTTACCTTGACTTCCTTACCCTTTAAAGGCATGAGATTTAAATTGTTCTCTCTTGATTTGTTGCAGTTGGAGAACGAAGTTATGGTAGATCCTTGGAGCAGCATGGACTCTTCGAATTCACCGTTAACAGACTCCGGACCTTCGGCAAGTGAAGACTGCACGCCCTCTACTTCAAGCGAGCCTCCCGCTGGGCCTCTAGATGCGTCTTCTCCCCTTTCGCCTGACTCGCGCCGCTTACCAGACCCAAAAGACACCAAATCTAAAATAGTCCCCAAACACATTCCTCCGAAATCAGTAGACAAGGTGCGATCACGAGATCTCACCCTTGAGTTAGAGACCCTAGAGCCCAGTTCTCTTTCACGCCGGCCACATTTTCTTGATGAAGACTACCAACCGCCGTCCAAATCGAATATCGAATGCCGAATTCCTAAACCCCACTTTCTTGACCACTCGCCGTCGCCAGATGAATTTGATGAACGTAGCGACATTACTAATCCAAACTTCTTAGATGATGACGTTGATGGCGATGATAATCAAGCTCAAAAGAAAGCTGGCGCTCTACCCAAAAAATCACAAAGAACTCCCTCTTCAACATATTCGACGCCCGAAGACCGACCACATAGAACTAGTTACCGAAGTACTTTACATTATGGATTAGAAAGTGCAGCAAGATCCAGCGAACGAGACAAAAGAGCTTCCCAACTTTATAGAGGGACCTGGCCAGGAGAACGCGACGTCTGGACAGGTCATGACTCAGCAAGTGTTCGTAGTTTCTCCAGCAATGGCTCCGCAGAAGGACCGAGGCCTTCATCAAATCTAGAAAATAAAATGGAATGCGTCTGTTCATTAATTTCACTTCTTAGTTTATCACCGGAAAACAATGCTGACTTGAGTGGTCCTTTACTGGAAATGAGTCGGTCGGTCGAGAGCTGTATTGCTATGCGGCAGGCTGGCTGTATTCCATTACTAGTTCAGCTAATACATTCAAAGGTACCGAGAGAAACTCGAGACCGTGCCGCTAAGGCTTTACGTAATATTATCCATACACAGACTGATGATAAAGCAGGTAGAAGAGAAGCGAGAGTCTGGAGGTTGTTAGAACAAGTTAGAGAATACTGTTACGTTTTAGAAGACCTCGTAGAAATGAGAAAAGAAGGAAAGGATCCTATCGAGGACGATGCTACGAAGCATCCCAGTCAAAGTGTGGCTGCTTTGATGAAACTGTCCTTTGATGAGGAGCACAGGCATGTTGTTTGTCAATTGGGAGGGTTACAAGCATTAGCAGCTTTAGTGAGCGGAGACCAAGCGGCACATGGAAGCAGGACTGATGATAATACGTGCTTGACTATGAGAAAATACGCGGGCATGACATTGACTAATTTAACCTTCGGTGATGGAAATAACAAATCACTACTATGCTCCTTCAAAGATTTCATGTTAGCTCTAGTGGAGCAACTGGAATCACCCAACGATGACATGCGACAGGTACGTAACAATATTTTTCTTACTTTATTGCTTCATCATCCTCCAAGCCTCTTCAATTGAGTCTTTCAGTCTTAACCTAAATAAGTAAATGTCGTATGTCGTATTTGTAAAATGCATAAGAGTTAATGGAATATCATTACTGTTACAGGTAACAGCAGCGGTACTAAGAAACCTGTCCTGGCGAGCGGACACCAATAGCAAGCAAGTACTAAGGGTGGTAGGTGCCGTCAAAGGTTTAACTAAAGCTGCTATGACCTGTCAGAAAGAAGCTACTCTCAAGTCAGTTCTATCGGCCCTCTGGAACCTAACTGCTCACTGCTCAATGAACAAAGTAGCCTTATGTTCCGTTGAGGGAGCCTTAGGCTTTCTTGTAGACATGCTCAGTTACAACTCACCTACGAAAACATTAGCAATAGTGGAGAATGCGGGTGGCATTATGAGGAATGTGTCAAGTCACATTGCCGTTAGAGAAGATTACAGGCAAATTCTCCGCGAGAGAAATTGTTTGAGTGTCTTATTGCAGCACCTGAAGTCTCCCAGCCTCACGGTAGTCAGTAACTCATGTGGTACTCTCTGGAATCTTTCAGCGAGATGCCCTCAAGACCAACAATTCCTATGGGATCATGGTGCTGTGCCAATGCTTAGGAGTCTTATCCACTCGAAGCATAAAATGATTGCAATGGGTTCAAGTGCGGCCCTTAAAAATTTGCTCAACTCCAAACCTGGCAAAACGCACATTATTTCCCTAGATACAACAGCTAGAAATATGAACCTACCCGCTTTACCGACATTAGGTGCAAGAAAGCAGAAAGCATTGGAACAAGAATTAGACCAAAATTTGGCAGAAACTTGTGACAATATCGAACCAGCAACATCTCCGACAACAAGCAATAGAGAAGAGAAAAATCTCTTTACAGCGACGGAACGACAGATAGCAATGAATCTAGAAAGGCATAGGATGACATCTAGTTCGCCTCTAATGGGAACTTTAACTTCCCAAATATCTTTAAGTCATAGTGCACACTTGGCAAGCTATTTGAGCTGTAGTAACACACTACTGAAAGGTGCTTTGGTTTCAAGATCAAATACTGGCAGTGCTGGGAACGTGAACCGTTCAGAAAGTAAAGATTCTGTCACGAGTACTCATTCAGACTCAGTTTTTGAGCGAGCTATGCGCACCGGAAAGGTACCTGTTCCTACGCCCAGGAATAAAGATCTTATGAAAAGTGAAAGTACTGGTGAATCCTTTAAAATGCCTTCAAAACCTAACAAGGATAGTAATTACCTCCGGTATCCATCTCAGCCTCCAATCCCTCCCCCGAGGAGTTCAACAGAAATGCGAACTAACTATACAGAGTCTGGTTTTGACGTCGACCAAGATTCTTGTGACCAACCCATTGATTACAGCAGAAAATATTCGGAGACTAAAGCTATTGAACCCGAGGTTGACAAACCGAAAACTGAGGCGAAGAAGTATTCGAAGAAGGAAAATTCAAGCACATATGGTGATTACCAGGAGACGGATTTGGACCAGCCTACGGATTACTCCTTGCGTTACGCCGAACATCAATCCGAGACTGGTTCTGATATGTCGGAGCCACCTGGCCCTTCAGTCCACGAAGACACGATCAAACATTTCGCTACTGAAGGCACACCATATGAGACACCTGCTATCTTTTCAACAGCGACTTCTATGTCTGATCTCCGTGTTATTGGCAAAGAAAACAAGAAAGCTCCCGCCGCTGCCAAGTCTAATCCTGAAGCCATGACGCATTCAGATGAAAAAGATACATGTTCCATCGAGGATCCTCCAAGACATGACAATGACAGAGCTGTTCCTACTTCTCAAAACGTATCATCAGAACCCATTCCGGAGAAGCGTGGTGTGTTTGACACTAAGTTCAGTTCCGGTATGATAAGTCCTGAGAAACCGGTGAACTATTGTGACGAAGGAACTCCTGGGTGTTTCTCGAGAGTGAGCTCGTTGAGCAGCCTGGGTGAACCGACAGAGGAGGACTGTCTGGCTAAGAGAAATGCTATGGCGACCATCAATGTGGAACCCGGCCCGGAAGAACCGAACACCAACAGTTCTGCTAAAGACAAAGAAGGTAATTATTTGCAACTACATTTTTTTTACTACACTTTGTTCCTATATGATGACGCGCTGTGTTATGCGTTAGGCCTCGGGTTCGATTCTCAGGTCGCACAAAGTATTGTTGGGGTTTTTCTATTACCTATTTGTCGGCAGTAGTCACGAAGTCAACAGTTATGTCGGGATATGTCCAGAACAGGTCAACATGGGTCTCACTTATCATGTGGGACGGCACAATTTACCCCTTACTTGACCAAACTAAGCATTAAATTTTCCTACAGTCCCAGATCCTTTAAACGGGGCTCGAGAAAGCAACTGTTGAGGCCATCAAAAACCACCATTTTTTCACCCTCATTCTTAAACAACCATCAGGCAAAGTGTAGTCATATGACATCTTTTTTCCAGGTTCCAAAGCAGTGACATTCGCGTCCGAGCCCGTTTCGGTGTGTCCTGGTTCTGAGACAGCCTCAGGCCGCGCTTCGCCCCCTACTCAACGGTTCGTGGAGGACACACCCCTAATGTTCTCAAGATCCAGTTCACTGGGGTCCCTGCCCGAGTGCTCGCAGCAAGATGATCAGGGCTCCGTGCTGTCAGAAGTTAGGTGGGTAATTTTAGGGTTTTATATCTAGGAAATAATTAGAATTGACCTGGTGGTAAGTGGTTACCGCGTCTAGTGAACGTTTCAGCAGAATTTTGAATAGCGCATTACGATATGCAAAGAATAAGACCGGAAAAAATGGGATAGGAAAATTAGAAAAAGTATCAATAATGAATGTATCCGACAGTAAGATAAAATGCAGATTATATTGCTGGTTATTTTTGTTAAATTGATTTAAGTGGGAGGATGAAACTTTCATAACTTATCGCACTGTGTTCCATCCATAATAAAATTGCGCTGAAGAAATTTCGTTTGGCAATAATAACTGATTATTTATAATAATTAATAAAATTATACGAAAGCTTTTATTCAATATCATTGATAAATTTAAAGATATCGTTAGGTACTTACTTACTGCTGTAATTAATTAGTTGTAAAATAAAACTCTTGTGATTTTCGAACTCATTAATATTTTAAAAACGTCGAGATTTACTCACCCTATTATACATTACAAAATAAAAGATGTTTATTTATGAGTAGAAGAAAAAAAATTATAAGTGGATCCCAGGCTCCAAAGCGTCAACACTGGATGCCGGTAAAAAAATGTAAAAGGTATTCAAATGAAGCTGTAATGTTCGTTACAAAATATACCTCTATCCTTGCAGCCGGCTGACATCAGGCTGCATATCGCCGAGTGAGATCCCCGACTCCCCGGGCGCCTCCGTGCCGCTGTCCCCGCGCACTCGGGCTGCGCCCCCGATCGACTTGCTCACGGCCATGTCCACTCCACCACGAGGTAACCATAACCGTCGGTATAGCCGGCAAACTTGCTGAACAAGCTGAAACTGTTTATACTTTTAATGGCATATTGAGTAAAACACTTTGTACTTTTTCACTATATTTTATTTTTCACCGGCTGGATTCACCTCACGGCATTCAGTAAGATGTACAGTGCATTACTTATTAGATATTTAAATTTGGCTCAAAATTATAATTTTCCGATTTATACACTCATTGAATAATTTATCGTGATGTGTCATACAATGTCATACAATCCTTACAGCCGTATGAAGTGTTAAGAATTTGGGCCACCCCATCTCTCTCCCATGCGGTGTCGTACAAGGCGAATAAGGAATAGAGCTGTTTAACATCAGACAATATACGTACAGCCCAGACTCAACCTTAGATGCATGACTCGAGTCAATAATAATAGCGCATGCCCGGAATACGGCAATAGGCTCACCGCCTATTACGTAGGACACCATACACCGATTGGTGAAAGAGAATCTACCAAAGAGAATTTGGATTAATTCGGACAGAGATTAACTTAGTGTTTAGGAGAATTCCACCTTTGCAACTAGTTGCGAAACATGGTTGCGATGGCGGCCGAAGGGATTTTTTCGAACAAAACTCGAACTCGCGATTCTCTTACATATTAAGCCAAAATATTCTTCATTCACAACTGGTTGCCAACAAAGGAGGAAAATTACACCTTTGCAATTAGTTGCGAAACATGGTTGCTATGGCGGCTGAAGGGGAAAAAATAGAAAAAAATTGGATCGTTCCAAGCGGGACCGATCCAATTTTTCCTATTGTAATCGATCTAAAAACGAGTTCTGCTCAGTATAAGTATATTGTCAAGATGTTTGCCGGCGATAATATTTAACATTTCATTCCCAGAGCATGGACTATGTCCGGGTTCGGTGTTCGAGGAGCGTGTGTCCCGCTTCATGGTGGAGCACACGCCGGCGCAGTTCTCCACCGCCACCAGCCTCAGCAGCCTCACCATTGATGATGAGCCCAGGCACACCAAGGTATACTTCTCAACCATCCATACTTCCATACTAATATTATAAATGCGAAAGTAACTCTGTGTGTCTGTCTGTATGTTACGCTTTCATGTCTAAACCACTGAACCGATTTTGATGAAATTTGATATAAGGGTAGATTAGTCCATGAGAAAGGACATAGGCTATGTTTAGTCGCGATAACCGACATCCATGCGGGCGGAGCCGCGGGCAAAAGCTAGAAATGAAATGAAATGAAATTTATTTTGCTTGCAGTATGGTAAATATATATAGCCCGACCAATAAAATAAAAAACTTGTACCGGGGGCGCTATAAACGTCTTTGATTATGACAACACCAAGTATAGTGATACATATGTGAAATGGCTAGTGTACAAATATCCTAGTTTATGAAACTGTTGTAGACATATAGGAGACATACACAGGAGCAAGGCATTTATATAATACTAGCTGTTGCGCGCGGCTCCGCCCGCGTGGATGTCAATTATCGATAAAAATAACGTACTTCCATACAAACTGTCATCCCCATTTCTCTCTCTTTAACGCCCTTGTTCGCGATAAAAGGTACCGCATATTTCCGTTCCCAAACTCCCAAAATCTCTATATTAAATTTCATCAAGATCGGTTCAGTGGTTTAGGCGTGAACGCTTAACATACAGACAGATGAGAGTTGCTTTCGCATTTATAATATAAGTATGGATATACCGGGTGTAAGGGGAACGCTCCCGAAGCCGAAAACCCCTAGTAGTACTCCAGGTACATAGCACATGGTTACCTATCTTAATCCCGAATTTTAATATTCCGAATATCATAATCCAGAAAACGTTTGGCCATTTATTCATAATCCCGGTTTTCCAAATTCCGAAGTTTTATTTGCCATATAATCGCAACTCCGAATTTCATTTTCCTATTTATTCATTTGTACGACGTGTTATAATCCAGACGAACGAATTCCAGACACACGAAATCTAAATGCACAAAATCCAGATGACCGTAATCCATATGCACGAAAGCCGAATTTTTAAAACACAAATTTTTGAAATGCAGTTTATTGATATCCAGACAAACAAAAACAAACACAAAGACAGACAAACAAACAAACCTAACCTACTGAGTCGAATTTTTCTAGCACTCGCCGGCCGCTGCCGCGGCACGCTCGCTTCGCTCGCTCGGCTCGTGCGGGGGTCGCAGTTTTAACCTAACCTAACCTACTGAGTCGAATTTGACACTTAAACCTATCTGTAATAGGCAACTAATACAATAAATTTACTGACTGGCAATTGAAAATTTGGTAATAGTTTATTTGGAAAATGGTACGATGGGAAACAAAAAAAAAATATTGTGAGAATCTGGTAATAACTATATTTGGATTATGACACTATGGAAAACAAAAAAATACTATTCATCTGGGAAATGAAAAACGGAATTATAGAAAGTTGTCATTCATTACATCTGTCTTTTAAAAGTTCTACCAACCGTTTTCGGGGTTTTAAGATTCGGGTAACAGAAATTCGATATTTCA
>OU618545.1:21816533-22014887 GCA_914829495.1 Eilema sororculum | reverse complement strand
ATAGGTTACCATAGCACATTGGCATAAAAATAAAATCGATTGGGAAATAAAAAAATATTTTCCAATTTTTTTTTTATTTTTCAATATTTACTCTTTAACGTGTTAGTAAAACTAAATGAAACGGTAATTTCATAAAAAAACACCATTACAAAGAAGCACGCGCTTGGCGCTATTTGTATTTTTTGTAGTGATGTTCTTTTTTACCCGACTACGGCGAAGCCAAAAGGAGGGTTATGATTTTGACAGGCTATGTATGTATGTATGTATGTATGTATGTATGTTCATTTGTTCCCTCATAGCTCCTCAACTACTTATTGGAACTGGACAAATGAGGTATCGTTACAAGCGGCTTGATCGTCCGATGGTTATAGGCTATATGACTTGTCACTCAATCTTGTGTAGAGCCCTCTAGAGCTCATAAGATACTGTGTTAAAAAATAAATTTGAGATAAATACGCCGTGTTTGGTATCAAATGAAAGGGCTTAATAAGCACATTTCAAATATGTATAAATTCTTAGCTTTACCTTGCACCAAAATAATATAAATAAAAAATAAAGTTTAAAACTAAAACCCGACTACCGAAAAATCGCGCTTTAAAAAGTAACAAATAAGAAAATATCAAGAATAGCCGTGGTCGTATGCCACTTACTCTAACAAAACAATATATTCTAGGGACAAGTGGCATACGACCACGGCTATTCTTGATATTTTCTTATTTGTTACTTTTTAAAGCGCGATTTTTCGGTAGTCGGGTTTTAGTTTTAAACTTTATTTTTTATGAAATTACGTTTCATTTAGCTTTACTAACGCGATGGAGAGTTAGTAAAGCAAAATAAAAAAATAAAAAAAAAAACAAAAAAAAAATATTTTGTCCAAATCGATTTTATTTTTATGCCAATGTGCTATGTACCTGGAGTACTACTAGGGGTTTTCGGCTTCGGGAGCGTTCCCCTTACACCCGGTATGTTTTAAAGTAGTCCGGGTAAAATAGAAAATAAACAATTTTATTATTAAGTACATATTTATTAATCATCAAACTCAAAATCTAAATACCTAATTAGTTAAAATTAGTTGGTAAAATTAGAAAATTGGCCAATTTCCATTGCGCGTACTCTATGATGTACCTACCCGTCATGTTGACAACAATGTTCGTGATGTTATTTAGATCCTTCCGAATTTTTATCCGACAAATACTTACCTAGTTATATTGTAAATATTTTTAATAGTTTTCGGCATTTATATAGCGCAATCAAATTCACATTAATTAGCACGCACAATTGACACCACATTGACAGATAATCATAATGACATCTCATAGATTGTTGTGTAAAAAAGAACCGCGGTAGCCTACTGGTATGGGTAATGGACTGCTGAGATGAGGTCTCGGGTTCGATCCCAGGTTTACCATGGCACACACCAATGACTTTTCGATGCTTTTCGAAGTTATGTGTGTATTTATCGCAGGTTTATAAGTGCCCGGTTAATGGCAATAGGCTCGCCACCTGTTACATTGGGACCTAAACATAAACTGGCGAAACGTGGGTGCTAGCACCTCTGCCTACCCCTTCGGGGAATACGGGCGTGAGTTTATGTTATGTTATAGATTGTTGCCATATGAAGAAATTAGTTCCAATATTTTTCCGCAATATGGCGAGGTATTTTATTTTATTGGTCGGGCTTTACAATTAAGTATGTTGGTATTAAACGGTAATTTGTATCACAAACTCCGCCGGAATGATGCCCGACATACAAAATTTGGCATTGATGTCTAGCATTAGGGACCTACTTGACAGCATTACATACATAATTCAAAATCCAGTCTAAGCAATTGACCCATATTTAACCCATATAAATTAAATTTTATAGTGGATTTATTAATTACTTATTACAATTATATACAATTAGATATAGTAGAGTAGGGTTGAGTATACATTAAACATAGAGCGACCCTTAAAGCTCGATTCACATTAGCTTGGACCTAAAATGTGCTCGCGCAGTACACGTTACTTGGATGTATTTTGAAGATAGCACGGGTTGCTACTGCGATGGACGATCTCAAATTCACCAACCATAGATTACTAGCTTTTGCCCGAGGCTCCGCCTGCGTGGATGTCGGTTATCGCGACGAAACATAGCCTATCTCCTTTCTCGAGGTCTAATCCACCTTTATACCAAATTTCATCAAAATCGGTTTAGTGGTTTAGGCGTGAAAGCGTAACATACAGACAGACATACAGAGTTATTTTCGCATTTATAATATTAGTATGGATTACAAAACAATCTGCGTGTGCCAGAGCCTTTTATATTTTGCGATTTAGGTCCATAATATATGAATCAATCTATACTATCCTCTTAACCCTGGGAGAATAGTCTGCGCCAGAGTATCGTCTGTCAATCAGCACGTTTACTAACTGGGTTTCGTACATGATACCGAAAGTTAAATTATCGAACAACAATAGGTCGACAACGTTTGGTCGGACGATCAAATCGTCGCTGGTACGTTAGGTCGAAACGTTAATACGTCGAGGTATTATTACGTGGAAAATGCAATAGGTCGAAAGATCAAATTGTCGCTGGTATATTAGGTCGAAATATTAAATTAATACGTTGATGTATTATAAAAATGCAAACGGTCAATTGTCCCCTCCCCATAAATTTTCAAAAGGCCTGCCTTTGCGCAATCTATGAAATAAACCTATGTTATAAGTATACTTCTGGTTTGTAGCTTATTCATTTTGTAAAAGTTTAATGGTTTGGTATAACCTTGTTTCTGTTTGACTAACAACTTATTCCAACGTATGTGCCTTTTTGAAATTTATTAGGAGTTGTAATTTCATTTTATTAGGAGGGGACAAAAGACCGTTTGCATTTTTACGTAGTAATACGTCGACGTATTAATATTTCGACCTAATACACCAGCGGCAATTTGATCTTTCGATCTATTGCATTTTCCACGTAATAATACCTCGACGTATTAACGTTTCGACCTAACGTACCAGCGACGATTTGATCGTCCGACCAATCGATGTCGACCCATTGTTATTCGATTATTTAACTTTCGGTATTATGTACGAAACCCGTACTAACTTGCAGACAGAATCAACAGATCCTGTATACACTTGGTTTTTTATTGCATTTTTTTCCTTGATGATATCTTACTAATTTGAATTTCCAAGTAGGCTTCACAATACAAACTTTAACTAAAATGTTTCTTTTTCAGCAATCTCTAAAACTATCAAAAGTATCGGATCAAGAAGAAAGTATAGATTCGACCAGCAGATCTGACGACGTCTTGGAGCATCCCAGCAGGAGTCATGTTCAGTCGTTACTCTCTAGAAATATCGCGTCCAACGAGCCTATGAAAGGTAACAAGTATTTCATTTTTTTGTAGCTAGACTTCACTCGTTTCAATTTAATAGGTCCGTTTTGACGTTTGCAGTCTTGACGTCACTAGTGGTATAACCATACGACTTATTACTCGATACTCACGACAAAACGATTCAAGTTTGCTTGAGTGATTAATTGATTTAAATATGTATTGTAAAGTGCATTGGATTACAGTTCTGTTTAGAAAATGTAACCAAAACTTTGATATAAGACAATGTTGCGAAAGGTAATTTTTTTTTTCTTTAATATTTTTGTCATAATAAAATTCACTCCATTACCACAAGAAATCGAAAAATGACATAATTGTATCTAATTTATCAATACTAGTAGATATTTAAACAACTAAGGCCTTGAAAAATATATTTAGATCGATTTGTTTTTACCTGAACCGATTATTATTAATAGCCTGTGGAAAATATGAAACAATCGTTACGCCCAGCACTGTGGTATCTGTCAATGAAAAATTTGATCAACTTCAGAATATTTAGATCGGTAAAAATATAAAACTTAATGGGCATCGCCCATAGAGTAGAGAAATACATCTGACCAAGCGGACCTTTTAGATTGTAATGAGTGTAGACCCTAATGAGGTCATCATCATCATTTCGTATGGCCTCTGCTCGAGTCCTCATATGTCGACGTCCAGTTGGCGAAGCCAGTCTATTGCTGCCGGTTTGAGGTCATGAAGCTCACGCATTCCTCCAGGGAAACGACGGAGTGGACACTCCTCTGCTATATGCATCGTTGTCTGCTTTGGAGCTCCACAATCACAGTCCGGCGCATCTTTAAGTCCCCACTTGTGAAGATGGTAGTTGCATCTTCCGTGGCCAGTTCTGAACCGGTTGACCCTTGACCACACCGTACGACAACTGTCAAAACCGGGCGGCTTAGTGGTGGGGTCAGGTACCAGGTCCTTCCAGGGATGGTGCTGAAATGCCTCCCACGACGCCCGCCACTGCTCTCCAAGGTCGTATTCCTCCATAAGGGCCCTATCGGCCCTATCACCCTAATGAGGTGATTTTTGGAAGTAGTTAATCAATCAATCGCAGTCCACTGCTGGACATAGGCCTATCCCAATGTTTGGAGGATTTAGCCTTCTGTTTTCACGCTGGCTACATGGATTAGAACTGGGTATTTTTTCGAGTTTTCCTTCTCTCGCAGTGATATTATCGTCTTCGTATTTTACCGTTAATCGCCTCGTACGACGCCCCTCGGATTAGAGGGGATGGTGATACTTGTGATATTCTTTCTTGAATGAATTTCGTGATGATGGCATCACACGGATAGATACACGGATACTGTTAGGTTAAAAATGTATGTATAAAGGTTAAAACAAATCATTGTAAATCAGTAGTCTACAATACAAAGCCAAAGGAACATCACGTGCGTTTCAATTTACTCTGCCATACGATTATCAACCCTAAAATAAGCTATCGAAGGAATAGATACACATTTCAATAGGAATAAAAGAGAAATAACGAAAGAACAAAAGCTAGTTAAGTTATGCTTACCATGGGTCTACAGTCCATCAAATCTAAGAGGTACCGTTTGACGTTTCATATTTTTCAAACCGAAACAACTTTGTTCATACGTACATTATTCAGTTTCGATAACCTTTTTCATAAAACCATGAATTTAGAAAGATTTCATTATTGTATCTAAAAATGTACAATTCTTAATATCTAAATGTAATTGAAAACTTTCAAACAAAGCAAAATAACACATATTTACACAGTAAATAATTTCTAATAGTTATATTCTTGACCTCATTACAAAGTTACGTAGTTAGGTCACTGCACGTAGTGTTGCGACTCTTCGGATACACTTGTATGCAAAAAAATCGTTTACATATACGAAAAATCGAATGTATTATTTACAAATTACACTTGACAACCAAACAAATATTTTTTCATATGAATGGGATTTATCTCACATATTACGATTACATAACTAAATAGTTATGTAATCGTAAAATATGAGATAAAACCCATTCACCAAAAATACGTATTTATAAATCAAATATATTTGCTTCTTTAAAAAGTTGTCGAAAGCGATTTGTCGATTTTTGATTTTCGCGCCCAAATAAGTCGGGGTTTCTCGCGCTAACGCTGTCGAAATAGTAAATGGAGTCAGGGATAGTGTTTTTTACATTTATTTTTGTGTATGATAGTATGGGTTTGCATATTACAGAGAAATAAACAAATTTTTAACAAGCACATCCATTGATTTTACAATTACAATTTTTTCTTCTAAGTCTTATTTCTACGTCTAAAACTAATAAAAATAAGGTATGTAGAACCCATTCACAAAAATGTTGTTGCCTGATGTTATAAATTAACGACGTTACTGCGCGACCGCATAATGCACTGAATACACAGATACCCTAAAATAAATTAATTTAATTATTTTTAGGTCAATAGGCAAAATCGCAGGTGTCCAAGTCTCTACAATTTTTTTTTTCTGGCAACACTGCCAACTACAAGCGCACGCGGTCCGCTCGGTCGGTTCGGCGTCAGCAGTCTCTCGCCATCTTGGAAGCTGACTGTGCGCGTACTTGCTTTCTCGTTTGTGTTTTACAATTTGTGACTTGGCTATTACTTTTCTGGACTGATCATTCTTTATCCGTTTACCTTGGCAATATTTATACTGGACTCCGAACTAAGCAAGTGTTTATTAATAATGTCGAAAAGAGGACGTACTTTGAACAGCCAGGCTCGTGAATTGGTGGTGAAATTACACGAGTATTTTGAGCGTGAATCTCAAAATGGTGGACTTCTACTGCCAGTTACACAAGTTCGGGATCGCGTCGGTGAAGCTCTCGGTATTGGTAGCCTTATTAATTCGGATATTATAGTAATCGATCTCTTAAAGTTCGGATATTATAGTAATCGATTTTTTCATCCCATCCCTATCATTCAATTGTCAGAACTGTCAAACGGTACTTCTTAGATTTGACGGACTGTAGATAGCGTTGTGTAGAATGTTGTGGCAAAAAAAATTGCAAATAAAAAACAACTTAAAATACGCGTCAACCCCATACATTTATCATTTTATTCTACAATATAGTGGTCAACGAATTACCACTTATCTAAGGGGACTGTTATTATTATCAATAAATATACTAGCTGCCTTAGCTGATGCGTGTATATCACTGCACTTGTGTTTTTAAATTTGTATAATGTTTGGCCAGTCTATTTTTAAAAATGTTCACGTTAGGAGCACTTATAGTTAGGGAGGCCACGCAGCTAAATATGTAGTTACTCGAGCGTCGCGGAAACCTATTGAAATTGGTAGGCCACATGATAGAAAGAATAATCTATAATTATATAAAAATGAGTTCATATTTCCCTTGGTCACGCCATCACGCGTGAACGGCTTCGGTTGATCGTGGCTCAGACTGATTCAGTCTGGTGTCAAAATGAATGCGCATGCGCCACGATCACGAGGTTTACTGCTTTATGATAATCTTCTATGTTATTTGACGTTTGACATAATGCTTGCTGCAAAAATATCGTCAGAGGATGATTAGTAGACATTCCTCTGAATTTTCGCAACTAAATGCCAGCAAACGATGGATGGAATTTGCAGATTCGCTTGGGCCGGGAAAATACTTATGGTGGCTATTTTTTTATTTAGGTCGAAAAATTTATAGTTCTTGGTAGTATGAACGCTCTTGAGCGTAGAGGTATATGGTTGTATGGGTCCCATAGGTATATAGACTCCGCAGGTGTAAGTATGGGCCCCGGTGACCTATTGATCTCGGAAGCTTCGTGGGCGTATGGGACCCAACTCGAAATGCTTTCCGTTCTCAAAATAACTAGGAGAATTTGATACAACTAATTGAGGTTAATATAACATAACAGCATTGATTCTAATTTCTAAGGCGAAAAAAAAGTTTGCCGGGTCAGCTAGTGGTGTATAAAGTTTACAGTTTTAGTGGTGTATAAAGTTTACAGTTTTAGTGGTGAGGGAGGCATATACAAAGCATAATAATAAATAAATACATGTATCATCCATCTTAATTAAAGCTTTGTATTACTTTTGTATTTCAGTTATTATAGTTTGTTTAACTCCAAAATAAACATAAAAAAGACCGCGTTCGAGTAAATAAAGACGTATCAATATGTAACTAGCCTACCCTAGCTTAATCTGACGCGCTCGAGTTACTACAGTATTTCCTTCTTCGGCTCCCCTACTATTACTACACTTTCCGGTAGAGACATGCAACACCTGGTCCACGGAGGCGTAGCTTCATAGATACTTTAAAATACGATGTCCGTTGCGTGTGCAGCCCAGCGTACTGAACACTATCCACGAGGCGTATTGCACGCGTACGTTTTCATACTTTTCATTCATTTGTCGCCATTTTTAATAAAATAAACACTTGCGTTCACTCGTTGTACGCCTGGGCGTATAACATGCGGTACGCCAGGCGTCGTAAAGCTTGCATTCAGCTACGCGAGCGCGTCCGTCGACAGAGTTACATTGTTTTGTATGGAAGCAGCAAGTGAGCGTACACCAAACGTTTAATGACGAATACGCGCCTATGAAGTTACGCCTCCGTGGACAGTAGGCCTTAGTTTCAGTGAGTGGCCTCTTAGATATCTGTTGGAGTCTTTGTGTAGGTGTCTGATTATCCCCACTGTCCCACTGCAGGTACTCAAACGCCGGGCGAGGTGTGCAGGGTGTACTTCACGGAGGACACGCCGGCCATCTTGTCCAAAGCAGGCTCCAACTCCAACCTGTCGGCGCTGTCGCTGGACTCGGCCCCCACGCCTGCGCATGCGCACGACGCGCCCGACACGTCCGACAGCTCCAACCTGAGCGACGCGGGGGACTTGCTGGAGGAGTGCATACAGAAGGGCATCGCTAAGGTACGCTTGTAACACTATAGTATCCGCCCCCACCCGACACGTCCGACAGCTCCAACCTGAGCGACGCGGGGGACTTGCTGGAGGAGTGCATACAGAAGGGCATCGCTAAGGTACGCTTGTAACACTATAGTATCCGCCCCCACCCGACACGTCCGACAGCTCCAACCTGAGCGACGCGGGGGACTTGCTGGAGGAGTGCATACAGAAGGGCATCGCTAAGGTACGCTTGTAACACTATAGTATCCGCCCCCACCCGACACGTCCGACAGCTCCAACCTGAGCGACGCGGGGGACTTGCTGGAGGAGTGCATACAGAAGGGCATCGCTAAGGTACGCTTGTAACACTATAGTATCCGCCCCCACCCGACACGTCCGACAGCTCCAACCTGAGCGACGCGGGGGACTTGCTGGAGGAGTGCATACAGAAGGGCATCGCTAAGGTACGCTTGTAACACTATAGTATCCGCCCCCACCCGACACGTCCGACAGCTCCAACCTGAGCGACGCGGGGGACTTGCTGGAGGAGTGCATACAGAAGGGCATCGCCAAGGTACGCTTGTAACACTATAGTATCCGCCCCCACCCGACACGTCCGACAGCTCCAACCTGAGCGACGCGGGGGACTTGCTGGAGGAGTGCATACAGAAGGGCATCGCTAAGGTACGCTTGTAACACTATAGTATCCGCCCCCACCCGACACGTCCGACAGCTCCAACCTGAGCGACGCGGGGGACTTGCTGGAGGAGTGCATACAGAAGGGCATCGCCAAGGTACGCTTGTAACACTATAGTATCCGCCCCCACCCGACACGTCCGACAGCTCCAACCTGAGCGACGCGGGGGACTTGCTGGAGGAGTGCATACAGAAGGGCATCGCTAAGGTACGCTTGTAACACTATAGTATCCGCCCCCACCCGACACGTCCGACAGCTCCAACCTGAGCGACGCGGGGGACTTGCTGGAGGAGTGCATACAGAAGGGCATCGCCAAGGTACGCTTGTAACACTATAGTATCCGCCCCCACCCGACACGTCCGACAGCTCCAACCTGAGCGACGCGGGGGACTTGCTGGAGGAGTGCATACAGAAGGGCATCGCTAAGGTACGCTTGTAACACTATAGTATCCGCCCCCACCCGACACGTCCGACAGCTCCAACCTGAGCGACGCGGGGGACTTGCTGGAGGAGTGCATACAGAAGGGCATCGCCAAGGTACGCTTGTAACACTATAGTATCCGCCCCCACCCGACACGTCCGACAGCTCCAACCTGAGCGACGCGGGGGACTTGCTGGAGGAGTGCATACAGAAGGGCATCGCTAAGGTACGCTTGTAACACTATAGTATCCGCCCCCACCCGACACGTCCGACAGCTCCAACCTGAGCGACGCGGGGGACTTGCTGGAGGAGTGCATACAGAAGGGCATCGCTAAGGTACGCTTGTAACACTATAGTATCCGCCCCCACCCGACACGTCCGACAGCTCCAACCTGAGCGACGCGGGGGACTTGCTGGAGGAGTGCATACAGAAGGGCATCGCTAAGGTACGCTTGTAACACTATAGTATCCGCCCCCACCCGACACGTCCGACAGCTCCAACCTGAGCGACGCGGGGGACTTGCTGGAGGAGTGCATACAGAAGGGCATCGCTAAGGTACGCTTGTAACACTATAGTATCCGCCCCCACCCGACACGTCCGACAGCTCCAACCTGAGCGACGCGGGGGACTTGCTGGAGGAGTGCATACAGAAGGGCATCGCTAAGGTACGCTTGTAACACTATAGTATCCGCCCCCACCCGACACGTCCGACAGCTCCAACCTGAGCGACGCGGGGGACTTGCTGGAGGAGTGCATACAGAAGGGCATCGCTAAGGTACGCTTGTAACACTATAGTATCCGCCCCCACCCGACACGTCCAACAGCTCCAACCTGAGCGACGCGGGGGACTTGCTGGAGGAGTGCATACAGAAGGGCATCGCTAAGGTACGCTTGTAACACTATAGTATCCGCCCCCACCCGACACGTCCGACAGCTCCAACCTGAGCGACGCGGGGGACTTGCTGGAGGAGTGCATACAGAAGGGCATCGCTAAGGTACGCTTGTAACACTATAGTATCCGCCCCCACCCGACACGTCCGACAGCTCCAACCTGAGCGACGCGGGGGACTTGCTGGAGGAGTGCATACAGAAGGGCATCGCTAAGGTACGCTTGTAACACTATAGTATCCGCCCCCACCCGACACGTCCGACAGCTCCAACCTGAGCGACGCGGGGGACTTGCTGGAGGAGTGCATACAGAAGGGCATCGCTAAGGTACGCTTGTAACACTATAGTATCCGCCCCCACCCGACACGTCCGACAGCTCCAACCTGAGCGACGCGGGGGACTTGCTGGAGGAGTGCATACAGAAGGGCATCGCTAAGGTACGCTTGTAACACTATAGTATCCGCCCCCACCCGACACGTCCGACAGCTCCAACCTGAGCGACGCGGGGGACTTGCTGGAGGAGTGCATACAGAAGGGCATCGCCAAGGTACGCTTGTAACACTATATTTGACTTCCAAAACTGACTGTGCGAGCTATTTATAATTTTGGTCCAATAGTCTCCCTTCGAGAAAAGTTGAAAGAGATAAACATTCTTACCGTAGTGTCACAATACATTTTCGAGAACCTAATGTATACAAGGAAAAATATTTTAAAATATTCAAGTGTTTTTTATACTAAGGTGGCAGACAAGCACACGGCCCACCTGATAGAAAGTGGTTACCATGGCCTATGGACGTATGCAGCACCAGGGGAGTTACACTCATGCTGCCGACTCCGAAGAAACCTTGTAATGCTATTCTTGAAGTTGTTTGTGACAGGCATAATTTATAAATATAAATACCACCTAATAGGCAGATAAGCATACGACCCACCTGATTGAAAGTAGTTACCGTGGCCTATGGACGTATGCAACACCAGGGGAGTCACACTCGTGCTACCGACCCTGTAAGAACAGAGAGTTTCTGTGCCATCAGTGTGGAAGACAAAGCAAGGCAAGCCTTTGGTCTTCCCACTGACAGCACAAACACTCTCCAGTGACCTCTGGCTACCTTACTCACCGCCGGGAACACAACACGAGGTTATTATGGCCGCGGTATTCTGTAAGGCCCCTCCCGAGAAGGGCCAGACCGTAAGGGATGGCCCTGGGTCAGCCGGGGTGCGAGGGATATGTCGAAGACAACCTCACCTCCGGCCTAGCACCATCACTCACAGTCGGCGTGCTGTTTTAGTCGGTTCAAGTCCGACATAACCTCCCCTTCCGGCTCCGGTAGGGGAGGTATCCGAGGGGATTTTTGCACGACCAAAAAAAGTATTCTGTAAGACTTCCCCACTCGGTTCGTCATTCTGGGATCCTTTTCCACAACACAGTTGGGGTCGGCTTCGTAATACAGAAGTATTGCAGTTAAATCAGTTGTTGGATTTTAAGGCTCCTAATACCTGTAACGACTGCCATAGATGTTCGTATGGCAACCGGGATTGACGGCTTAACATGCTCTCCTTGTACTAATTCAGTTACTTCATTCATGATAAACTTATTTGTCACCAGGTTGTCAAGAACAAAGGACCAGCGTCAGATATATCCTCCATTAATCCGTACAGAGATGAAGTATACGTAAGTACTTTTGTATTAGCACAATATCTTACCCTAAATATTAGCTTATAAGATAAAAATGTACATATTTACATAGATAAAAAAAGTATCCACCTACGTGGGACCGAATACAATGATTGTTGAAATGTGAATGGTAGGTAAATAAAATTGGTGGCCTTATTGCTTTGCTTAATTTTTTATTCGAATTATCGGGAACATGGTAAAATTATGTATTGTTAAGTTTCCGATATTTCGGCGCTGTGTTGCTAGCACCATGATCACGAATAAACTGGAGTATTGGCGGTAAACAGCAAAAAAGTTTTTAGGAGTAAATACATCGATCTACCCTCTTTCCAGTTCTTTTAGTAAATATTCTGATACCTTTAATAATATCACCCACATTCCACATCATGTTTATTTACTTTAAATTTTTCTGAAATTATTAACCTATTAACTGAAAGGGAGATTTTCTGACAAAAATATTAATAGTAATAATTTATATTACTAGTAGATACTCCTAAGATTTTTTTAATTTATTTAATATGTTCTTCTTCTAACTGTTACAGAGATCACTGCCTCCGTATCTGCGTTCGTCCACGGAGACCGTTCGAATGTCTCACGAGTACTCCAGGAGCGTACGTGATAGGTGAGTACAATGCACTGTCTTGAATTCATTTACATTTTATTCGAATTTTTATCATTAAAATATCTGGTGTGTGATATCTTCATAATGGTATAATTTTTTAATAGCATTTTTTGGAATTCCACCAAAATCTTCTTGTGCAGTGGTGAAGGGTGCAAACTTTCAAACAGCAAATATTTAGAAAAAGCTTACCTCGATCTAGTTTGTGATGCGCCATACGTCTTATTGTGAAGCGCCAGACAGCGGCCAGCAGAAATCGTGTTATAGGGAGCACTCACTCACTTTTTATAGAATATTAGCATCTGAATTTACTAATATTCCCTCTAACCTCTCCAACTAAGCTAAATTGCGTGAGTTAGGAGTGGGTTCACGTTGGTTGTATAATGGCGGGGATTCGAACCGGGAACCAATCGTAAGGCCGACTCCATAACCACTAGGCTACCTTTAGCTAATAGTATACTATAACGTACTATTTGTTCCAGCCGCTCGTGCAGTGCGGAGCGCAGTCCGCCGCCCCTGCCACCTAAACTGGCGCATGGCGCCGCCCCGCCCAGGCCTCCGCCACTACCCGCGCCAGACCACGGTCAGTAGATCTACCACACCACACTAGACTACACCACTACATCACCACACTACAACATCATCACCACACTACACTAAATCACACCACAACATCACCATACCACACTAAACCACGACCACACCACGCCACGCCACGCCACATCGCACTAAACCACATCACAACATCACCACACCACACTAAATTAGACCACAACATCACCATACCACTCTAAACCACAACCACCCCAGGCCACACCGCACTAAACCACACCACACCACACCACTACGCCACCACAATCCAACAGCGCTGCGAATACACTTTTTTATTCGAAAAACATTGGAAAAAATGAAATGCTCAAGTGAGACTCGAACTCACGACCTTTCCCTTATATTTCCCTTTTTATGTTTAATCTGTCCATTTTACTAATCCTCAAGCTTACCATTCATGCAGGAATGATGGTAAGATGAGGTGTAGTTCAAAAATACTATCTAAACTTTGACGTCGATAGGTTGACGGTGACACCTAACTTCTGCACAGCACCTTTGATTATTTATATGTCTAGATGGAGTGTCAAATGCGTACAAACGTCTCAAAAAATATCAGCTTGTTCAATCTCATAGTACTTACGCGCAGCTCAGTGACGTTCGCGTCGGCTCGGTGTCACAACGTAAAACCCGCGAAAAACATTAAATAAAAACTGTCGAAATATGGCGACTAGCACTATCAAAGTTTGCCGGAATTAAAAATGACGCCTAAATACTACTACACACATTACCTTTTATGAATAAAGTAACCAAAATACAAGTTAAATTAATAATTTTTTTCATCACAACAATATGTCATTTATCACGCGCCATATTTGTAAGTGTTGCCAGTTTTTTAAATTCATGGTTTGGTTCGATTGGGGGAGCCTTGTACCGATTGGGGGAGCCAATGTCCCTCCTTTTTATTGATTTGGATTAGAACATTATTTCCGAAATCCGAAATCCGAAATCCGAAATCCGAAATCCGAAATCCGAAATCGAAATCGCGTGGAAAGTACCCAGACCTATGCAAATTAGTCAACAGAGGGCAGGGCGAGAGGCTTGGGGTACGCCGAGGTCCTGAGGCAGGCGAGAGCCTCGGTGGACCTTAAAGCCCTCGATATAGAGGGAGGTCTCCGGTCCAAGGTGACGCGCACCGGAGCACGCCTCCTCCAGGTCTATGGCGCCACCAGCGGCCCCAAAGCAGATGCCCTAGCGGCTAAGCTAAGGGAGTCGCTGGACACGGGTGACATCCGCGTCACCAGACCCAACAAGTGCGCGGGTCTGCGCATTTCGGGTCTAGATGACGCGACTACGACGGAGGAAATAATCTCCGCCGTCGTGGAGGCGAGCGGCTGCCCTCGTGACCAGGTGAGGTCAGGCGAAATCCGCTTTGGCCCGTTCGGTCACGGATCGGCAGTCGTGAGCTGCCCCGTCGCGGCGGCCCAAAAAGTGGCGGACGGACGGAGCCTCCTTATCGGGGGCTTCCTGAGGGCACAGGTGCATCTCCTGCAGCCACGCGAAGCCAGGTGCTTTAGGTGCCTGGTCGTGGGGCATGTGGGAATACAGTGTACGGCGGAAGTCAACGTGGGAGACCGGTGCTTCCGCTGTAGTCAGCCCGGTCACGTGGCCCTTGCCTGTGACGCTCCGCCACGCTGTTTTAAATGCGTGGCGGAGGGCAAGGAGGCCGACCACTGGGTGGGCAGTAAGGCCTGCACTGCCTCAAGACCAAAGCCCCGTCCGTCCGCACGGGGAGGTGAGGGTGCACTCTCGCGGCAGGGTGCGGAAATGGACGTCCATTAATGGATACCCATGTCCGCATCCTGCAGGTGAATCTGAACCACTGCGCTGGTGCTCAGGACCTTCTGTACCAGAGCATCAGGCAGTGGTCCATTAACGTGGTGGTTGTCGCCGAGCCGTACTGGGTTCACCCCGGAAGCCCAGTTGATCTGAATGGCCTGGCGACTGTCTTTGGGGGGACCGCCGCGGATGACTCGCGCCTAGCGCTTATCGCTAGAGGCCCGGGCTGCGTCGCGGCGGAATATGAGGGTATGGCTGTCGTGGCCGTTTACATCTCGCCGAGCCTCGACCAGCATCAGTTTGAGCTATGGCTCCCTGAGCTGGACGTAGTTCTCGCTGCATGCCGGCCTCGCCCTGTCCTGATCCTGGGAGATTTCAATGCCTGGTCGCAGGCTTGGGGCTCCCGGGAAACCAGAGACAGGGGGAGGATACTTCAGGACTGGGTCACTACACGTGGCCTAGTCATCCTGAACCGGGGGAATGTCGCAACCTGGACGCGGCGGGGGCTCAGCTCGGTCATAGACGTTTCGTTTGCGACCCCTGAGCTCGCCTGCCGTGTCCAGGAATGGCGTGTGGTGGAGGAAGAGGAGACGTCGTCAGATCACCGATATATTCGGTTCAACGTCTCCCCTCCACCTAACCTGCCACCAGCTATTGCGAATCCCCCGGAACCGCGTTGGGCACTCCATCGCCTGGATCCGGAGGCTCTCCTGGAGGCGGCCATCGTGCAGACCTGGATCCCGGTAGCGGACAGGCCAGCCGATATTGATGCCGAGGTGGAGTGGTTCGGGAGAGCCATGACGCATATCTGTGATGCGGCGATGCCCAGGGCTAGTGCCAGACCGGCGAGGAGGCAGGTGTACTGGTGGACGCCGGAAATCGCGCAGTTGCGCGCGGAGTGCGTCACTGCGCGCCGCCGGTACACCAGGTTCCGCCGGAGGCGTCGCCGCCCAGACGATGCGGTAGCCCGAGAGACGGAGCTCTATGATGGGTACAAGGAGGCCAAGAGGGCCCTCCAGACGGCCATCAAGCGGTCCAAAAAGTTGGGCCGCGAGGAGCTGATAGAGACTCTGTCGCGCAACCCGTGGGGGCGCCCGTACCTTATGGTAAGGGGCAAATTACGCGCTAAGGCGCCCCCACTGACCCAGAGTCTCCAGCCGGAGCAGCTGGAGGTGGTCCTGGACTCCTTGTTTCCATCAAGAGCGGAGGAACACATTCCTCCGTGCATGGCTCCGTCTCTGGCGCCCAGCGCGGAAGGCAGTGAGAACAACGTGCCCGTAGTCACGGAGGGTGAGCTAGGGGCGGCTGTACTGCGGCTTAAATCCCGCAGAAACACCGCCCCTGGACCCGACGGCATTCCAGGCCGAGCGTGGGTCCTGGCTCTTGAGGAGCTTGGGCCTCGACTTATAGGGCTCTTTAGCGCATGCCTCGAAAAAGGCCAGTTTCCCAAGGTCTGGAAGACGGGAAAACTGGTCTTGATCCGAAAGGCGGGGCGGCCGGCAAATTCTCCATCAGGGTACCGGCCGATCGTGTTGCTTGACGAGGTGTGCAAGCTCTTTGAGCGCATTATTGCACAACGCCTCGTCAGGCATCTCACACGCGTGGGGCCTGATCTGGCGGATAGCCAGTTTGGCTTCCGCCAGGGGCGCTCCACGGTGGATGCGATCATGCGCATTAGAGGCCTGACGGAGGAAGCAGTCTCACAGGGTGAGGTGATAGTGGCGGTGTCTCTTGACATCGCCAACGCCTTCAACACCTTGCCCTGGAGCTGCGTTAGGGACTGCGCTTATCTACCATGGAGTGCCTCCCTACCTCCGTCGAATTGTCGGGGCCTATCTCTCCGAGAGGGCCATTACTTACCCGAGTTGGCTAGGGCCGGGTCGGCGGGATGTGTCGTGCGGTGTTCCACAGGGATCGGTATTAGGGCCACTCCTGTGGAACATCGGTTACGATTGGGTGCTGCGTGGTCCGTTGCTCAGGGGGGTGGACGTAACATGTTAACGCCGACGACAGCATTAAAGGCCACGGCAGGGGTTGCTCAAGTCGTGGGTCGGATACGGCGGCTGGGTCTCGAGGTCGCCCTTCACAAGTCCGAGGCTCTGTGCTTCCACGGACCTCGGATGGGGCCACCTGCGGGATCCAGCCTACAGGTAGGGGGCGTCAGCATCGGCATCGAGCCCTCGATGAAGTATCTGGGGCTCGTACTCGATGGCCGGTGGAACTTCGGACATCACTTCCGAAGTTTGGTCCCAAAACTGAGGGGGGTGTCAGCTGCACTCGCACGGCTGATGCCCAACATCAGGGGACCCAACGCTCCCTGCAGGAGACTGTACCTGGGGATCGTGCGAAGTATGGCCCTATACGGGGCCCCCGTATGGGCGGAGACCCTGACGGCCAGTAATGTGGCTAGATTGCTGAGCCCACAGAGGGCGATGGCCGTCAGGATGATAAGGGGATACCGCACGATCTCAGGTGAGGCGGCATGTCTCCTAGCCGGGACCCCTCCATGGGACTTGGAAGCGAGAGCCCTTGCGTCTCTGTTTAAATAGCGCAAGGAGGCGCTGGAGCGGGGCCAATGGCCTGCGTCTCGAGAAATCGAGGCCCAGCGGTCCCAGCTCCACCAGGAAACCGTGGAGACATGGAAGGTGCGACTTGAGCAACCAAAGGGGGGATTCGCCACAATCGCGGCCGTCAGACCGGTCATGGACGAGTGGCTGGAGAGGAGACATGGTGCTCTCTCCTACCGGTTGTCACAGATGCTTACCGGGCACGGTAGCTTCGGTAGGTACCTGTGGCGAAGTCACCGGGAAACCACGGCCGGTTGTCAGCACTGCGGGGACCGCAGCGATGACACAGCGCTCCACACGCTGGTGGAGTGCACGGCGTGGGCGCAACAGCGCCAGGTCCTCGTAGTGGGCTTGGGCGTGGACACTCTCTCGCTCGAGACCATGGTGGGAGCCATGGTCTCCAGCGGGAGTAAGTGGGACAGCGCCGCCTCTTTCTGCGAGCAGGTCATGCTCGTGAAGGAGGCGGCGGGGCGGGAGCGGGAGAGAACTCTCCCACCCGAGTTCCGCAGTCGGCGGCTTGGGCGCCGCCGGCGTGTCTTCGCCGAAGACCATCGGCCTCCATGACCGGGGGCCTGAGGACGATGAGTTGGCTGCTCATCGTCCTTACAGAAGCAGGCCCATGACGGCAGCGTGACGTGACGGACTCACGCACGCCTCCCCCCTCCTATGAAGCGGGATGATACCCGAAACCCCCCATAGACGCGGGATAGCACCCGAACCACCCCCTAGACGAGGCCGCATTAAAGCCGTGGGTCTGTTGGGAGCCCTGGGACATCCTTCCGAGGGCTTACCCGGGGCTCCCAACTATAGGCTGCTGGGCGATACCGTGGGGGTTTTAGTCGGTAGGAGTCCGGCATAACATCCATGAAGGATTTCCCCCACGGTCAAAAAAAAAAAAAAAAAAATGCAAATTAGTCATATGTACACAAACAAATATACGCACTAAGCGAGAATCGAACCCGTGCCCCTTGCATACCATTCTCATTTACTACTGTCACGCTACAGAGGCTGTCAAAAAAAAACAATTTAATTATACCTAGGTGATTTTTTTGGGAAATTTTCCTTGTAGCTGGTATCATATTTACGCACACAGAAGCACGAATGCAACGTGTAAAACACGGGCCGCACGCACACATGTTTGCACAGGTTGACTCGTTTTATTTCCGTTGACAGTAGGACGAGGATCTATCTAGACATTATATAATCAAAGCACAGCACACGTTGTTCAGACAAGGTGGAATTGACAGGCCAACAGTGGCGCTCCCGACTGCCAACAGAAGTGAAAACTTGCCCAATATAGTACTTCCTAGTTGTTGCCGCGTGGATGGTTATCGCGATCAAACATAGTCTAAAGTAAAGCCAACGAAGCGAGAGAAAAAAGGTAAACAAAGTTTGAGCGGTTCCAAACTTTTTTATTTGAAAATGATTACGTATCACTTCAAGCGCGTTCCAGAAGACAGGAATGAAATTGCTCATAAGATGGCGGATCTGACCATTTAGAACCGCTGTGCTGACAGCTTTCCTGTACTACGAAACACGCAACGACAGCTGTCGCTCGGCCACTGTCGCGTACTTGTGATATGTGCGACAAGGACAGATAATATAATCGCTAGTTATCGCAACGTAACTCAGTAATGGTCGCTTTGTTTACCTTTTTTCTCTCGTCTCGTTACCTTTACTTTATGTCCTTTTTCAAAGTCTAATGTACCCCTATACCGAATTTCGTCGTAATCGGTTTAGTGGTTAAAAGCATGAAAGCGTAACATACGACAGACCAGAGTTACTTTCGCACAAAGGTGTCACAAGAGGTGTCGGTAACGGTGTCGCGAGTTCTAATGCTTTGGCCCATCTCGAAAAATTCTCAACACGTCGTCGTAATTTGTCAATTCAAAATTCACCACATACTAACAAATAAATACTGCAAAGTGAATGCAAAAACTGGTAAACAATATATCGCTTACTTACTGACACATATTAGAGAAAGATGTTTCAATGTTATCTCGACATTCGCAAGAGATTTCTTTGATAAGGATTGAGTCACACCGAAATTTGTTCATAGTTTGAACAAGTGAAACATGTTCTAGGAAATTGTATTCAGTTTATTTTCGTTCGCTGTCGTAGTAGGTTTAGTATAATCTTTGACAATACTATAGGAGATTTTGTATTTTCCAACTAAAATTTGTGAGTGAACTTGTGTTTGTTACTCCTTCACTGTAACGATTCGGCAAATTTTATTAAAATTTGTATTGAAATAACCGTATTTTGTATTGTTAATTTTTTCTCCCAATAAATGAATGCAGCATGTTACTCACGTAAACATGTGTATCTATTGTAGCGCTGAATGAAAATAGTGATGGTATTACTAAACTATGTTATTCCTTAACTTAAATACAGAATAAGTACAAAAATAAAAGTAGAAGACAATATAAAGATGTTATAAATAACGTGTAAATTGAACTCTCTGAACTTTGATAGATTACTTGGTATAGGAACAATGTTTAGAAAAAAATATCGAATGACCCAATCCTCTAAAATTCAGTATACTAAGCAATAATGAATACATACACAGACAATAAAAAATAAAAAATAATGTGCTAGTTACTACATTTTCATTTCTTTCGCAGGCCGCAAATACGAAAGCCGGTTACCAGTCAAATCACAAGTCCGCGAGCGTCCCAAACCCGCGGCAACCGCGAACCTCGCACGAAACGACTCTCTATCATCGCTGAGCCTCGACTCCTTCGGCTCCACAGACCGAGAAATCTTTGAAGAGACCGTTAAAGCCGGTCTTTCGGTAGTACCCCGCGGAAGACCAACACTCGATGATAGAATACGAGCACAATCAGCCGAACGAGCCACCGAACCCGCCCGACCGCATCGCGTCCCTAGGTCTCTAGACCGAGCTCCGATAAGGTCGAGAGAAATCGAGGAAGTATCTCTCGGAAGACCAGGCAGGTCTCGAAGACGACGGTCAGCAGACGGTGCTAGGGCATCCAGATCGACACTATCCCCTCGTGCTTTAGAAAGAAGTACATCTCTATCTTCACTCAGCAACGAATCATTCGGTTCTACGGATAGAGAAGTCTTCGAAAGGTCAGTGAGAATTGGTATGTCTAGAGTGAAAAGGCGTCCTAGATCTGACGATAGATTGGAGTCTAGACGGAGGAATAATAATGGGAATTCTGGAGGAGCATTAGCGAGGTGTGGAAGGGCTCGCGCGTTGTTAGAGGAAGTTATAGCGAAGGGCGCCAGGCGACGGACAAAAAACGTGCCCCTGCCGCCAGCGGGGCGCGCGCCCGCCGGCGGGGACCTCTCCCGCGCCACACCTGGCTCTGACCACACCCACACCACCACCACCCACACCATCACAGAGCCAACACCCACCACCCAAAATCCCCCAAACAGCGATCAAAACCCACCAGAAACAAATCCATCAATCCACGTGCAAAATTACTCAGACGACATAAAAATTATCCTGGACGAAATCTCCGATCCCCAGGAAACTTCATCCCCCCTAGATTCGACCACCCTGACCCGCTCGAACGAGTGCCTGGCCCCGTTATCCGCCAACACTACCCTCGAGTCAGAACCCCGGGACGAGCTTAACCGCTCCAACGAGTCCTATGCTGACGTTCTGGACGGGTCCTGGAGTGATGGAGAGCCTCATCAGCATATCGACACCGGCACTCTTACTAGATCTAACAAAAACAAACTCGAGTGGACTGACATCAAGTATACATCAAGCAAACCTGAGGAACTTGTGCACGAAGATATGTCGAAGAAAGATACAGACACATGGAATGATAACACGTGTCCCGATGACATCACTTTTCCCACAATAAGTGGCTCCGTACATATGGTGTCCTCTATCAAAAGCGAGGTGGTCGAAATTAGCATGATGTTACCAGATTTGCTTGAAAAGAGTGAAGCGCCTAACATGTCATTTTCGAGACCGGATCTCACTAACAAACTAGATACAGAAATACCTCAATCGCCATTTGTATTGACTATTGAAGAAAGTGCTCTCGACAGTGAACGTAATATGATGCTTGATAGCGTTCCTGAACCGAGTTTTACCTCCCTAGTTGACGACAGCGAGCATAAGTTTGATTCTATCATTGCGGATGCTATCGAAAAAGAAGCCGCTAGATTAGCTGCTCAACTGAAGAACTCTCATTATGGGATGGAAGCGAGCGTGACGTCATTAACCTCATTAGATCTAGACCATGTCAAACCACCTTCAAATCTAGGCAGTCTACTGTCACTAAGCGCTTCCGGACAATGGGAAGAGTCCTCAAAAGACCAAGTATCGAAAAAGTCTCAAAAAAGTCGAAAGAAATCTCTACCTGTAGCACTTATGGTTAAACGTGCACTGACCAATTCTATGAATCAAGGCAGCACGGAGCATTTAGATAGTAATCCTGTCAGCTTTCTCGATAACGTCAAACCGCCTTCGGAAATGGAAAATATTGATATGGAGAGTAGTATGGTCTCTGTGTCCAGTATTGTGTCGGAAGTTGCTGAAACTAGGGAAAGGACGCCTATAGTGTTTGACTTCAAGCAGCCTGTCCAAGATTTCCCTTTGTGTAGCACATTTACAAACATTTTCCACGATTTAGATAAAGTTAACCCTCCATCTTTGTTTGATGAGATCGCAGAATCGACAACGGAAGTAGAACAAGTAACCGCACAGCAAGTATACGATGAGTGTATGTCAAACACTTTAAACATTGTGACGGATATTCCGTCAGGATCTGAGAATTGTAGTCCACTGCCTTCGGATATCAGCAGCGTGGAGTCCACACCTAAGAGGCAGAGAGATTCGAAGTACTTAACACCTAAGGAAAAGCGACATGTATCTAAAGACAGATACCAAACTTACACAATCACAGACACGGTGACCGAAAGCGACGTTGTTTTAGAAGTTGAGGAAGAATTCTTGACGTGGACGAAGTCTGAGAGCGACAGGTCTGACGATTACGTCACAGCTACCTCCGAGACCAAGTCTAAGAGAAAAGTGAGTGCCAAGCAGCGGCGGTTGGAAGACAGAGCTAGGTACCAAACTCAAACTGTGGACATTCACACGATTTTGCCTCAACAAGCCCAGAAAGTCGTCGACCCACAAATTGAGAGTCTGAAACAACGGCTAGCGGCCAAAAAGACTTTGAAACAGAAAAGATTAGAAGACGCTGAACGTTTCAGGACAAGAACTTTAAGTGAAGACATCCCGCCGTCTCCAACGTTTGTCACGAAGGACGCTAATTTTGAAAATGTTGAGACAACTACGGGCTACGATAGTCTGTCATCGAATGAGTTGAATCATCAACAGATCTTAGACGATAGGCAAGATGACGACATGTTCTCGAGAGACGCCGACAGCGGTCACAACGAAGATGACTTCGAACTGAATTCTACTCAAATGCAAACATACACAAGGAGTTTTAGAAACTATCTACCCGTCATCGAGAGCCCTGCCGCTGTAGACATGTGCGTAGTCAACAATCTCAAGAACATTGAAATGACGGCGTCTTACAAACGTACGATGCAAATGCCGAGTGATAAAAATCAACATCCGAGTAGCAGTGACTTCGCAAGTTACGAAGGAGACAGCAACTCTGAAGATAAGGCACATTCCGAGTCTGACACGGAATCCCCGCGTCCGAAACCGAAAATAATGAAACCAGCGAGACGCGACGAAAGTTTAGATTCCAATGAGTCTAATGACAAGGAACATGATTGTCCTAAAGCTATTCGTGGAAGAAAAAAGGCAATGTATGTGTCGCCATACAGACGTAATGTCCCAGCGACTAAAAAGCCTGCCACTCCACCAAGTAAAGCCGCGCCTAAAAGCGCGCCTGCCAAATTATCAAATCCAGTTAAAGCTCATACAAGTGCCAAAACTCCTAAACCCGCAGGTTCAAAGGCTCAAAGCGTCAACACTTCCCCAAAAAAATCTCTTCCAAAATCTCCAAGTAAAGCCCTGCAACAGAAGCCTATCTGTATCCCACCGGTAGCTACGAAACCATTGCCTTTAGAACGGCAAGGAACGTTCACGAAGGAAGAAAGTTCTGTGCCTGCGAAAGATTTACCAGTGCCGGACAAAAAGGCGTCGGTATCGAAGCTAGCTAAAACTCCAACTCCTACAAAAAGTAATACGTCACCTTCAAGGCTCCCGCAGTTTAATCGCAGTAGACCTCAAACAGCAAAGGCTACTCAACCTAAGCCATCTACGGCTCGAGCAGCGAAGAGATCGGAACCAACTATGAGGAATTCGCCATCAAACCATAGCTTGCAGAGCAACGAGAGTGGAAAAACTATTACTATAGCTTCTAGAAGTTCTAGACAGGGCAGCACTTCTAGCGTAAATTCTATCCAATCATCGAAAACTAACTCCAAAGATATTGAAAGCAAAATAGCGAGCCTATGGAAAAAAGTAGAACAAGCTAAGAAATTACCCGCCAAAGCCGAAAAAAAGGTTTGGATAGAGCCTGATAAGGTTGAACCGCCAAAATTGATCAGAAGTTCTACTTTTGAGGGCCAACCGAAGGCTCAGGTCTCTTCGGCGCCTAAGCAAAAGACTTCTATTGGCATAAGAGTATCACAAATTCCTAGTTTAAGACCGAAATCGACTCCTAGCAAACCTAGTACGGCTAGTACATCGAAAAAACCGACTACGAGAATTTTTGCTAGGAAACCTTTAGCTGGACAAATCGGTTCGTAATAAAAAATATATATGGGGATTAAATGTTTTGTGAAATCGTGGTGTTTTACCGTTGGGTAGTTTAAATGCATATGTTAATCATATTGTAAAAGCTACATCAACATATACGCACGAAAATGATAATTACGTGCTGTGCATAAACTTATGTGTAAGTGATAAATAAAAATTACAATAAAGTAAATTACTTATCGTAATTAAGGAAAGCATTTACTGAAAAATAAACTATTAGACCGCAATTGTAAAATCAGTGAAATGTATTACAATGTACAGTATTGTATGGCCTATTATTGCGAAAAGACCGTGAAAGATAAAAGACCGTCAATTAAATTGTAATACCGAATGTGTTGTAGAGCTGATTTTCTCCAAAACGACTATATTTTTAGTCACAATCTTTTGAATGGATACAACTAGATTAACGCTGATTTGAGCATGTATTATAGAAGATTAATTTCATATATAGGCAACCAATTATATAGATAATGTACTTTAATTACATATGTCTTTCAAATTATGTTACTATGTCAGTAGATTTATGATTAAAGCTTCAATATTTGACAAATATGAACTATTATCTAGCTTAGAGCTTATCTAAACTCACGTGACGCGCCCCACCGCCTCCCTTACGCACATAAGCAAACTGACTACAATTGTTTTCAGATTTGTTAGTCAACTAGTCATTATGTGACAGACTGCGCGAGCGAGCGGACGTCTTTTTCTATACAATTATGTCTATTGGCTATTCCACACACAAAGATTGCTCGGATTTATCACGCGACTAGTCGACCGTATCATTTCGCATACATGTCATAGTTCACGAAACAACGTTTTTAAACCGATGAATTAAATGCCTGGGCCGCGTCATTTCAGTTTAGGCAAGCTATACTATATTGTACGTATTGTCACAGATTTGTATACTCGACTTTTGATTTGATATTTAGAAAGAAGAGAAGAGATCGGTTTGCTTCGGTTTTGTGGTGTCCTCTCTATCGCACATCGGACTGACAGTTTGATACCTTTATAGAGTAGTTAAAACCGTTTGTGTTTACAAAATATCAAAACTATAGCTTCGGGTTTTAACTACTCTAAAAATATATCAAGCTGTAGGCATTCATTCTGCGGTAGAAAACGCTTTACAATACCGAAGCAAGCGGGGTTTCCGCGATGCGAGGTTTCACAGATGCGGACGAATACACGGACGTATTTACTATGACAAACGTATCTGCAGTATCACGGACGAGCCTCTTTCCACGGTGCGTGGTCCGCAAATTCGCGCACGCGTCTGCAAAATGACGGATCTTGGAAAGTGGCCCTTAGACGGAATCTCTTGTGTCAAAATAAAAGTCGGGGTAGTATATCTACAGTGGTACTTATGGAGCACTGATTTATTTGATTAAAAAAATAACGAAAATAAGTGCAATATCGGCTAACAGTTAGTTTATTGATGCGTGCGTGCTCGTTTGCGATTTTACTCACAAAATGTACAGTCGGCATAGGAAATAAGTTAACATTTTTACATAAAATTGTATATTAAAAGGTGTACACTTATTTCATGCCGATAAGAAGTACCGCTGTTAGTAGAATATAATCCTATTTCATGATTGTGAATCCATTGTCGGGTAAAGTAACAGTTAGTGATGTATTTTCATTATTTCTTTTATATTTTTATGTATATTTGTTGCATTTATTCATATTTTAGAAGAATATCAACTATCCATTTTTCGACTGCAATTTTAGTTTTTTAAGATTTTAAAGACAAAATCAATGTCTCTATTACAACTGGCATAATATTCTTGATACTTGCTTGTAGGGAAACAAGAACTGATACGTCAATCAGGTGGGTCAGTTTGTCTAACTTTTATTTTGATGTCGCGTCCTAACTGCCCGATATGCTGAAATTCTTTCACAAAATTATAGCCGGTCAGACCACTGGCATTTATAGTAGAAACATAAGATTTTCAATCTATAAATACGAAAGTGTATGACAATTAAATGTAAATATATCCCCCGCTGAAGTATAGTTAAGGTTACCGTAACGCAATTTGTATATTTTTCATAAAATTTACAAATAAATGTTCGCTTTGAGGTAAACATTGTAGTTTGCGAGGCCGTCGGTTCGATATATCGTCTAGTCAAGTTTTAATGTTAGATAAGCGGGATTTAATAGTTTTGGGTTAAGGAAGTAATATTTACATGAGAAAGTGGATCGCATCGATTGTAACAGTTTAATGTAGTTTTAATTCAACTGGCTTCCTAGTTTCCATACGATTTTCTCGAAAGAAATATGAAATTTCTGTGAAAAAAATCGATTATATGGTTACCTTCCAAAAATCGATTGTTGCTTTACTTCTCCTTTACTAAAAAGTACGTATTAGTAAATTTTTGAAGGCACGTTTCCACGAGTACGAACGATACGACGCCGCCGGGCAGAGGAAACGCGACCCGTAGATCACCAGTATCATATAAAATACATTATAATCATGTAACATCATGATTAGTACTGATTCCTTTATTGTATAGATTGTAGTGGACGCATAGACATTTGTTTATACCTATCACACGACGTAGCAAGATGCCATCACGTTCATTTAAGCCAGTTTTATAGATAAATAAATAGTTGTAAGGTGCGTAATAATTTGATGGTAAATAAAGGATACTTACCGCATTACTTACTTGTATTATTTATTACCCCATATTACAACGAGAAAGCAAGCTGGTACACCTGCAGTTACTACCGTAAAAGACAGGTGAAGCAAATTATGGTGGCGTAGGAGAGCAAAGCGTGTAACCTTTTCGTATTCAATTGGAGGGGCAGCGTTGCTTTGAAACCCGGGTGGATTCATTACACCAACGCCCATTCTAAATCCGTATTCAATTAGAGGCATACGACGATGCCATATAGCGCACAAGTGTATTGAGTCAATTGTTCATCAAAGGAGTGGCTCACCCCGAGCGGATCTTCGGACCTCTCGATAAATGGGACAGAAAACGTAGACTCGACATAGAGGTAATAGAAGCGAGTAAGGGCCGGCGCCCACTGCCGGCTCGGCACGGCATACCATGGCAAAGGATTTTTTTACTAATCAAGTTATTTTGAATCTTATTCCAGTGACTTTAGAATTCATTTTACTTTATTTCGTCAAACGATGCCGCGGCAGGCGGAGGCATGCCGCGGCAGGATTCAGCATACCGCGGCGCGATGCGACGTGCCATATTCCGTTTGACTGCCTCTGTGCTGTAGCGGCAGTGAATCCTCCGGATTATTCCCGTTGGCCACCACATAGTTGGCCACCACTGGTGGACATTGGGAAATTTTATCACTTTTTATCCCAATGGCCACCAGTGGTGGTCAGCGGGAATAAAACATTGGAAATGTTCCCGTTGGCCACCACATAGTTGGCCACCACTGGTGGACACTGGGAAATTTTGTTACTTTATGTCCTCAAGGCCACCAACAAGCACAAATAATACAACTAGGTAGGTATGATAGAAAATCAACATTTATTAAATATTTCCTAACAATAAAGTAGAAAAATAAAGTGTACCTAATAATAACGATTCATTAGACGAGAGCTCGACAGTACTAGAGAGAGACTAGACACGTCCTGTCAGGTTTATCCCCCGAGGGCAACAAAATAACAGGTCGGTACGCGTGCTGCGCGTGCAGGGTTGCAGTTTCTATCCCTCTTACACACTGCGCTCACGCACGATTATCTCGAAAATAAGTCATAAGTAACAAGTATAGGATTACTTTTATTATGTACTAGCTTTTGCTCGCGGCTCCGCCCGCGTGGATGTCGGTTATCGCGACCAAACATAGCCTATGTCCTTTCTCATGATCTAATCTACCCTTATACCAACTTTCATCAAAATCGGTTCAGTGGTTTAGCCGTGAAAGCGTAACATACAGACAGACAGACAGAGTTACTTTCGCATTTATAATATTAGTATGGATTTCTTATTCAATACAAATTTGAATAGGTACAGTAACATATGGAAATTATATCAAATAATTTATTAAATAATTTGAATCTTCATACACACAAATAATATACTTAATACTTAATAATAATCATTTATTCAAGTTTTAAGATGTATACAGGTGTGGACTGGAATTATTTTACCTTTCAACGTACGAAACGTAAGATCGGTTTAAACGTAGGTAAGTATTTAAGAAGTAGGTACCTACCTACCCCAAATGCAAACTGTAAACCTTCTATATTAGGATCAGTTGCAGAATGTGCACCATGAAATGTAATAAAACTTTATTCCCACTGACCACCACTGGTGGCCATTGGGATAAAAAGTGATAAAACTTCCCAATGTCCACCAGTGGTGGCCAACTATGTGGTGGCCAACGGGAATAATCCGAATCCTCCTGATGCTAGAGTAGATAGCGGGGCTTGGCCGTGGCATACCGCGGCATGCCACAGCCCGCCGCGGCATCCTTTGCCATGCCGTACCGGCAGTGGGCGCCGTCCCATAAGGTTTTTGGCTCGACATAACGGGTACCATTCATCGTAAGGCCTCCTTAACTACTGATTGCTACTGAGTTAAGCCAGCAAATCAATAAAATTATATCGACGGTTGGAAGCCCAAAGGGTACAAGCTACAATGACAGCTGATAGGAATTTTTTTGGACTGTAAAGTACTTATCATGGTGTTAAGGACCTCTTCGACTCTTCGAAAATCGATGCCACTTACACCCTTTTGCTTTTCAACCAATGTGGATTTTAAAAGGACTTGGATTGGATTGTAAGGAAACTTGGTAAATAAAATAAAACACAATTCGAACTAGTCAGATTGTATTATGAATGTATTAGGATCAATAATTCCCTTTGAGATTTGAGTAGCGTTCTACATTTAAAACGGAAAATAATTTGCTCACATCAAATCGTACATTTCACATCGTAGCAGTAATATAACTGTAAAACCTATGTCCCTTATAATTATCTGTTTAATATAACGTACAAAATATATCAATGTGTAAAGTTACATCGCAATAATAACAAAATGTATCTATAATATTAATTACTGTTATCCGTGGAGGCATGCAGAGGTAGTTCGGTACATTAATTGTATGTGATCCGAGACAGGAGCATCCGAGGGTCGGACAGCCCCTGCCTCGGCTTATAGCGCTAAATATTATGAGCCTACGTTTTAAAACAATTCCCATACAGTTATTGAATAAAAAATGAAATTTAACAGCGTTTCCTATTTACAATTAGAAGCTTGACGCACAAAAAATTAAAATTTCTTAAAAGTATACATATCATTTCAAAAGTTTAAACCATCAAAGCGAAAAAAAGCTGATAAAATATATCCTTTCCACCTATAAAACTTTTAGTAGGCCACGATTTAGCTAGATTTAGATATACGACGCGAAGAGCAAATGCGTTACAAGCTCGATCAAATCATGGTCCACTAGTGCTAGCGTCATTCAATGATTTAGGCCGACTAATTATTTAGACGACAAGACTTGCAACACTTAAAACATCTGTAAATATTAAAATATATAAAAACTTTTCATCTCCATAAACATCATCATATATAGAAACAAAATAATTACATTCCATAAGGAGAATATTTAAAAGTACCAAACAGGTACAGTCCATTAAAGAGCATAATAATATATCCTCTCGTAAAATACAGTAAAGTTTAAAACCTCGGAATACATAAGGACAGTCTTGCCGACAAAATAAGTGCATATCATAGAACCGCAGACATTAGACGGTTTAGGTGTGAAGGATAATTTTGTTACAGAATTATGTACAGAAACCGTTCACAATATTACAACGCGACGTCAAATTAACCAGAATGTAAACACTATGTATACTTATTATGCATTTTTGCTTCATATTCCACTAAAATGAATAAAAATTCCGAATGAAAACGAAATTTAGCTTACTACTTGAAACGTCGACCGGGTCTTGATAAACTTCACGATTGCCTTACTATATAATTTTATATCTTATTATTACGAAAGTTTACACTGAATATGATTATTTATTTAGGGATAACATTCATGTCAAAACTTGTAATAGTGTATTCATTTGAGATTGTAACCAGTACATCTTGGTGACTGTAACATACGTTGCTTTAACCTTTGATATGCCATGTAAATAATTCAATTGATTATAACAATTCAAAATCTTGAGTTCATCTGGTCGTTCATACCACTAGTTTAAAATTCCAAGAACAACACCAACCCAACCGGCAGGGTCAGCATTGCGACGTAAACATATCTCTTCGTTTCTATTTGACCAATGAAATCGCTGAAAGCAGGTGTCACGTGACCAAAACGTCATGATATAGACATCTCTTCTGCTTCATTGATCGAAGAGAAGCGAAAAGATATGTCTATGCCGCTATGCTGAGGCTGCTGATAGGAAACGATCACCATTTACGTATTATCATACTTTTAAAACCTTTTTGGGGTCAAAAAGCTCTTTAGAAACCCATGTCAAGAGTTTTCTATAATTTGAAAGTGCGTGCGTCGACCCGCGAAACACATCATCATTCTGCCTTTATAGCGGAAGGGAATTTGGTTTAATGCATATAATGCAAACGTCGGTGTATTTAGGGTAATTTCGTACATGTACAATGTACACTGTCGAGCAAAAAAAGGACACACCAAAAACTGAAATTGGTTTTAGCAGTCCTGTTCAACCAATGACTCGAGCTCATTGAGCCCGTGATTAGCTCAATTTCAGATTGGTTTATTTCCTCATATACACCAAAGATATTTTCTAACGCTTTCTGCGCAGACATTTTCAAGATATTTGTCGATTTTTCTAGCAATCACTGCGATGGATAAAAGCACCCGTTGCATCACCTTAACAAATGAACACAAACCATTACATTAGTCTGACACAAACGTAGCCGATTCCACAACGATACCGTTGCAAACGTCGTTTAAAGAAATTCGTTTGTATTTCTACATAGTTGTACACACATTTAAGATTATATAAGATAAACGGATTTCTTACAAGACGTTCTTTAAAAATCCCTGTAAGTCTATATCGTAACCCGGCCTGCAAACCTTATATTTTAATACAGATTTAGAATGTACCTATATATTGTACACGAGTTGGGTATTGGGGTAGTATTAGGTAGCCATCTTGTTGCGGGTGCGACTTGGCGCTTTCTAATCGTTTTATAAACACGTTCCGTTAAAATAGAACCACAATACCCTGTGATTGACTATAACCTAACACCTAAAAGCTAGGGACAAATACGGTCGCAAAGGGCACAATTAGCCAGTTTCGGGTTAAAAACTATTTCAATACTGACCTAAGTAAAAGCTCTTGTAATGGAACAATGACATAATTTGAAAAACGGTATCTTGATGTCCAAGTTTCGTTTCAAGAAATATTGTTAGTATATTTCCTTGAGTTGTTTTCTAATGAGTGAATTTCGTTAAAGAATCGGCTAATTTCTTGCAAAAATCCAGTGAAAACTTTATGATTCCAATTCAAAACAAGCATTTCAGTTTTCGAAGTAAAGTGTATTTATCAAAATGTTCAAACGCTTCCTCTGAATAATTCGAATATTTGTAATTGTGCCATTGTTCTTTTGGATGAGCGATGCGAGAAACGTTATTAGGGGTCTAACAGAGCAGCAGATTTTTTAATTAATAGGTAGTTTTGTTATAGAAAACTAGTTTTTTTTATTCAGTTTTCCAGTGCTACTGGTCCATTATAAAAAATCTACCATTATCTGCCAGTTTGTGAGAAAATAAACCTATTTTGTTAAGAAATGTGTATAAGTTTTATGGAGTGTGAATCGGAAACATACCATTGTCCCCTTTGCAACAAAAATTTAACATCAAAATGGTTTTTTTCATGATTACAGAAGTTTTGAAATAAGTACTATTTATATTGAATAATGAAAGCCTCAGACGAGGTTTTAAGACATCCTTATATTGTATGTGAGTTAAATGCTATGTATATTATAACTGTCACAAGCTCGCACTGAACTGACAGCGATTGGACGACCGCGACGGTAGGGACTCGTATTTTTTTTTAATTTTAAATTTATATAATTTAGACATTAACAGTTTTACAAACATCGACCACGACATAGAGACATAGAATACTGCTATCATCGACTGGCAAAACTTGCAGAAAAATTTAACGCCACATGATTTTTTTTTAATTTTTTGTAAATCTCCCACCGCCGGGCCGCCAACTTGGAACCAATCTAGCGTGGTTGTGCGCCGGCGCGGCGGCGCCGGGCCGGCGCGGTGTGTCCGAAGGTATCTCCGAAGCGCGGGGGTCAGCCGCGGGTGCCGTGACCTCCGCAGGCGATTCGAGGCGCCGAGTACTTGCTTCACTTTAATTTAGTCGTTTTCGTGTCAAAGCCTATGATTATCCGATAGCTACGCCGTTGTCTATTACTTTATTTTGCTTTCGTAACATCTGACTTTATTCCGCATAAATCCCTGACTTATAAGTCGAATTTCAAGTTCAAAGAACTCATAATACCTAACAGTCTTTGGATATCTTTATCACTAAGACCCCTCTCTTCACACTTGTAAATAATTCTCTCCAAAATATATTTCGGAGTTAAATATTCTTTTCTCTTTTTTTTTTAACATTTACATCAACATTTTTAAGTTGCAGCTTGATTCTGCTTTAAGTAAACATTGTCAAGTTGATTTTTGGTGTGGCAACACCGGTATCGATCGATTTTAATTAGGTTGCTTTCGCATCTCTATGTTTTGTACCAACATCGTTTCTCTATTTCCGAATGTAAACTATCTGTGCGGCCGCCGGTCGGCCCACCGGTCGGCCGGCCGCGTGTCCTGGATGTCTGCGAGCGCCGCAGCGTGCGACGCGTTACTTTGTACTCACTTGTTACGTCTCTAATCTTAACACTAAATATACATAAAAAATATCACAGCACTATCGATTCACTTACACTAAAATCACGACGCTTTGCGTCGCGACTTTCGAATAAAAAAAATAACAATAATAATAAAAGGAATCGAAATTGAAATGCATGAGCGAACCGCTGTTGGTCTCGGTGTTCGACGGACTAGCGAAACTAAACCTTGTGTGGAGTTTCTTATAGCGGTTTTTCAAATGCGTCATAATATTCATACAATCTTGTTTTATTGTTATTGCTGGTTGGTCAGAAAACTGTGAAATATTATTCGTGCCACCTGCGAAACTGTTCTAAGCGAGATACAAGACTGTTTTCTCGATAAAAGTGCCCGGAATTCGGCAATAAGCTCACCCCGTATAAAGGGGGACCGAATACAATGATTTGTGAAGGTTGGGTGTTAATTCACCTCTGCCTAACCTCAGGGGATAAAGGCGTGATTATATATATGCATACATGTATGTTCTCCCGAGTAAGACCAACAGCGGCCTCAAGAAGCGTCGAAATGCAATCACGAGTGCCGCTAATACCCAAAATATTTACAAATGCAAATAATTTGTTCACCAAAAACTCTTATTCTAACTTTGGATCGAAATAATCGAATATAATACAATATTGAAAACCGAATCCTTCTCAAACAGCAATCTAAATATTTTACTGGCGCCTGTCGCGGGACAGAAGTCGGCGACGTTAGCTATACACGCAACCACAGAAAAGAAATCATCTTTGAAAGAAAGAAACCGGTTTAATAACAGAACTCCATCCGTCTTTCGTAAGTTCGGTTCAAAAACAGATTTTATAGCAGACCACAGACAGTTCAGATTTCTCCAAAACTGTGATTAGTACGGTATGATCGGATCTACATTCATTTTATAAAGAGGAAATATTTGTGTATGTTTATAAAGAATAAACACAAAAAATACTGAACAGAGTTCAAAAATTCTTTCACGATTATACTGCAACATTATACCTGAGTGACATGGGCATCATTAATGAGGTTAGCCCACATAGAATGCCACTGAAGCATAAGGCGGTTCTCCATCCCACAGTAAACATACAACCCCAGACAATGCTCGTCCCTTATTACAAAGCACCGAAAATCATAGTTGTAAAAATCACACTGTATGTAATATTAGTGCGTTTGCGTCACGCTACAGTCGCCGACTCAGTGTAAAATGGCACATATAAAACTACATTCTGATCTACATATAAGTGTCGAGGCGTAAGTTGAAGCAACATCTTAAGCCAATAACTTAAACAACTAAATGAGGTAGCATTATTATGAATATGATTAAAGAACATTAACAAACTAATGTTTGGTGGGATCTATGTTATATAAATGTATATATCAACAGTTACATTAAAATATTTCCTATGGATTACTGAGGTATATAGTCGTTTCCGGCTGAGGTAGCTGTGCGGATAGGCCGAGCGGGTTTGATCACATTCACTCCTATTTGTATTACATTAGTGATCAAATTCGCTCAACCACAACAATACTATTTATCTATTAACATCTACAAGGCCTATTGCAGACGTTCGACGTTTAAAAAGTATATAAAAGATCGATAGGAGTCTGTGAGACCCCGAAGAGTCTGACAGACCCCTATATGTTTTAACAACATGAATGTGAAGGTACAAGTGCGGTTATACATCTGTATAATTCTACTGTTTTTTTTTTCTGTAATTATCATGCTGTTATATGTTAAAGATAGTTGGGTCTGCTAGACTCACTTATGAAATTTTTGGTTGTGATGTGCACGGTACCTATACTATCACATTGCTAACGGGTTGACAACTCTCCTTGATGATATACTCTGAAATTAATACGAAACTAATATATTTTTTTTCTTTATCAGTCGAAATAGTAACTGCAACAGGCCTCAATATGGATAAAAAATACAACATACTTAGTATATATCTGTGTTCATAATGGATAGTCTGTTGACGTCGTCGGGCTCGTAGGCGTGGAGTACCTTGGTGACGAGCGGCTCCCAGGGCCCGGGGGGCGGCGGCCGCCGGGTGGTGAGCAGCGGGTCGATGTGCGGCAGGTAGTGGTCGTCGAGGTGGATGCCGTCGTCCACGTTGAACTCCGGCCCGTACTCCCTCAGTACTGCGTTTTGAGACACCGCTGAACATTCCAGCGGGGTTGCTTTTATTTCTAAGAACAAAGTTAATTTAAATGTTTGCAGTCTACAATGTAGTTGAAATTTAGTATATACCCATGGTGAGGAGGGCCAGACCGTAAGGGATGGCCCTGGGTCAGCCGTAAGGGATGGCCCTGGGTCAGCCGGGGTGCGAGGGATATGTCTATGACAACCTCACCTCCGGCCTAGTACCAAGACCCACAGTCGGCGTGCGGTTTTAGTCGGTTCGAGTCCGACATAACCTCCCCTTCCGGCTCCGGCAGGGGGGGTATCCGAGGGGATTTCCGCGGGGATTTCCGCACGAAAAAAAAAAAAGTATATACCCATGGCAAGCTGGCAAGCTTTTATAGCCTGTGTTATGGAATTTAGAATGTGGATAAACATATATATATATATATATATATATATACGTTTTTTTTGTGAATACATACATAGAAACACCCAGACCAATGCAAATAGCCATATTCATGCATTTAAATATTTGCACTGAGCGGGGATCGAACCCGCGGCTCCTGCGTGGCAGTCGCGTGCACTACCGCCAACCGCCAAGCCACAGAGGACTAGTGCAGGAAGATTATATTTGAAATAACAGGCTATTATTTAACCTTGAAATAGATTTCAGTATGTCATCGAATTGGGACCAGAGTGCCTATTATAGTATGAGTTTCACAAATATTTGACTGATCTTTCCCTGAGTTAGTGAGGCTATCAATCAAATTGAAAATGCGAATGCGAGTTACAGTCACATGCAGTCTCGTTTAGCTCTGTAATTGGTTGAATCAACTAATGTTGTTCACAAACTGTTACATCGAGTGCTGTTAACCTTTACTGACATAAAATTTTTTCATAATTTTGCCACCCCAGTGGCGATAATCCAATACTATACAAATTATCGTGTTTTCACTTACAAGTGATTGTGAAAAGCGAATAAAAACTTAAACCAGGTACTCAGAATTCCTACTTAAAAAATTTGCCAACATTTCTGGGCGGATTCGTGAGCTACAACTGGTATATTATAATAAAAAGAGTCCTTTAAGCGGGGCATGAAAAGGCATCTGATGAGGCCGTCAAGCTGAGTGCCACCATTGTTAACATGGTATATGTTTGCGATGGCGACCCTCTTTTCGAGACATTGCCTTTAACTTGCAATCAGACGAGGTGAAGTTAAATTCGCGTAAATTGATGTGTCTTTTCATAAAAAAAAGATATGATAATAGGAGTGATTTATAGTGACTCACCAGTTTCGAATGTATTGCCAGTAACAGGCAGCATGTCTGTGTACTGCGAACTATTGTCGATCATAGAGTTTTCGTTCAGAATGCACCAATCTTTGACGATGATCGCCGGGTCTATGCCATCCATGGTGCTATCGTCCGACTCGGCGAATATGTATGTATCTAATGATATTTCGGGACTCGTGGATTCGATTCCCGATTCACTTTTAATTTCTGTGTCACTTTTATCAATATCTTTTGTATTTTTATCAGCGGAAACATTTTTGGTAGCTTTCTTAGATTCTTCAACAAGACTTTTCAGCTTGATTCTATCTATATCGTGTACTTTTTTTAGATGCTTCATGCAATTAGGATAGCTAGCGAAGGTTTTCGAACAGATCACGCACTTATGGGGCTTCAAGCCGGTGTGTATATTGAGATGTTGCTCGAGCTGATGTGGCTTCATAAAACCTTTGTTACAATAGCTGCATTTGTGACGTCTTATGTCTGAGTGCGTTTTCGTGTGCTCGACTAGCCGGTATCGAGCATTAAACACTTTGCCACAGACCTTGCAGACGTGGAGTACGGACTCGAAGTGTGTTGGTACGTGCTTCATGATGAGGTGTTTCTCCCTGTATTCTTTGTCGCAGACAGGGCAGGCGTAGTGCTTCTTGCGGTGAAAGTCGAGGTGCAGTTGGCAGGCGGACAGCGTGGTGAACTGCAGGCCGCACTGGCGACACCAGTTGTTGCGGGACACTTGGTGCTTGCGCTGGTGGAGGAACAGATCTTTGGGGGAGTCGAATCTGTCAATTAAAAATGTTTGTGTTAAATAATATTCGAGGATGTTTTGGGGAAACCATCTGGCAATGGCTAACAAATGATTGGTCACTGCCACTTAATTGTGACTTGATATCTAGCAAAGCGTTAGGGGTTGATTCCAAACCAGACCTATTAAATCATTAGTCAACATCGTCATCTTCACGTTGGGTAAACCAGTGTGCGAGGGATATGTCGAAGACAACCTCACCTCCGGCCTAGGCCGTCTTCACGTTATTCCTGGTCGCATCTAAGGCTTTCGCCTCAAAGCCCAGCGTCCGCTTACTACTCTTTTTGGGTTGGCGTAACAGCTTCTAAGGGTCTGCCGCCAGACCTCTCCTAACCCAAGAAGAAGGCGCCAAAGCCCTGTCCGTCAATCAACTGGTACAGGCATGCAGGTGAGGTTGTCTTCAGCCCTGAAGTTCCATCAATAATAGCTTGTACTTACGTCATATTACAACCTTCCTCCGGACACGTGAAGGCGTTGACAGTATGTACGACACGCAGATGTTCGCGGAGTCTCGGCGCGGTGCCGAACGCGTGACCGCACTGGATGCAACTGAACGGCTTGTTGTCTGCCGAGCCTTTGGTGTGGAACGCCTCCGTGTGAAGCACTAGTAAGGACAGGCGCGAAAACAGCTTGCCACACTCTACACATCTGGGGAAATAGGCAAATAATATTGTGATTATTAATAATTAATAGACTAATTCTGTTCCAGCAGGAAAAGTACCCCTAGCAGGAACTACCCTTCGGGGATTTACAGACGTGATTGTATGTATTAATGTACGTAGTTTGATTTGTTTTACGCTATGCTAGTCAAATGTCGAGTCGACAAAGAAGATATGGTTGCACTGTTTCACCACCACACACCTGCCTGAAGCTGGCCAATTGCAATGCTCTATTCTCTCACTACGCTATACGATTACTATAGTTCAACAAAGCAAAGGGTACTGGTGTACAGTTTTGCCTGCTAGCTAGTTTACTTTTATTGTACAGTCGACAAAGAAAATACAGTTGACATTCAACTTTTTATGAAAAGTCAGAAGTTGACAAAATAGTTGACAAAGACAATATATCCTATGTCAACTCGACATTTGACTAGCAGACTATAAAACAAATGTAATCAAACTATATATCCTCGGTAAATCCAGGCAGAAGTGTGTTAATACCCACATTTTGTCTGCTTTTGCGGTTCTTATTGCCTGTTGCCATCAAGCAGATGCTTTGACATGAGCTATATGTTTACAGTCAGATGGAGAATAGTCCAATCCCTTAGTAGCCTTCTCTGACATCCATGGGAATAGATGGGGTGGCCCTATTGTACACTATCGGGAGCCAACACAACAATTTAATTTAAAACGCAATCATACTTCTATTCAATCTGTGTCGTTGTTTGAAACTTTTGTTGTTTAGATAAGATTTAGACTTTTTATATGCCAAATATACAATTCAAATGATTTGACAACATAGTTCTATACCTACATATTTATGAACAAAAAAATGCTTATCATCGAAAATACTGAGAACTCTGACGCAAGAGCTTTGTTTTTTTTTTTTAAGAAAATGGAACAACTGTGTTGAATAATACAGCACTACATTTTAGATTGATTTGTTGTTGATTCTGTCTACCATTGACTTTGGATATATGCATAGTGGTGAGTTGACCCGGTTGAATTGCGGTTTAAAAATCAATATCCACTGAATTGCTCGATTCTTTTAACACTGTGACCATTCAATCATGACAATATGAATGAGAGTTTCTCTTTTGACATTATATCAGTTCACCCACTGAAACATGACTCAGGCAGAGTTACAATACTTAGTGTACATATAATATGAACTACTTGCTAAAACCTGATTGCAATTTATTTTCCCTTCGATAATCATCGGAAAAAATCAAACACTCAAGTGAGATTTGAACTCACGACCTTTCCCTTACAGGGAGAATGCTCTTCCAACTGAGCTCTTGAGCCACACCTGATTCATTTCAAATGTTCCTTCTCTTTATATCCGTCTTTAAGGGCGACGGTGGTGCCATATACCAACATTCTTACGAACTGTTGGAAACAATGAATGATTTTCCAACCATTTTTAAACATTGAATTTTGATGACTCCGCCCGAATATTTGACTGAATTTCCCTAGTGAAATCCAACCTTTTTTCTCATAACTTTAGTTGTGTATTGCTTTATCAATTAAAAATTACGCAGGCTTTATATTTTTCTTATTCATAAATACATACATAATTTTAAATTAATACGCCATTATCCCTCTGAAGTAGGCAGACAGTATTTGGGGAGCTGGGCACAAGTCCCCAACATCTATGTATCTATCAAACACTCTCATCTTCCTGTATGTGTTCGAATCTGCTTCTATCCTTTAGACAAACTTTTATTATTCATATTTTTATAAGTAATATGTTGTATTCTAATCTAAATCCATACTAATATTATAAATGCAAAAGTTTCATGCCTAAACCATTGAACTGATTTTGATGAAATTTGGTATAGGGGTAAATTAGACCTTGAGTAACGACATAGACTATGTTTAGTCGCGATAACCGATATACACGCGGGTGGAACTGCGGGTGAAAGCTAGTATAATATATAATACTCACTCGAATCTATTTCTGGCGACATGAAAGTAGCAATGATCAGCGAATAGATGATATTTCCGGTACTGTTTCCCACAAATGTTGCAAGAGTAAGCTATATCTTTATCTGAATGTTCATTCATGAAGTGATGATCAAAGTCCACTCTATTCTTGAATAATTCATCGCAGTATGAGCACAGGACACCTCCGAGCATGTCAACGGAACAGTCCGTACTGATTTCGGTGCTAACGATCTCATTGGTAAGTACTTCATCAAAATGTTTTGTAAGGTGTTTAGCGGTTTCAAGTTTGCTGCTGGTTGTCTCGTTGCAAATCGGACATGGGTACAAAATCGTGCAGTGTTCGTCAATGTGCATTTCGCACATGTCCACACTTTCAATTGTCATGGAGCACTGGTGGCAGGGGTACGGCGGCTTTTCTTTTTCTCTCTTGTGAATGTTTTGGTGGGTGTGCAGTTCACTTTTGGATGGGAATCTGGAATTATAGACTTTTTTTCAATTTGATATTACTTTTGTGAGCTTAGTTTCTTTTCAAAACTTGGAGCTAATTTTTGTTAAGAGAATTGAGAGTCGTGAGAGAAATACAGTAACATGGTTTTTTTCAGAAACGCAAAATATTCAGGTCAAAATTTTAAAGCCATTTTTGCAATACAGTATTTGTTGACTTACTGCTATCTTGATTTCCACTGCTCATTTGTACTCCTACTCAAATTATTTATTCAAAATTGTGTAACCCTATCAAAACTTTTTGATATCAAAATAGTAGTAATTACCTAGTAGGTACATGTAAGACAGAATACTTACTCTTTCTGACATGAAGCACACCTGAAGTAATGCACAGTATTAATATGACTGTTCAAAATGGATTGTTTGGAAAATTGTCTGTTGCATTGTTCACATCTGTAACAGAAGATGTACATTGTCACATTAAAAATGGTTGAGTGAAGAATTTAATCAGCGTCATAATATTGGTTAGGCCAGCCACTGCACAGAGCCGGAGTGCAAGGGAAATATTTTAGGGCCACTCGCCGTCACAAGTCCAAGCTGAATTTGTGACGGCTCGAGTCAAAGAGAGATTATAAATACTCCATACTAATATTATAAATGCGAAAGTAACTCTGTCTGTCTGTCTGTATGTTACCCTTTCACACCAGCGCCAGAAAACAAGAAATAATTAAAAAGACATAGTACTTGTAAGTAGGAATAGTAAACATCCTCATAGCAATATTCCAGTTGCATCCAAAGTATGTACCAGTGTGTTGGGGTCTACTTATTGTTTTAGATTGGTAGGTATGTCGGCTTTACCGGGACCACTGCCATCTGGCTGAATGAAGAGATACCTGTACCCGAGTCTTATCTGTTGTATAATAGGTACACTAACTTACAAATAATGCAGATGAGGTTGCATTGAGCCCTAAAGATTTTGATAAGCCAGTCAGTCATGTACAGTAAGGCTACCCAAGTCTACAGACTTGGTTGTATGAGGTATAGTGCCAGAAAGTAACTTGGCACTATGCTGATAACTTTTGTTAGTAAGTGTTTAGGGCCTGACAGACCAGAGAACAGGTGTTAAATGAAGTTGTATGGACATAATACTTACTTGAACCTGGCCTTAGCGACATGCGCCTGGTAGCAGTGATTGCGGAAGTTTGGATATGGGGCTATCTCCCTGTGACACACTACGCAAGTGTACACTATGGCTGAAGGAATCCTATTGTGCTGCTCAGTGTAGTGACGGTCAAACTCTTTCTTATTTCCAAATGTAGAATGACATATGTTGCAGAAGATGCCGCCGATCACGTCGATGGCGGTCGGCTTGGGGCAGCCAGATAGCAGCTGCTCTAATTCCGCCAGCAACTCCCCGCCGTTCTCGTCCAACTGAATGGGTGACTCTGAGTCCATCACTACGTCTGTGCTAAGTATGATCCATCTATTACGTTTATTTCTGTGTCAAATGCCTATTGAGAGCGCTGCTATTGCAAACATCGTATTGTAAGTTAATTTGCGGCTACATGTTTGAACTGTATGTTGTCTGAAAAAAATGTCGGCATTAGCGATCGCCATGACCTTGGCTATTGTAACGAATTGCTTTTATTAGCTTTTGCATGAATGTGAATAAGATGGTAATAATTAAAAATTCATGTTGTACGTACTGTTCCTCCGCGTCTCTCTTTATTGATATATTCTAGGTTGTTCAGCCATTAGTAGAAAGTAATCGCATAACTTCTTAATAATGAAATTAACATGTATTATTCACAAATCTTAATAGAAACTAATAAATGTGCATTGGACAAAAGCCCCACACTACATTTTATATTATAACAGCAGAAATAAATGATAAACTTTAATAAAAACGCAACGCCGGATAACAAACAACGCCAAGAAAACGTGTGGATTTTGATTAATAAAAACGTTCCTTAGCTCTGATTGTTTTTGATATTTAGCACGAAAACAGGATAGCGATATAGTAAGTCTCATCGAAACAAATGAAACAATCTATTTATGCTGAAAATATAGCAAAACTAAATTCTGGAACAGAGAGGAAAGAAATTTCACGACAGACTGATAAAAAATCAATGAAAGGTGAGTTTCTGTTCAAAATCTTCAAATGTTACGGAATGAAAATTTTATTATAAATATTATTTTATAGCTTTCTTTTTATTTTTTATTTTTATCAGACTAAGTAATGTGCTGAAATAATTCAATTTCATACGTATCTTTATGCCATGCTTACTTCTTAGTCGATTTACAATTATATACAATTTATGTAAAATATGTAAATCGACTCAATCGAAGATTTGGTGAGAATTTGTTATTTTTCTGTCGGTTGTCGGTTAAGATTGTTGCCATTTATGAAAATGGAAAAAAGAAAATGTAAAAAAAAAGGTTGTTTTCTTTTGTCAAAGTATGACAAAAAAATTGGTTTGTTGTCAAGAGATTTTATTTCCAGTATTCGTATGTATTAATAATAAAATATTAGAATATATTACTATTATCACCATCATAATAAATAGTGCAATACTTTAATTCGAATACTGAGCTTGCAAATTTATGCTCAGTAAATAAAAATTTTCGAAAATCTACACAGTTTCAACAACAAACAGATGCGAATTTATAATTTGCGACAGTGATTGTAAGTTTCGTGTAATATAAATGTATACTATGTTTAATTCCGTGTGCCGATTACGTTCTGGTTAGATTGTTAATGTTTACAGTGTACACAGCTAAATGTGATTTATTAAGACAGGTACATTAATTAATTGAAATGATCAAATTTGGCTTTTAATAAAACAGTGTTAATAAAATTATAAACTTATATTATTGCTTTGCTAAGCGATAGCGTTTGTATACCTCTTGGCGTTACCAAGTGTATCCCACGGTATTGTTTTGCAATAAATGTCAAACAAATCTTTTGGCGTTTTGCCAGCAGAATTCTCAAAATAGTTCACACTAGCGTGACGATATATTCCACTCCCATTTTACTAAATAGCGCAAAATTTGTTATGGATCGACAACACACCACACCCGCCAGTTTCCATGGCTCCATGAGGAGCAGGGACTCGTCCTCGACACTGGGTAGTGATCCGAGAGAAAAAATAAAAGACTGCTTTAGAAAATTCATTGCGTTTATGTTTACACAAGTGGGTGTCGGCGCTCTTGTTGTTTGTTACGCGATCCTTGGAGCTGCAGGGTTCATGCACATTGAAAAGGACAACCCAGATGAACAGCTGGAAGAAGTGAGGAGACTCAGACATAACTGTGCTGAAGCTTTATGGAACATCACCGTTAACGTCAATGTGTTTAATGAGACAATTTGGGTCTCAAATGTAAATGAAGTATTAAGATTGTTTCAAAACAACATTACTGCCGCTATACAGACTGGCTACAACGGCAGGACAGCGGAAGATATCTGGTCGTTCCCTGCTGCTCTGATGTACTCTTTATCAGTGTTCACTATGATAGGGTATGGTAATGTTGTGCCTAAGACAATGTGGGGTAAAATTGGAACTATAGCGTATGCATGTTTTGGTATACCAATATATATTTTGTATTTCTGTAATATGGGCAAAGTTCTGGCAAAGACTTTCAAATGGTTGTACATTACTGCTCATGAGTGTAGCAGGCGTGACGATCCAGTATTTGAAGATGGTATACAGCCTATAAAAAAGAAGATTACAGTACCGTCAACAGCTTGTTTATGGGTCATATCATTCTATATCTTAACAGGAACAATAATGTTTGGAGCTTGGGAGGATTGGAACTATTTGGACTCCACATACTTCTGTGTGATAAGTTTGTGCAAGATCGGGTTTGGCGATTTTGTTCCAGGAGCAAATATTGCTGATTCAGCCGACGGTTCTCATGTGAAGCTGGTAATCAATTTTATTTACGTTCTACTGGGTATGGGGCTGGTGGCTATGTGTTATAATCTTATGTGTGAAGACGTGCAGGTCAAGGTGAGAGAGTTAAAAGAAGATCTGAAAAACTGCCTCGATGATATTACGTTGAAGATCACGGTGTGCATGAATGATACAAAGTATTATCATCAGAAGCAAAGTCGGAGTGCTAAATAATATTAGTGGTATCATATATGTATTGTTTAAGCGAATAGTGCCTTTTAATGTAGTGAGTGAATTGTAACATGGTGTTGTCAAAGGAATTAAATGCAAAAGGAATTAAATTGCTTTTTTTTCGAAGTACCCTCACTATAGTGAACAGTGTTGGAATTAGCTTGCGAACTAAAATTAAACTTTTATTTAACTTTTCAACTCTAATTCAAGTGAAATTGTGCTTAAATCCAAGTATAGGCGACCTAATAGTGAAACAATATAGTATTTCCTACGTAAAACCAAAATAAACAATATCTGTTAACCAAAAAAATTTCGTGACAAAATGAAGTGCTATCAGTGTGCAAATGACTTTCAAGACGAAAATGTAATACAGTGTGATGGGTGTAAGCGAAATCTGTGCATAACGTGTAGCAACTTAACGAGTAGTGAGGCTAGAGTGATGGGTTTGAAATCTAAACGTACACTGGTATTTCTGTGCAGCCCGTGTCGGGAGGCACTCTTCCAAGTACCAAAACTTATCAAATGTTACGATGCTGTACGTGAAGAATTGGATGACATCAAAAAGGTACTGGCGACCGCCAAAGCTCCGAATAATCCCAGCCCGCAAACTAACCAACCAAAATCCAGTAGTCTCACCACTAATGCAATTATAGAAGAGATGGCAGAGCGGGAGCGACGTGCCAGTAATCTCATTCTAGTGGGTATAAAGGAGTCAACCTCAGATAATGCTGAAACCCGTAAATCCAATGATGAGGCTGCTGTAACGGAGGTCTTGGAACAAATTATGGGGGCCAACATCCCTAAAGCGACAAATGTGCTTCGACTGGGACAAAAGAATGATACTAAGCCAAGGCCTATCAAGATCATCCTCAAGAGCCGTTCGGATGCTATAAACATACTCAAGAACAAGAAAAAAGCATGCAAGGAAGTGAGAATTTACAACGACCAAACACCTCAACAACGAGAAGAACTTAACCAACTCCGTGAAAAACTTAAGGACCGTCTAAGTAAAGGTGAGACAAACCTTACTATAAAATATGTCAGTGGAGTCCCGAAGATTCTCAAGTTAACAAAAAACTGAACCACTGCAACTCTCCTTACACCAATCTATTATTTTACTATACAAATCTAGGCTCGTTGTCAGCCAAATTTGATCTTCTGTTGCTAGACATAAAAAGAAATGAACCAGCATTCATAATCATCACGGAGACTTGGCTAAAGAGGAATGATAGAAACTCTACTTACTCCATACCTGACTATACATTGTTTAGAAAAGACCGTAAGATAGGTCCAAAGGCGGAAGGGGGGAAATCCGGTGGGGGAGGGGTTGCTATATATGTCAAAAATTCTCTCAATGGTATACCTATCACTGCAAAAAGGAACAAGCATTACATGCACGACAACATTGAATCGCTTTACCTTGATATTCAATTTGGCATCCACCACTTTCTTCTTATTGGTGTCTATCGGACTGATACAAACACAGAAATTGACAATATCTTGTTGAGTAAGTTGTTATTGGCCTCGGAGGGCAACAATGTCATTATACTAGGTGATTTTAACTACCCTGATATCTCATGGCCTCTCAGAGCTGAACAGAAGCTGAGTGATACTTCTGAACTATTTAAAAATATGTTCTTACAAAGCAATCTTTTCCAACTAGTATCAAACCCAACCAGATTTCGTAAAAACCAAATACCATCATTACTAGACCTAATAATGGTTAATGACACTGCTCCTATATCAGCTATTGAACATCGGTCTCCCATAGGTAAAAGTGATCACTGTGTTCTTCAGTTTCAAATGCAATGCACTACAACAAACTCCACTTCTCAACCACAACTGAAAAGGCACTATCGGCACATTGACTACAGTACCTTCAACATAGATCTTAACAGTGCCCTAGACAAACTAAGCTGTACTCTAGATATTGTACCTTTTTGGGATGAATTTAAAGGCTTAATGAGCGGAGTTATTGACAAGCATGCACCCTACAAGAACATGAAGAGGAATATTAAAAATAAAGCCTGGATAAATGAAAATCTGATAAAACTTTCCTTGGAGAAAAGGAAACTATGGGATCTTTACAAATCTAGTAAAACGGATGATGCATACCAGAGTTACAGGGTAATTAGTAACAAATGTGTGGATGAATCCAGAAGACTAAGAAGACAATATGAGTGTAACATATTAAATGGTGGGGAGAGAGATCCGGTTCTTAGCATTCCATGGATTCACCGTGCGGTCGCCGGGTCCATGGCGTGGTACAGAGAGGAACACTGCGACGGCGCCTGGGACTTGCGACCCAGGTGTAGGTTTAGGGTGGCCACCTTGTGATGCATCAGCGCTCACCTCCACCGTCAGTCGTGTTCCCCCCTCCACCTATCCAAATTTGGTAAGATCCTATCAACGCCGTTTTAGATATTCGTTTGAGTAAAGAGCTTACTGAAGCTCTTGGCAATCCGAGGTCTTTAAATAAGTTATACAGGGATTTAGCTGGAATTCCCCTTGCTCCCACTTCCACGGCGTAGAGTTTAACCACATAGCCATTTTTGGTTAACTCGTTGGTCAAGTCAAAGTATTTGTTTATTTTTATAGCGTGGTCTTTAGGTATGTTAGTTTCCCACGGTACTGTGAGTTCTACTAGTACTGCACGCTTTTGCTGTTTTGAAAATAGGAATATATCGGGTCTGGATGACGAGGCACAAACATCCTCCGGTATTTTATAGTGTTTCTCATACGAATCTGCGAGTAATGTCCAATCAGCGGCTGCTATCAAAATTGAGTACGGCTTTTGATTTGTCTTTTTTGAGCAGCCTTCCTTTACAAACGCGACGTCATTTCTTTGGTTTGTGGTTAAACCCTTTTTCGCTCTAGCTACCGCCAAACTTACCGCCTCACGTACGATTTCTAATACCTTATCATGTCGGCGCGAGTAATGACCCCGGTCTAATAGCGTCCTACAACCCACCAGTAGGTGCCTAGCAGTACCAATTGCTTCACCACATGAGTTACATGTTTTATCTGTGGCTTTTCCCCATCTGACAAGATTGCTTTGGTCGGGGAGGGTCAACTGGAATGCATTGAGATAGAATTTAAGGAGAGCCGGTGACCAGTCGTATATTAAGGTACGCCATTTTAAGGCTATGGGAATACAAAATTCACCTAGTGTTAACCATTCGTTTTGTATTTCTAGGTTCATTGCGTGCACTTTGTAGGTATTATTTTCATCTACTTGAAGAAAAGATTTTGTTATGTCTTTGTCTGACTGCCTCCTAGTATTACCCAAACCTACCCTACCAGTCTGCGAGCCTATCATGAATTTTTTATGGAATTGGAGGCGCGACTCGAGCTCTTTAGTACTTTGGTCTTTTGGAAGAGCTTGCACGATTTCGTCTTTTGATTTCGCTAGGACGTGCATTTTGGTTACTCTTAGATGTTTATATAGTTCCGATGGTTTCTTGAACGTCATTCCAAAGTTATTTGAGGCTCTATATAATGTCGATGGGTCTGCCGACTGAGCTAGCCCCAGCCACGACTTCAATGTCTTCGTAACATTCGCATCTAGTTTTTTGAGAAGGCTCTGGCTTATATCATAAACAAGAAACGGCCAGTTAAGACGCGAGGTTAAATAGTTGTCGTAAATCCACGCTTTTTTGACATTACTTAGTGGCTGCTGGTCTACCTTTTGTATATCGATAATGAAGTTATTAATTACTTCTTCTAAAGCTGGAGTGCAACCTCTGTTATCTATTTGTCTTCCGAGAAATTTAAAAGGCACGGTTTCGGATATAGTCGAAACGTTTTCCCCGCCTATACTAAGCCCTGGATCATATGAGGTATATCTGGTACCCCGCCTACCCAGACATAGACAATAGCATTTGCTAGGTTTTGTTTTCATTCCTTCTGTCCATGTACAGAATTCATCCACTTTACGCAACAGGTCTTGGCACTGCTTTGGGCTGCGAGTAAGTATTGCGAGATCATCTGCAAATGCGAGGATGGATTCCGTGTATTTACCGTTTAGTTTAAACCGATAGCCCCACTTTCTCTCATGTGTGGTAATACTATCTATTAAAATATTTATTACTATATTGAAAACTATAGGTGACAGACAGCAACCTTGGAACAGACCTACATTATAATTTAAAGGTTGCGTGTGGCCATCCTTGGTGTTTATAACAAATTTTAATTTATCGTAATAAGAGGCTATTATTTCCCGGATGATCGACGGAAAGTTATACCATTTTAATGCAAACAACATAAGCTGGTGGTGTACTGAGCCAAAAGCGTTTTCTAAATCTATCCAACAAACTGTTATTTGCCTTTCATTTAATCTGGCATCTTTGAGGCTTTCCGCCAGTAGTGAATTGTGTTCCAGGCATCCAGAAATTCCGGGTAGGAACCCTTTCTGGTGATTTGGCCTGAAATAGTTGTTATTGATCATGAAATTAGTCATTTTTAATTGGAGCCATGAGAAGAAGATTTTTGAGATTGTGTTAGTTAATGCTATCGGTCTAGCGTCTTTAGGACTAGTTACTATTTCTTTCTTTGGAATGAGCACAAAGTTAGCCCTGCCGAAGGCTGCTGGAATTTCTTTACTCGACCAGATCCTATTGAATATGCTTAGAACATGTTTACGTACCGATGGGCATTTTTTATAAATAATGTACGGTATGCCATCAGGCCCTGGGGCGGTTTTTGTTGGTTTTTTCTTAATTTGATGTTCAATTTCTTCTAAGCTTGGTGGATTACAGTTAAATGTGAAATGAGGGTTTGATGGTTTTTGCGCTTTAGGTTCACCGTATGGTTTTTCGTGTTTAGGCACCTCATAATTATTTTTGTAGTAGCTATAGATCTGGTCGTTATTTAGTAGCAGCCTATCTTGCTTTTTGTCACTGAAAATATTCCTTGAGTATTTGAAAGGGTCCTTATCAAATTCGACTTCATGTTTTGCTCTATTGAGGTTATTATTTTCATTTATTATTTGGGCTGAGATTCCTTGGATTAATTTTAGTATAGCCCGTAAAGCTCTGGCCAGTTGATGACTAAGTTGGTTGTCGCCCATAGCTTTAGCAATGCGTAGCCGTTTGATTAGGTCCCGCTTTCTTTTTCTCATTTTAATTTTGAACGCGTTTTCTCGGTTTTTTCGCGCGTGATTTGGTGGTGGTGGATAATACTCATGTAGATATGAGTAGATGCTAACCTGGAAAGATTCTACCTGGTCGTTTAAATCTTGTTTTGTTCCGGGATGTTCTAACAGGATGGCCAAGTTCTGATCGTGTGCTTTCCAGGTGGATGATTTTAAAGAGGGAATGCTAAGACGGGCCCGGATGTTAATGGGCTCCTGGTTTGATTTACAGTCCGGCTTACCTTGGGATATGTGAGGGTCAACTCTATCCGTGGTAATAGTTGAAGAACTTACAGACGACTGTCTTGCTCCAACACCATCGTGTAACTTTATCATTCTACTCTTATATCCGTAGCTGTATATCATCTAAGGTGACAATTCCACCAGCTGTTAGGAACTCAAGAGGTGACCTTATAACAGACCCAACTGATATTGCTAATGCATTTGCAGAGGAGTTTCATAAAGCCTATTCCATGGAGCCACCTTTAAACCACTTACCACATATCTGTAGTCCTCGCGTTGATGAATCCTTATGTGATGTAAATTTCTCCATATCAGACATAACCAAAATCCTCAAGAATCTTAATGTGAACTCATCAGCTGGGCCAGATGACATACCCAATATAGTACTAAAGAACAGCACTGATACTCTGGCACCTGTGTTGGCTTATATTATGCAATTGTCATTTACGAACTGTCTGCTTCCCCATGATTGGAAACATGCTATTGTGACACCGGTCTACAAAAGTGGCGATAAGACGGACCCATCCAGATTTCGGCCAATCAGCCTCACTAGTACTATAGGAAAATGTATGGAGAAAATTATTTGTCAGCATATCAAGCAGTTTCTGAATCGGCATCACATTATCTCTGTAAAACAACATGGATTCGTTGAGAAAAGATCAACGGTCACAAACTTGCTGTCTTCTGTGCCTGAGTGGTCAAAGCAACTGGACAACAAAAAACCTGTAGACATTATTTACCTGGATTTTGAGCGAGCTTTTGATAAAGTCCCACATGGTCGCCTTCTACTGAAACTAGAACACTTTGGTATTCGTGGCAAATTACTAAAGTGGCTTGAAAGCTACCTACTAAACAGAACCTATCAGGTTAGGGTGGGGTGTGCACTGTCAGACAAACGAGATGTACTGAGTGGTGTTCCTCAGGGTTCGGTCCTCTCTCCGACTCTATTCAATATATATACCACTGACCTTATAGCGTTGATAAAGTCAGAAGCATGCTTCTTTGCTGATGATGGCAAGATCTTCGGTGACCCTCTGACTCAGTCAGGGCAGCTACAATCAGATCTGAATAGACTACAAGCCTGGACCATAGATTGGATTGCCAAACTGAATGCTGAAAAATGTACAGTTCTACGCCTGGGCAAAAACAATCCTAACATACACTATACCATAGGAACCATAACAATTGCTACTGGGACTACACAAAAGGACCTGGGAATAACAATGACTAATGACCTAAAATGGGCAGATCACATAAACAATATAGTAAAAAAAGCGAACTCCTTCATATATGTCATACGCAAGTCGTTTCAATACTTGTCACCAGATGTCTTCATAAAAATATATAAAACATACATACGACCGCTCCTGGAATACGGTTACCAAATATGGAACCCATACTTTAATAAAGACATTGACTTACTGGAAAGTGTACAAAGAAAAGCAACAAAAATACCTTATGGTTTCCGGCGGAAAACATATGAAGAACGGCTGAAACTACTAAAGCTACCAACACTCAAAGATAGAAGAACAAGGGGTGACCTCATTGAATGCTATAAAATTCTAACAAATAAATACAACTTACCTAATATTGGTGATATATTTGTGCGGCAGCGCAAGACTTACTCATCCCGTGGACACAGCCTCACTCTCTCACGCTCACATGCACATACCTTGACAGCTTACCACTCCCTAAACAACCGTATTGTACAAATGTGGAACAAATTGCCTGAGGAAGTGGTGTCAGCCACAACGCTAACCACCTTCAAGTGTCGCTTAGATAAATGGCTAATGAACAATGAACAATAAAAGTGAAATGTACTGGACTGAACTATACTCCAACACTATGAAGTGGACATATCAGCAAGTTGCTGCTCGTCCATAAATTAAATAATAATAATAATAATAATAAACTATTATACAAATACTTGTATTCCTTTACTACCTGATGGCCCCCACTCCTTCCATGTGAATTTAGGTTATCAAGACTTTTGATCATATCTCTAGTTCTACTCTATCTAACAACTCTAGAGTCCTATCCATCTCATCTTTGCTGCAGAATATGCCAAAAATTTAATCAATCTAATCTAAATGATTTTTTTAATCTTTGTTATAAATGTCTCTATAATTAAGTGGAATTTATTCATTGAAATATGTACAACTCATTCTGCTCTATCGATTGTGATCAAACATACAAAATATTTTATAAGAAAACCGCATCAGAATTAGTTAATTGTTTTGTGTCCAGCATTAGTTGCAAGGGGTTCTATAATCCGAATCCTGTCAGTTTGCTCTGCAAAGGGAAACTGTGGTTGAAATTTTCAATCTATACTATTTTAGTAACTTAATTCATTAGGTATGTACCTATATGGAATTCATTATCTAAAATTAGACCGCCCAGAATTCCCTACAACATTTCTGTAGTCACTCTAATTAAGATTTACAAGATTTCTTTTTCACCGGCTTCCCTTTTGAAAATTTCCACCCTTCCCCACTACAGCACATAGAAACAGACACGAATTCAGGGTTCTGGAATGTATGCCAAACATACTCCGATATTATTTTGTAAATAAATATATTTTTATTTATTTATTTATTTATTTAAACACTTATCCACCACCCTGACAGGGACAACCCCCAAAACAGTACTGGATCTAAAAAATACTTATAACTATCAATCATACAATATCCTCAATTAAGAACACATACACTGAAATAATCTAAACTAATAAGAATAAAGCAACAAAATAAAAAACACAAAATAAAACCACGAAATAAAACACCAAAAACACGATTTAGATACAGATTATGGATCCATACGAGTATAACATAAAATGCTGAGTATGATCCTTGCAAGCTCACTCCAGTTGCCAGAGAATATATCCACTCTGTCACCTATTTCATTTATTATTTTTATGGATCGGCTAAGAGGTGTTTTCCGGAGCAAATTGGTCCTGGCTGCAGGCACAACCAGTAATGGTGGACGTCTCCGCCTCCATACGTATCTATCCGGAACGCAGAGATTTAAATATTTAAGCACTCCCGGATTGCATACCTTACCTCTCAAGAGATTTATTAAATAGGCCGTAAGAAAAAAATCACGACGCACTCTCAACTGATTATAACCTACCATACCCAGTACAAATAATGTGGGATACATTAGCGGGTAAAATGGATATACTCCGTATAACTTCATATATAAGTACCTCGTAAACTTATTCTGTATTTTCTCTAACATGAGTCTATATTTCGCTTCATGTGGAGACCATATCATGCCATTATGCTCAAGATGACTCCTGACTAGTGCGTCATACAACACCTTCACCGCGCTAATATTTGTAAAATCCCGTGATTGTCTTAGAACGAATCCCAAGTTTCTGTACGCCTTTTTACAAATATTAGTGATGTGGTTCGTAAATGACAATTCGTCCGTCATGATAACTCCCAGGTCTCTCACCTGTGTCACTCTCTGCATAGGCACCGTATCTATTTTATACGTGTGAGTTACCGGTTTTCGCGCCCGTGTGAAGGTTATAGTGGAACATTTAGCGATGTTAAAAGCCAGTTTGTTTTGTTCTACCCACCCCACCACTCTATCTATATCGCTCTGTAAATTTTCACAGTCCGAGTAGTTTTTTATTTCAAGTATTAACTTTAGATCATCCGCAAACAGTAAACACGTTGCATGTTTGACTACTTCCGGTAAATCGTTTATCATTACGAGAAACTCAAGTGGCCCCAGGTTACTTCCCTGACTTACACCAGATCTAGTAAAATACGGCTCAGAAACACACCCATTGTAGTCAACGTACTGCTGTCGATCTTTCATATAGCTTGCAAAGAACTCTAGCAAGTGCTCCGTGCATCCGACCGCAGCAAGTTTCGCTAGTAATACGTCATTATCGACCGTATCGAAGGCTTTTTTTATATCAAAGTAGGCTGCGTCCACTTGCCCACCAGAATCAACCGCGGGTACCACCTTAGCCATAAAGTTTAGAAGGTTAGACGAAGTGCTTCGTCCCGGACGAAATCCGTGTTGCGCGTCTGATATTAGCACTTGAACCTGCTCCTGTATACGACGTTGAATGGCAGATTCGAATACCTTAGCTGGAGTTGACAACACAGCCACTGGTCTGTATCCCGAAACATTTGGTCCTGACTTACCCTTGGGAACTGGAATAACTCGAGTAGTTTTCCATCGATCAGGGTATATTCTTGTGCCCAGTATAATATTAAATATGTAATGAAGTGGTGTCGCTATTACTCTACTACAATCCCTAAGCAGAAAGGGGGGAATACCATCAGGACCCGTCGATCGCTTTGGTTTCAGGCGCGCGAGCGCTTCAACAACGCTATTCAAGCTAAGAGCCTCGATATCCACGCATATACCAGACGTTCCATGCTCCTGTGCCGCCGCTATTGCCGCTTTCACATCTAGTTGCGGTGGAGAGCAACTATACACAGATTTAAAAAAATCAGCAAAGTGTTCAGCACATTCGTCCTCCTTAATCTGCTGACCATCTTTCAAAAGAGTCTGCTTATGAGCCGTACCCTTCCTATTTCTTAAGAACTCCCAAAAAGCCTTAGGGTCCTTTTTAAGTTTGTTCTGAATATTATTCACGTATTGTTTATATGCTACATCTATTGCCGCCTTTATACGCGATCTACACCTAGCGAACTCCCTGTAATCGGTATCCAATTTCGTCTGTTTATACCTTTTGTGAAGTCGGGATTTAAATTTTAGGTTTTTAATAATGTCACTGGTGTACCACTCTGGGTATTGATTAGTTGATAGTTTTCGAACATGCTTTTTTCTCGGAACGTGTTCATCTAAAATGTTATTAAAAGTATTGTAAAAATAAGTAGTTGCCTCCTCCATATTTTCAATTTCATACAATGAACTCCAATCCGCCGTAAATAACCTATAATACAATGAATGAAAATCCGCCTTAAAAAAATTCCACTGTGGTCGTAAACTAGGTTCACTGTGCGAGGGTAAAGCTGTAGTATTCCCGGCGACTGCCATATTTACAGGTGTGGTAGCAATAGACACATTCACCATCAATGGTGGGTGATGTTGGTCCTTGCGCACTATACTCTCGTCCGCCGCTGTTACTGATACTTCACCGGTTATGCCTGCACTCAGTACCAGATCCAGTTGCCGATCCAAATAATTCGGTATTTTGTTACTTTGAGTGAACTCGCAATAGGATAAAATGTACTCATAATAACTAAGAATACTAGAAGGAGCAGAATATAAGTTGAAATCACCGATTATAATTACTTCTTTGTACCTCGTACATAACACTTCTATTATATTAAACAATAACATGTACTCATTTTCTAAACTAGCTGGAGGAATATACACCACGCAACATACAAACAGAAACTTATTTTTCAAATATACCTCAGCACCTACTATTTCAAATGCACATTTATCAATACATACAGTACTCTCAGAAGTAGAGGCACCAGGTGTACTGCGTCCTCCTCCACTGGGCAGTTGTATTCGTCGTAGCTCGAGGCGGCGTGTGGCCACCAGAAACGCACCACCCTGCTTCCGACCATCTGCTCGATCACATCTTAGTATTTGATATTCTGGCGGGACTATTTCTGTATCATTTATAGATTCATTGCATCCAGACTCAGTAATTGCGTATAAGTCCGCGGGCACTAAACCTATATTATTTCTGAAGGTATCCAATTTGGTACGCAAGCCACTAACATTTTGGTAGTATAATAATATTTCTAATTTTTTACTCTCTGTCCGACTTTTTTTGTGATTTTCGAAACCAAATCCACTCGCTATATCGTGCATTTACTGGCCATGAGTCAGACTGCATCAATGTCTCAAAAAAGTGTTCCGGGACACCGATTCTAAATGAAGAGTAATCCCTGTCCGTGTTGTGATTAATTTTATCAACTTTCAGATCAACATCCTCACCGCATAAGTTTTTCACGTGATCTATCATTGCTTCCACGGTAGTTTCCGGGTGTAAGCGCCACACATGTAAAGACCGTTTCTTTTCCGTAGCTTGTATGGCTGTCACTTGGGTATTTCGGCCTGTTCCAATCTCCCTTGCATACCGATTCTGTTTTTTGCTTTCAACGACTGTCCAACCTGTCTTGTTACTCTTATCCGCTTCCGTAGCTACTTCGTCCCTTAATGGCCCGTTGTTAGTATTTTTTGAGTTAGGTTTAGTTTTATTTTTATTTGCAGACTTTGTCGCCCCACCCTCACATTCTTCACTGAATTCTAATTCTACGATATTTTTATTATTTCGATGTATACACGGTTCTTCCCTACTTTCGGCAACCATCTGGGAAGCAGTAGTCTCGGGTGTTAATTTGTTTGAATTTTGGATTTGACAATTCCCTGACTGATTTTTGCTGACCTTTTCTTCTAATACAGTCATGATGTTAATTAAGCGAACTAGTTCTAATTTTGTTTCCGAGAATTGTAATCTTAGATCAGTGATTGTTTTGGCCTGGCTATCCATGCGAGCTATCATTTCCGATCTTAACTCCCTGAGTTCATCCAGCAATAAGGAGTCTATATTATCATATCTTGAAGGTGTAAAATTGACTTGACTACCTCGCACCAGGTTTACATAACTAGGAGAGGTTCCGGTCTTATTATTGCTTCTGACTGGGGTATCGTCAGTTTTCCTTGGTTTAGGAGTTATCGCCACGCAATCGGGACATAACCATTTTTTCTTATACGCCAAAGTAAACGCTTTGAATGTGTCTATTTTAATATTCAAACATTGTATATCATACTTCTTCTTACATTGCACGTTAGAACATTCCATATAGGTGCTATTGAGTATGGTTGAAGTACAAGCGCTGCATTTGTTAGACATTGTTCCTGTGCCGTTCACTTATACTTTGAGTATTAAAAAAATTGATAAAAAATAATAATTGTAAATTTAATTTTTATTCTTCCCGATATAAAATAATTTTCTTCCAAATGCCGTGTATTTTTTTGCAGTGGTATCATTAGTGACTTTGCTATTTGCCACTAGATGGCGCTAACCGCTAACGTTTTCCAACTGTTGCAGTTAAAGTTACCCGTCTATAAACTAGTAATGTCAAAATCCTTTCAACTATTATATTATACCTACCGACCTATACTCATCCAGACAGAACTAATATATTTGTAACTAGCTTTTGCCCGCGGGTCCGCCCGCGTGGATGTCGGTTGTCGCGACCAAACATAGCCTATGTCCTTTCTCATGGTCTAATCTACCCCTATACCAAATGTTCATCAAAATCGGTTCAGTGGTTTAGGCGTGAAAGCGTAACATACAGACAGACAGAGTTACTTTCGCATTTATAATATTAGTATGGATGACAAGAAATGATATCCAGAGTCTTTGACTTTACAGTCAAATGTTACTTTTAAACTCTTGCTCGGTGATTCGACATCAGTCACTTCCAACACCAAAACCAAGCAACAATTTAAGCGGACGTGTACGAACCAGGGGCGTTCGTACACGTCCATAGGCCTCGATACCACTTCCCATTTTGTAGCCGTGTGCTTTTCTGCCACCTAAGTCGTATAAAAATCCTCCAGGATCCGAGACGACCGGATCTAACGCCAGAATATTGATGATCAGTTCTCACTAAAACAATTTATGCATCATAATAGTTCCACGCTCCTCCTTCAAATGACTATGAACTCTTTGTCTACATAGATAAGGCTCATAATGGAAATGCTGTCGCTGCGGCTGCCGCGGGTGGCGGGCCACGACGGGCGCGTCAACGCTGTGTTGTTCCAGCCGGCACACCGCGCGCCCGGCCCGCTCGGCCCGCAGACTGTCGTGTTCTTTGGAGGAGACGTGCAGGTATGAGCGGCAAACTTCTTGACAATGTACTCCTGTACAGCTTTGCAATTTTTTAAGAATACAGCGTCTAGTACAACGCTGCGACCAACCTTGATAGAGATCATTGATCCGACTGGATGACGTCACTGGTGAATTTTAAGTATCTACTAGTTTTTTAGGTATCTTTGATCTCAAGCGCGGGGTGCGACCGTGGATGTGCGCCAATCAACCAATCATAGATTCTTTGTTATTTTATGCTACGTCAAATCGTGACCATGGGTGCAGCATCGCACCTGAAATGTCGGCAAAAAGTAAGTGAAAGTTTTTATCGCGTGAAGTCCCGAACTGGCATAAATTACAATGAGTTTACACCGCGATAGCTTAAAAATTAAATCATAGATTCTGTTAAACCCACCAAGGGTGTACGTGTACGGGCTCTCGTTATTAGTTGTTCAGTCCCAATGATATTACATACAAAAAAGAGGCAGATATGTTATTAGACTGCGCCTGGTGAAGACGCGAAAACGTCCCAATTGGGACGTATCGCATTTAGTATATGTCTGGCAAACGCCGAGTTGTCACGTATGTAAGCGCATAATAAAATGGCAATAAAAATGCCATGGTGTATTTTTAAAAATGTACAAATTACGACACTAAAATCAATAAAACACGAAGGACCTTCTATCACATGTAAGTACATACAATATTACCGATTTTTTAGTGTATTTCATTAAAATTAGTTTATTAATATTTTTAAAACAATGGCGGCAAAGAAAAAGGACAGAAATACTTTTTGATATGAGCACGACAAGGACACAACAACACTGCTTGCATAGATTATCAGTACAGATGCGACATAGGGTAATTTTCAGTTTACTGCCTACTAAAGTAATAATTTTGACCTGCTGTTCAGTTTTATTTGTTATTCAAAATTCAGTAACATAATTTTTGTTTTATTTATTTGTTGTCCTTTAAATAATTGTAATAACCTAAATTTTTTTCAAGGTTTCCGACTAATGAAGTTCGACTTCAAGAGTGGATTGCAATTGTTAAAGAACAACGAAATGAGTTTGACTGGACACCTTCAAAAAGCAGCAGAATTTGTAGCAATAATTTTGAAGCCACTGAGAGATATACTTCGGAAAAAGGAACATTGCTCAGGAAGAATATAAATAACTGACACATATACCACTGTTTGGCTTCATTCTGCTCATAAAAATAATCCCAAAATAAAAAACTTTCTAAGAGGCAGAAAAGAAATAAATTAAATTTATTTGAAGGAGTTTAATTTTTGATTATAACGTCAGTACGGCACTATGGTTTTATTTTCGAGAAGTTCCCTAATTATCTTTTTGAATTATTATCATTTTCCGAAATAAATAATGACGTATTATTTTTTCATCGAATTTCATTTCTTGCCTACCAACGAAATACCCCTTCTGTTCAACAAAATCATAATCTATGCTTCGAAGCGCAATCGTCCGAATCATTCCGAATTATAGCTATCTTTTTTACTCATGTGCTTATCCCATCTTTCGTACTACTTTAACGCTAATTGTCAACTATTGTGCACTGACAGACTGCTGGATCAGATTTGAGAAGTCAGTTACTATGAACGTAACATATCTTGTATAAAATATCATTGTTCAGTCCTTTCAAAACGTCGGAGGTCGCTCAACGACCTCCGTCCTCCATTGCCTGGGGGCGTCCGGAAGAGCCGCCTGTCACTCTAGCAGAAGCAGGCCGAGTGCCTCCCGAGGCAAGATGGGTACGCCGTACGACCATGGCCCTGGGTCAGTCGGGGCATAAGGAATGTGCCAGATCCAATCTCACCCTCGACCACTAATGACCCAAGACGGCGTGCGGTTTTAGTCGGTTCGAGTCCGACAGAAACACCTCCACCGGATCCGATGAAGTGTTTGTTCGTGGGGAATTAAAATCAAAAGAAAAGAGGTACACTCTCTTAACTACTTTTGTTTGATTGTGATGTGATGTGATTGATTTTTACGGAAAAAACTGCCGTCTAACCTAACCACAACCCCTAATAGAAATCCAGAACTTCATATACCCATAATAAATGCTGCCAGTTAGCATAATAAATGCTATAAAAAAAAAAAAAAACATTCAAAGCCATAGTTATAAAAGCGACTGTAGTTAGTAGGTAGTAGAAATAATAAAATGTTATTTATAATTTTTGTTCTTTTTTTTGTAGGACTATCCGGAAGTGATGCAAGAGCACCGTGATAACCGGAACTACGTAAAATGGAATCTAGAAAACACCGCTCACATACTCGGCCGGAATTTTCCTACTAAACATATATTGGTTGTGAAACCATCTAGGTAAGTAAAACGCGCTCTTTTTACTAAGTGGTTAAAGTCTGCCTTACGATCGAGAGGCCTCGGGTTTGCATACTGGCCAGTGTCGTGAACCTAGTCTTATCTGTCTTAACACATAGCAATTTAGCTTAGCTGAAGGGGTTAGAGGAAATTCTTGTAATTTCGGCAACATGAGTATTATTGACGACTAGCTTTTGCCCGCGGCTCCGCCCGCGTGGATGTCGGTTATCGCGACCAAACATAGCCTATGTCCTTTCTCAAGGTCTAACCTGTCCCTATACCCAATTTCATCAAAATCAGTTCAGTGGTTTAGGCGTGAAAGCGTAACATACAGACAGACAGACAGACAGACAGACAGACAGACATACAGACATTGTTACTTTCGCATTTATAATATTATTGGATATATGGATATGGATTGGAGTATTGGACCAATATAAATGCCCTCAATACCAGCCAGAGAGCACGGGTCTATCACGTGGCCAAGCGATGCTGTTATCGCGAATTGCACGACCTGAAAGAACGTGCAATTTTATTATTATTACTATAAATATTTTATAACTTCAAATATTACTTGAACTTTAATATTATAAATCTAAATAGTTTGTTTGTTTCGCTAATCTCAGCAACTACTGGTTAAAATGCTCCCTTTATTTTGACAAATAATTTTTGTGGTGAATAATCCGTTTATCGAGGAAGGTTACAGGCTACCCAAGGGATTAGAGCAGTAATCTAATAAAATCAAAAAACCCCGCCGATTTCCCATACATCCATACTAATATTATAAATGAGAAAGTAACTCTGTCTGTCTGTCTGTATGTTACGCATTCACGCCTAAACCACTGAACCGAGTTTGATGAAATTTGGTATAGGGGTAGATTAGACCATGAGAAAGGACATAAGCTATGAGAGGCGGAGCCACGGCCAAATCTAGCATATAATAAAAAATGTTTTTTTTTAATTGCAGGGTAGAATACAAAAGCTTCAGTTGCTACGACAATTTCGTACCTAGCAACAACGCGGGCGTCCCAGAGCACACTCCCACCCACAATGCGTTACATCACTTAGAAAAGTAAGTCTGCAATACTAGGGTAGCAAATAAGTTCACTGCGGTAAGTGGTGACCGTCGCCTATGAACAACACCGCCAAGATATAATCACTCAAGCCAACCTCACTATTAGAATCTTTGAACTAAATTTGGAAGCACTTCTGAACGTCGCTGATTCATTTGGAATTTTTGTACACTTATCAAGGACCGATGTCAATGAAATAGAAAACCCTAAAGAGGAAAGGAAAGGCAAGCTGAGATACATTCGACAAGAATAGTGGCTGCCATTTCCGACGCTATCCCTAGAACGGCGATCTTTCAGCGTTCTTTTTTGGAATTGAGTATTCTACTGACTAGTCAAATTAATGACTTTTTACTAAATGTCAAAATGGTAAGTTATAGCACAGAATAGATAAGGACAGAAGTTGCACTCCTTTGATGTTGAAGAAAGCCGCCGTTATAATAACCTACAAAATTTCGTAGGTATCGCCCTTTGTTCCGAACAAACAACGCCGCCAACTTGAGTGTTAGGGTTGTCATGTAGTCAATGAAAATAAAACGTGAATTACTATTTATTTTTAAACCCCGACACTAAAAAGACAGTGTATTATAATAATAATAATAGGTACCTATATATTTGTATATTATCACTTAAAACAAGCTCTGTGTGTACATTATTTGACTTTTGAGGCTGACTGTACTAACAAGTAATTATAATTAAATAAACTAGGTAGCCACAAAAATAACAGCCCGACCACGACCACGACATAATTACATAGGTACTCGTTTCAAAATAAGTAGGTGCAGAACAATTTTTAGTTCTCTTTATTCTCATTGTAGGTATCTATGTCACAGGTTCACTACAATTAGGTAGGTTTTTTTATAATGCGAAGATGTCAAGTGGCGACCAGTACCTAATGGTTTTGTTACTAAGTTAAGTGGGTATTACATCTTCCTGAATTCAGAAATCTAAATTCAGGAAGCTATTTAGGAAAAAAAATTCAGTCACCGAAGCTCGCGATTACACGTTCACTAATTTAGGATCCTAAATCATTTTTGAAGGACGAGCGGCAAGGGACGGACGTGTCGACTGTCGAGTGAATTGCGACAAAATGCCCTCAATACTATAAAAAAAAAACAAAATATTGATATTGCCATAACCCTTGCGGTTAGCTTAACGACGAACGAATTTTTTCTTTCATAATCAATTTGAATAATTAGCATACCTACTACATGCTGTAAAATTTCATTCAATCATTTGGGCGGAGTAATCAATAATCAATGAATAAAATGAATGACAGATCATTCATTGGTTCCGATAGCATAGCTCGTAAGAGCGTCGGTAGATTGCTCCACCATCGCCTTAAAGACGGATACAGATTGGTTTGGGCGTGAGTCTGGTAGCTAGGTGGTCAAAGCATTCTCCCTGTAAAAGAAGGATCGCGGGTTCAAATCCCGCCTGGACCGATCATATAATTTTTCCTTGATCGATTTGAATAATTAGCATACTAGATGATGTAAAATTTCATTTATTTCGTCGGTACATACGCAATATTATATTGGGAGGGAAAGACAAACGTGCGCTCTCGACGGCAGGCGCGCGGCGACTGAGCGTCCTGAATTTAGAAAACGTAATTACACTCATCCGATTTAGCCATTTAGGACGTCGGAAACCATTCTTTTCCTAAATAGCTTCCTAATTAGGAAGCTTTGCTTCCTAAATGCAATTACACTGTTCTAAATTCAGAATTTTCTAAATTCAGGTTTCTGAATTTAGGAAGATGTAATACCCCTTTTAACAAGATCATATTCTGCGTTTATAAATAGTAAAATCTTACGGTTCACACTCTGTTGTTAATGTAAAAAAAGACAACTTCGAATTCTTTAATGTATTTTGACATTCGTCCCCGCAACAGTAATGATTACTGCGATTCATTATTTTATTTCCATATTAGGTGGCTAACCTAGTGTACCTGCACACATAAACAATGGTAACTACTGATCTCACAAGATCGGCAACAATATTGTTTAGGTATACCTACGCAAGTCGCGTCACTCGTGTGCTCGCAAGCGCGGGCCGGCCCCGACTGCGCTAGCAGCCTGGGGGTGAGGCGCACAGTAGGTACTTATCGCCGTAGTTTGGGCGAGTGACGGACGCCTGGTTATAGGGTAACTTGTATGAAAAAAGATTTAGTGACGTCAGAAAACTTAATAGTGAAATCTGTTACTATTATAGGTTGGGTGGATGATTAAAAATAAATAAAAACTTTAAATTGAATGAATTTTTTATAGCATTTATTATGCTAACTTTTAAGTTCGAAAGTTCGTCGTGAGTTCGAGTCTCACTTGAGCATTTCATTTTTTCCAATGTTTTTCGAAACTAAAAACTATAAAATAAGAACTCATGATTTAATAAGCTCGGTTAGATAATTTATTTTAACTATAGGATAATTATATATATATAACCCAATTGGCGGGTTTGTATGAAGAGGGGAATGGGATGCTCCAACTTCCAACAATCATCATCACACACTCCTTAGTTTTTGTTAAATCATGTACCAAATTTTTTTTTTGTTTTGGTTTGTATCAACAGTTTACCTAAGTATATGTTTTGTATAATTCTAGACTACTGCAAGAGGTGACCCGCATGGTGAAGTCGTGGCCTAACGGCGATATGATCGAGTACATGTCGGGACCGCCTGAGGTTATTGACATCGAAGATTTGCATGTGAGTATTTTAATTTGAAAAGGACAAAATTTAAACTGTTTATACTGGACATTGAGTGCACTTGGTGGAATCTACTACACATATTGAATAATACACTTGTACTTTTCCACAGTGTTTGATTTCATTTTTCGCCTTACGGCATTCCCAAAGGTATTATTCAATATAGACAAAATTTAATTTCAATAATTTTAAAAGGTCAGGCCAGTAGTATTCGGAAGCTGACGGGCTAGTATTAAAGTTTAAACGATAGTAGAGTAGAGAAATATGTAAGAATGGAGTCAAACGCAGGCTGTTGTTTTTGCCTACCTCGGAAGTAGAAGAAATAGGCTTGAGTAAGTGCATGTATGTATTTTGATTACATCATAGTGGACATGCGTGTCCCAACTAAGCATTCCATCTGGGGAAGTATCTCCACCCTTACCGCAGTTATAATAACCTCGTGTTGTGTTTACGGAGGTGAGTAGGGTAGCCAGAGCTCACTGGAGTGTTTTAGTGCTATCAGTGGGAAGCTTTACTTGTCCTGCTTTGTCTTCTGCACTGACGGCACAGAAATTTTTATTAAAGGCACAGTAGCACGAGTGTGATTCCCCTGGTGTTGCACACGTCCATATGCTACGGTGAACAGTTTCCTTCAGGCGGGCCGTGTGCTAGTCTACCATCTACGTGGTATATAAAAAAGCGGGCCAAGTTCGAGTCGGATTCACTCTCCGAGGCTTTCGTAACTTAAGCGACATAACACATAATGAGAACACTAGTACTTTTACCACTGTATCATCCTCATGCACCTGACCGGTTTCGCATTCTCAAAGGTTTGAGAATGTGGAACACGTAAAGTGTTCTCAATATGTGTAACAGTGAATTCCACTAAGTGCCATTAATCAACAGTATAAATAATATAAACAACATAAACCATAATATATTTTTATTGCGTTGCCTTAAAAGTTTGATTATTGCGCAACTTCAAGACGTTATAGACCTGAGTAAGTGGTATGAATTTCAATGTGATACCTCTGTGCATTCCTGAGAAAAAGGTCTTGATAGACAGACAGACAGACAGACAGGTGGACAACAAAGTGATCTTATAAGGGTTCCGTTTTTTTCTCTTGAGATATTTAACCTTAAAAACGAAGTTTACCGTCACATGTAACAGCCTATGTACCCAATTCAATGTCTAATGGCTATGGCACGTCCAGAGCGCGGGCCTCCGCCCCCCGGAGCAGCGCGAGGCGAAGGCCAACGGCGCGGCCAGCTCGCGCGCCTACCCCGAGCCGTGAGTAGGTTTAGTTCCAATGGATGTTGTCGTAGCTTCACTGTGTATCTACCTTCTAGTCTAATATTTCAATCTACTACTCAGTTTTATATCTACCCTCAGTTTTATGTGTAGGTACCCCTCATATCTTCTCTCAGTTTAATAAGCCTAAATCTAAACCTTAGTTTTACATCTAGTATATGCTTTATTTTTAGCCTTAGTTCTATATCTAGGCTCATATTTATATCTACCCTCAGTATTATGTATACCTACCCTCATATTTGTCTACGTTCAGCTACGAATACATTAATTTTACATCTACACTCGTATTTATAGTAACCATTAATTTTATATCTACCCTCACATTTATAAATAACTACGCTCACATTTTTAACTACGCTCACATTTACCCTCAGTTTTAAACGTAACGCCACATTTAACTATAACTACGCTCACATTTTGTATATCTTCCCTCAGTTTTGAATGTACCGCCACATTTATAACTACATTCACATTTTATATGTACCCTCAGTTTTGAATGTACCGTCACATTTATAACTACGCTCACAATTTAAATCTACCCTCAGTTTTGAATGTACCGTCACATTTATAACTACATTTACATTTTATATCTACCCTCAGTTTGAATGTACCGTCACATTTATAACTACATTCACATTTTATATCTACCCTCAGTTTTGAATGTGCCGCCACATTTATAAATACGCTCCCATTTTATATCTACCCTCAGTTTTGAATGTACCGTCACATTTATAACAGTACATTCACATTTTATATCTACCCTCAGTTTTGAATGTACCGCCACATTTATAACTACGCTCACATTTTATATCTACCCTCAGTTTTGAATGTTCCGCCACATTTATAACTACGCTCACATTTTATATCTACCCTCAGTTTTGAATGTTCCGCCACATTTATAACTACGCTCACATTTTATATCTACCCTCAGTTTTGAATGTACCGCCACATTAATAACCGCGCTCACATTTTATATCTACCCTCAGTTTTAAATGTTCCGCCACATTTATAACTACGCTCACATTTTATATCTACCCTCAGTTTTGAATGTACCGTCACATTTATAACTACGCTCACATTTTATATCTACCCTCAGTTTTGAATGTACCACATTCGTACATGAATGTACTGCCACATTTATAACTACACTCACATTTTATATCTACCCTCAGTTTCATATTAAGTCTCACATTTATATCTAACGTCACATTTTTATTTACCATGGCATACACATCTACCTTCACATGTAAATCTAGGAGGAAAGAAAGAAAGAAAACTGGTTTAATTAATCTATCATGACGATTATAAATGTACCTACCCTCAGTTTCTTTTATCTAGCTTCATTTTTTGACATTTACACCTATCTTCACTTTTATAATCCATCCTCACTCTATTCTTATAATTTTTCAAGCTCAGTAGCTAATATCTTGTCGCTTCTTTATCGTTCTTGAGTTCATATTTCAGCATTAGTTTTTTTTATTGACTTGAGTCATTATAGTTGTAACAATTATTAAAAATCCACTCATTAACATGTCAAAAACGTAACGCAATTTTCAAGAAGGAACGTTGACATCGTGATCGTATTTAAAATTAAATCCAGAATTTTAAAAAATATATATTACGAAAACTGGCCCCCTTCTCATTGAAATAGTGGTCGTTTTTGACATTTCGGAGTTTGAAATTAAATCGAGACTGAATTTTGAATACATTTTATCAGGAAAATATACCTTCTGGTTTTTTTTCTTGTTTCACCCATAAATCAATTTGGAGAATACGTTCTTAATGTTCCAGCATTCTGGACCCACTATGGTGGCGTGATAAACTGGCTCTGGACGAGGGTCAGCTGACCCTGGTGGGCTTCAGCAAGGGCTGCGTGGTACTCAACCAGCTGATCTACGAGTTCCATTATACCAAGACCTTGACTCCGGGAGATGCACATATGATGAGGTGAGAATGTTTACAAGTTTTTGAAATATACTAGTGACCCGGGTCCTAGTAATACATCGAATAGTAGTCCTAGTAATATTGGACAGAATCAATAATGAGACAATAACATTTATTGGACAGAATCAATAAATGAGAACATACTCTCATTTATTGATTCTGTCCAAAAATTTTTTTGTCTCATTATTGATTCTACACTACTTACTACAAAAACATTTATTGGACAGAATCAATTAATGAGAACATACTCTCATTTATTGATTCTGTCAAATAAATGTTTTTGTCTCATTATTGATTCTGTCCAATAAATGCATTTTCTTTCTTCTTTCAATCTATTCCAGATTCATGGAACGTATAGTGGATATGTACTGGCTAGATGGGGGCCACGCCGGTGGCAAGAACACCTGGATCACTTCCCGTAGTCTTCTGGAGACGCTCACGAGGCTTAGTAAGTATAATTATTATAACATTAAGGTAGGTGCACATCTGACTGAATTTTGAGTTCATGAAACTCAAGTTAACTTTCTTATATTTATAGATTACAAATTACAAACACTACGATTTCATTTATTTGTATAGATTTTAAAATGCAGTATGATATGCAACTGCATGACGACGACGTTAACGTGATGTATGCACTTAATGTAAGGGTGGCACTGAAAATCAGTGCTGTGGTGGCTGATACCCATCGCAGTGTATGCTGAGTGTTCATCCTTTGGGAACACGGTGCACTTGTGCATGACTTAGTTTAAGTACTTAGTTTAATGGTTTGTGTAGGGCGGAGAAGAAAAACGACGTTCAAATATCTGCCACGTAAATATGCCACGTCGTGTCGCATACATATAGTGGCGTGACCCGTGACGTATAGCTGACAGCCGAGTGACACTGATATTCAGAGAACTGTCAGACGTCTCGTCAGCATACGTCACTTAGTCTTTTTAGTCGTTTTTTTTTCTCTGTCGATAATAGTTTTATTTGTGTATTTTGTGTGCCATTTTGCGCTGTTTCCCAATAAATGAGTTTTCTTTCTTTTCTTTCTTTCTTTCTTTCTTTCTTTCTTATAATGTACTATTTGTTGCCAGACGTGAATATCTACATCCACGTGAGCCCGTACCAGGTCCAAGACGAGGGGCGGCCGTGGATCGGACGCGAGGAGAGGGCGTTTACTAACCTGCTGAAGAAACTAGGCGCTAAGGTAACATTTGTTTATAACATCTATATACTACTAGCTTTTGCCCGCGACTTCGTCCGCGTTAAGTTCGTAATAGAAAGGTATAGGACACACTGCTCCTGTTCCCGCGACCAAGATGAAGTTCCTTAAAGTTTCTGTGAGCCTGGTACGTCATGCAAATGTACCAGGGTCGCAGCAAAACTGATCCCGTGACCGCGACCCACAGGGACCTATACCCGGGATAAAATAAAGGTCGAACGGGATGAAAAGTACCCTATGTCCGTCTCCTGGTTTCAAGCTACATTCCCACCAATTTTCAGCCAAATCGGTACAGCCGTTCTTGAGTTATAAATAGTGTGACTAACACGACTTTCTTTTATATAGGTACTAGCTTTTCCCAGCGACTTCGTTCGCGTTAAGTTTGAAATAGTAAGGTATAGTACACACTGCTCCTGTTCCCACGACCCTAGATAAAGTACCTTAAAGTTTCTGTGAGCCTGGTACTTCATACCAATGTACCAGGGTCACAGAAATACTGATCCCGTGACCGCGACCCATGGGGACTTATACCCTGGATAAAATAAAGGTCGAACGGGATAAAAAGTATCCTATGCCCGTCTCCTGGTTCTAAGCTATATCCTCACCAACTTTCAGCCAAATCTGTTTATTTATTTATTTATTTATTTATGTATTATTTTGTGGAACATAGGTATTTCAAAAGATCTTTCATTAAATATCAGTGCACTATGTCCTACCATATAACATGGTGTACAAAATTAAATAGGTATAACATTTTTAAATATGGTTAGTTCTTCACTTAAGGAATATTGTTAGTAGACATATTTCATGAAGTCACTTATCAATTCAATTATCATTTATACCGCTATTCATAATTATTAATAATCTTTATACATATTTTAACTTGTGTGATCTAATGTCATGAGATATTTTTATAATATAATAAAATTACTTGCATGTCAAACTAAACCATTGTCTAATTCACTTCAACAATAAAGTAAAAACATTAATATTTCCACAATGTCATCAATAAAATAAAAATATAATAGGTGATTAGAATGTCAATGTAAAATAATGTCAAATTTAACATAATGCATTTCAACAATAACAGTAAAATATCAATATTTCCATAATGTCATCTATAATAATATTAATTCATTAGTAGGTATGTTCTAATGTCAATGTAAAACAATGTCAATCTAAAAATGAATAACGCTCAATAACATCTGTAAAACATTAAAATTTCTCATTCATGTACTCATTAATAGAATAATATGCTTTTTCTAACAGTAATGTGAGTAGTTTGTTTTTAAATTCCTGTACATCTGTAACCGAGCTAATAGACTTGGGCAACTTGTTATATATTGTAGGTGCCATACAGAACACACTTTTCTGATACATAGTTGTTTTACACGCAACCATATGCAATGTACCTAATCTGCGGCTACTAGTGACTTGTGAGAATTTCGACCAATTACGTTTTATAAACATGCACATCTCAAGAATGTACATAGATGGCATTGTCAACAATTTCAATCTTAAGAAATGTGGTTTACAAGTGTCGGTAGTGTGCAAGTTACAAATCGCCCTGATGCATCGTTCGTCTGTACCGGCTGTACAGACGAACGATGCATTCTTGAGTTATAAGTGGAGTAACTAACACGACTTTCTTTTATATATATAGATTATATCGATTTTTTTAAGGATTCTTGTTTACGATGCACGCAAATCTAAATCTACTGAATGGTTTCTGATATAGGTTATTTTTTAGAACGGTCTTAGTCAGACTTAAAATCTGTCTTATGTTTGATCGCAATCAGTTGAATATGATCTGAAGATATGACCCAAAGTTGCGATAACCTACATCCACGCGGGGGAAGCCGCGGACTTCCGCTATTAACATTTATTACTAACGGCCGGTTCGACTAAACGCGAGTAAAGTTTATTCCTAGGATGTATATTATAATATGTAATGTACGTTTGGTCGAATGCACTGTAACAGTTTAACTTTTCCTGAGTCATTACTCCGTACTCGGTGTACTCGTTGGTCACTGCTATTTATGAGTTCATCCTAATCTATACTAATATTATAAAGCTGTCGAGTTTTTTTGTTTGATTGACTCGCTAATCTCAGGAAGTACTTGTTCGAATTGCAAAATTGCGTGGTCAAAGGGTGATACGGGGTTTTGAAATATGCCAAGGGCGAAGCCGGGGTGGGTCGTCTAGTGTATAATAAAATTCCTTTATTTAACCCCCAGGTGCAGCGCTACCTCCACTCCCACAACCCGGGGCTGGCGCACTCGCTGCACATGCACTTCGAGGTGTTGGCCGACTTCAAGCGCCTGCAGGACACCGCACCCGCCGGCCTGCCCGACACGTCGGACGATGAACAGTAGGCTTTACGAATAGGCCGGACATCCAACTTTCGTAAAATCGATGTAACACGATCGTAATGTCGATTTAAATGGTAAAAATATACATCTTTTGATAGTGAAAGCTCATAAAGTGTGTATGGAGATATGTGGTCAAGACAGGTTTTAGTTTGTATTAACTTATGCTATATATTTATCATAGATATCGGCTCATCAACTGGCTTTTGGCTTCCCAACGATTTCCGAACGATAATGATCACGGACAACCGGGACAACTGAAGGTCCAAGTGGTGAGCCGTTTATGGCGTCGTTGTAAAACGAAGTGATTGCTTGATCATCGTATATCGCTAAACGAATGAGCAATCGCATTCGCTCGATGATCAATCACAAATGAGCAATCGTGTTTGCACGTTGATTGATCACAAGTATACAACCGCGTTCGCACGATGATCAATCGGAAATAAGCAATCGCGATCAGAAGATGATCAATCACAAATGAGCAATCGTGTTTGCACGTTGATCAATCACAAATATACAACCGCGTTCGCACGATGATCAACCAAAAATGAGCAATCGTGTTTGCACGTTGATAATCACAAATAAGCAATCGCGTTCCATTAGAACGACGCCAAAAAATGTACATTATAAAACTAAAGTTATAATAAGCACGGCAAAACTTATTAGTTACAGTGTGCCAATTATACCGCCTAAGTAAATATTGACATGGTCATTTTAGAGATAATATTTGTATATTTGAGTACATTGTAGTGTTTAAACGCTTGCAAGTAGATTTTAATGTTATTTTATACCTCGGGACTTCTTGCACCTAAATATATACGCGCAGTACATGTTTCTTGGGTGTCTTTTGAGAACGGTGGTGAACGAGCTCTAATTCGCCAAGCATATGTTTTCATCCCGAGGTATATCTATATAAGTGAGATTCAATCTATGCAAATAAATTAAATAAAAGTGTTTGTTTATAACAGTATTTATAACAAACAATTTGACACAGTCAAAATCTACTGGAGAAAAACTGAATTATTAAGTTACGTGAATTGAGTGAAATTAAACCAGCATTATCTCTTGCTTGGATGTAAATAATTTGATTTCTTATCTTCCAACGGTGTTGTGAAACTAGATTTAGTATCAAAAACATAGATGAGTGTATACCACATACAGAGACATGGAGAAATATCAGTATGGGGAACTGTATGACCTCATAGTTATGTTCTAAGGGACCACGTCGTCAATTTTGAAGATATGAAAGATCAACAAAATTTGATGTTAGATTTTATTTTTCATACTGATAGTTCTTTAGTAGCTACAGTCAACAACAAAAGTTGAATAATTCTAGTTTATAGTACACAGTAGCTACTTGTTATCCTAGCGTTAATATCAGTCGCAAACGAAGCTTTTCAACTTGGAGTCTGGGGTCTTTTTTTCCGTGCGGAAATCCCCTCGGATACCTCCCCCGCCGGAGCCGGAAGAGGAGGTTATGTCGGACTCGAACTGACAAAACCGCACGCCGACTGTGGGTCGTGGTACAGTCAACTACAAAGATATGTATCCAATTTAATCTTCCAAAATTATGAACCCCTGCGAGTGCCACTATGAATTAACTAAAGATTGTGACAAACATGGTATCCACTGAACTTCAAGATTAAATTGGATACATCTCTTTGTAGTTGACTGTACTAGACCGGGGAGTATGGGGTCCGCTTTACCAGCCTAACTACAGTAGCTATTAAACCTTAGATTTAATTATAAACAATTAGCTGACCCGGCGAAATTCGTACCGCCAGTTATTTTCCACCCGCGTGGCGTCAGATCCCGTTCCCGCTGTACCCTCTACTATATTAAGCATTTATTATACACATAAACCTTCCTCTTGAATTACTCTATCTATTAAAAGAAACCGCATCAAAATCCGTACCATAGCTTTAAAGATATAAGCATACATAGAGACGGACAGGCGGAAAGCGACTTTGCTTTATAATATGTAGTGATGGATGATACATAAAACTTTTTCTTTAGAGATTACAAAATAACTTAGTGTTTGTAAATATTTAATTTGTCGTTGACTGTTCCTTATATGACTCGACCTTGTATTTTATTATGATGTTATTAGATAGGCGTGATACCAACTTAAGTGTCCAATATATTAGTATTAGTAAAAAAGATTTTTAACATAATAATAGTCTCATATTCAAAGGAGGGATGTATTTTAATGTTTATAATTATTTTCTAAAATACAAGTATTCGAATACATAGGGAAAAAGTATCTGCTCGCGCGGGATTCGAACCCGCAGTCTCTCTCTTACAGGGGGAATGCCTCGACCAATCCGGCTACCGAGACACGCCCGATGTGATTCAAATTTCCCATCTTATACGTCTTTAAGGCGACGGTGGAGTCATCTACCGATTTTCTCACGAACTATCGGAATCAATGAATGATGTTGCAATAATTTTTCCCTATGTATTCGATTTGTATAGTTAGCATACTTAAAAATCATTGAAATACAAGTATTTATTATAGATGGGCGCAAACGTTCACTGCATGTCACCAATGGGTGCCGTGTATAGCATTTCTCTCGCTTTCATACCCGAAGTAACTTTGTGGTACGTAAACATCGTGCCTCGTGCGGGCCCGAAGTTTCCTATGTACATTTCGTGGTTGCCCCACCCCCCGGGTCTTATGTGACATAACAATATCGCAGGTTTATAAGTGCCCGGTTAATGGCAATAGGCTCGCCACCTATGACATTGGGACCTTAACATAAACTGGCGAAATGTGGGTGTTAGCACCTCTGCCTACCCTTTCGGGGAATACAGGCGTGAGTTTATGTTATGTTATGTTTATGTTACAATAGTTTAATGAAATTTTAAAGCAATTAATAAGCCAACTATTTCAATCGATTTAGATCGAAAAAAAAAAAATGCTCAAGATGAGACTAAAACCTGCGACTATTCAGTATAGGAGAATTTCGAATGCTCAAGATTTGGTTCAGGTGGTCAGAGCATTCCCTCTGTAAGGGCCACGCATACTGCGTTTTAAATCATAACATCTCTAGATATGTCATTAAAATAATACTTGTAAAATGGTAGTTCAGCGTTGGAGCACACCGAACTGCAATTTGCTCGTGCACTTTTTAAAGTGTTAGTTAAATATCAACCTTACGTACCTATGTATTACATTGCAAAATTGCATATACGTCTAGATTACATATTAGTCTATGCTCGCGGCACCTTCAATTTAATTTTGCAATGTATTATACAGACATAAGGTTAATATTTAACTAACACTTAAAAAGTGCGCGCGCAAATTGCAATACTCCAACGCTAAAGCATGGTTTAGTGTTGCCAGTAGGTAGAAAAAAAGTTAAATTTAATGACAAATATAGATGTGGTAGGATTTAAAAGGCGGTACAATATACTTGACTCTCTACGTGCTGCATGCGTCGGCAGTTGTCGTATGCTGTCGGCTTCGGAATTAACATTAAAGAATACGCGAAGTGAGTGTAATTTTAACTTTCCATTTAAGTTTAAGTTAGGTATTAGTTGCTACCATCCTATGAGGATATCGCTTTACTTATTTAGATAAAATGTTTGACATTTTGTGCTGCTTAACATGACATGGTCAAAAGCTACTATTTTTTATGGTCGTCTGCAGCTATTATGTGCTAAGCGCTTTTTGGCCACCTAAGTGAAGTACTAAAATATAGTAATGATCTTAACACCTTAGGGCTCAGCTACAATACTGCGGTGTGGCGTCGCGTCATAGAAAGTTCAGTACACGCTCAGTACTGTGGTTTGCGATGTGTTGTCGCAACGCACTGTTGTGGCTTGTGGCTTGGCCCTTAGTAAAGTATTCAAAATGATCTTAATACCTTGGTATTCCCCTCTTTCCTGTTGACTGATTGTTCTGATATTTATTATGATTATAGATATACAATTTTACATCTTAACTCAAAATTATTGGTATTAAAATCTTTTTGAGTACTTTGCTATTCAAACTCAATCTGATGCTGAATGTGCTAAGATAAAACATTTTGTTCAATAGACTCTAGCCAACGAAAGATGGCGCAAATAGTTGGCGCCAAATTTGAAAAACGAACAGGTTGTAACACTGACTAGACTCTGGCCATGTACTATAATAGGCTAGTTTTAATGCATGCCTAATAGGAAAAAGATTCTAGTATCGACTCCGTTATTTCGGTGTATATTCAGTGTTGCAACTTTTTGTTTTTTTTTTTAAATTTGGCGCCAACTTTTTGCGCCATCTTTCGTTAGCCAGAGTCTAATATAGGGCTAGGCGTTCACTTATATGATATACCTACCTAGAGTTACGGAATACTTGTGATTCAATGTATAGTGTAAATAAATTGCTTTAATGTCGACCTAATATTTGGATAGAATGAAATTGATCTCAATTTGATGAATGAATTATTTTCAAAGCTGTGTGACTTTTATTTTGTAGTTTATCCTCCTTGTAAATCCCTTGTTTATTCTAAATGTTTCGGGAACTAGGTCAAAATTCCATGCGCGCAGAGTTGCGGTCAACGGCTAGTAATATAAAAACATACTAATATAAAAAAATAGTGTGCCGTGTTGGGGCCCGGTGGAGTAGTATAGGACTACCACAGCTCGCCCCTATTACGCCGTTGGGACCTAAAATCATAAATGGCGCAACGTGGGTGCTTATACACCTCTGCCTACTACCCCTTCGGAGATTTACAGACGTGAGTATATGCATGTAATATTAAGTATGGATGTCTGGATGTTTTGTTATTCTATCACACTAACGACTGAACGGAGCTAAGTAAAATATGTACAGGAATAGATTATAGTCCGAAATAAGACTAATTTCATCCCGAGAAACTATGTTAAGGGTTAGGGTTGCGAGAATGGGATAACAATTCCAAGCGGGCGGAGCCGAGGGTAACAGCTAGTCATAACATAGTATAGAACAAAATTGATTTTGTGTCTGTCCCTACGTATGTTTTTATTTTTAAAAAACTACGTTACGGATTTTGATACCGTCTTTTTTCCTTGGTGCAGTTGGGTACAGTACAAGCGGTTTCTTTTAATAGATAGAGTAATTCAAGAGGAAGGTTTATATGTTTATTACATGCTTAATATATTAGAGGGTGCAGCGGGACGGGATCTCATGCCACAGGGGCGGCACAGAATTGGCGGGTACGAAGTTCGCGGGGTCAGCTAGTAATAAATAAAATACAATATCTGCTTATTAACAATTTAATAAGTAAATTCATTCGTACAACTAAAACTCAGTAACCAATGTACTACTAATAAAACCCGCGCTTAGCCAAACAAAATACACTTAAAAAATGGTTACACACAAAATAGTGTCATATTACTTGTAATGTAACAATTTAAAATTTATTGACGATTTAACTCAGTTTGTAATTTATTTCAAACATTACACAATGAGTAATATTACATTACAAGCAACTGTAATGAAAACCTAAATGGTTACACATAATTGATGTGTCATATTACTTGTGATATAACAAATTAAAAATTCATTGACAATTCAACTCAGTTTGTAATTTATTTCAAACATTACATAATGAGTAATATTACATTACAAGCAATTGTAACAAAACCTACGGATTAAAATGCGAGTGGACACACAGCCTGTTAATTCAAATATACAAATAATAGAGAGGAATGATTAGTCTCAAGAATATGTTTTTGATGAACGAGATTAAGTATTGAAACTTAATTAATTAACTAAACTAGTTGTTTTCGTGAAGAGATCCGAGGGTTACTATGAAACGTACATCCGAAACTTCGGACCCGACGAAATACATAGCAATTACCTACTGTGATGAAAGTTATTTCGAATTTGCAGTCTTCGGACCGAATAATGTCATAGTACCCATTTGACAATTTGATCCGAAACTTCGGTAATACGTTTCATAGTATACCCGATGTTGTTCTTGCGACAAATAATAACTAGGTACATGGCGACTAAGAAAGCTTACATTTTGCATCTGTGTAGAAATTATCTTATCTTTATTAGGGACATCAATATCACAAAGTTCTTAGTATTTCGCTAGCCGCGTTACTTCGAGTTACACTAAATAAAGCTGCAGTAATATATTTTGTACTAAGATGAAGCAATATTCATAGGACCTATAATGGTAAAGACTTTAATTTGATAATGGACAGTACAGTCGGAGCATTATAAAAGTTAACATTTCCAAAGAAATTAGGAAGCGGCCATTTTGAAATGTGGATTTTTTTATTTTGGGAAGTCATCATTGTGAGTTTATAGGTAGTGAACAATATAATGTTTATATCTATTACCGCATTGACTTCTAGTGGAGTAGAATAGGACCACTTCCTCTCTTTCCGTGGGCTTCATATAAGGCGACTTAGGAATAGGGTAGTTCTTCATCCGATACTAAACATGCCCACTTGAAGGCAAGAGGCTGGCTGCTATTACGTGGGACTGATCGTTTACTCGCATTTGGTCAAATTGTCAAAAACAGCATAAAATCGCGAACTTTCCACCATGTTTCTGGGTGGTTATAAAAAAAATAACCACGACCTTCGAACCTAACCTATCCAAGTCGTTTTTTGACAATTGGACCAAACGCTGATAATCATGTTGGCGAAATATGGGTGTTATTACTCCTGACTGCCTCTTCAAGGAATAGGGATTTACACAGTGCCCGTGAGCGATCAACGCTAATTTGGTGGGCTGGCTTCGACTGCGGTAAAGATCTATAAATCATTGAAATAGTAGAATTTGTCTCGTGAATATACGACTGATATCTTTGGTCAAAAAAACTTGACACAAGAAACAAATTGTTGACCTTTTGATTTAAAAAACTTTAAATACGTTTCGGATATGGTAGGAATGTGTATATTCTAACAGCAAAATTATTGCTACTAATACTTTTATATACTTGGGGAGCACTTAATAGTAGGTACTTAATTCTTTTGTAAAGGTCACTGCAGATTTGAGGGAAGCTACGTCAAGCGTAGTCAGTCAGGCACCTACCCATGACGATATGCAGCGTATCTTCTGTCAGATGTGCAGTAACCCTTAATGTATATCACTTAAATATTACATGAGGTATTTTTATCAAATAAGATATGATTCAAGTGAACTCCCAAACATGCGATCAGATTATATTTCTCCAGCTGAATATAATATACCTAAGATAAGGCGCGTCTAGTAGATGATACTTGTTTTGATACCTAAGTAACCGCGAGTGCAAGAATGGTCGACATTATATTTAAAAAAAATAGGTGCCTCATACAGTGTTTTTTTAAGAACAGCAGTGGCGAAGGATGAACATTTTCAAGAGTGAACCCGGTTATTCCGAACCTGACCCGAAAACTTGACCCGGTCGCGGGTTAGGTTAGAAACTTGAAAATTTGTTCCGAACGTAACCCTCTTCCTAAACTGACGCCACGTCTCGTTCCTATCATAACCCGAATTGCGCACTTCGCCGACCGCTTCGCTCGCTCGGCTCGTGCGTTGTGGTCAGTTCCAACCTAACCTAACCTGCAGAAGTTGGAATTACCTTCGGCTATTAAAAGTAACAGTAATATGCGGGTGCTAGCACCTCTGCCTACATCTTCGGGGAATACAGGCGTGAGTTTATGTTTTTATATGCGCAATTAGGGTTTTGATAGGAACGAGATGTCGGGTCAGGTTAGGAATAGGGTTACGTTCGGAACAAATATCGCATATTTTTTCAAGTTTCTAACCTAACCCGCAACCGGGTCAGGTTTTCGGGTCAGGCTCGGAATAAGCTAAAGCATATCTCGATTCTGTCATATTCATGCTTCATGCGACCAATTGAGGATCCGGCAGAAATTGGATTATAGGGACACTTTGCCACTGTAAGAAAGTATGAGGACACTAGGAAACTGTCTTACGAATGATTAGTTTTTATGTTGTTTGAAGAATTTTGGTATACTTATTTTAGAGACAAGTGTGAGTCTTTCATGTGAATCAATTCAGGCTCCATTCCGACCATAGCCAAAGCCGATCAGGCTTTCAGAAACTATCATATCGGGTTATACTTGGTTCATCAGCTACAAACGTAGAACTGAATCAATAATTTTTGAGTTTGATCTTAAAAAGACCATTCTTGCGCTCTCGACTAAAGTAAAGCCAACGAAGCGAGAGAAAAAAGGTAAACAAAGTTTCAACGGTTCCAAACATTTTTGTATGAAAATTATTACACATCACTTCAAGCGCATTCCAGACAGGAATGAAACTGCGTATAAGATGGCGGATCTGACAGTTTAGAACCGCTGTGCTGACAGCTTTACTGTACTACGAAATACGCAACGACAGCCGTCGCTCGGCCATTGTCGCGTACGTGTGACATGTGCGACAAGGACAGAGAAAATAATCGCTGGTTATCGCAACATAATTCAGTAATGGTCACTTTGTTTATCTTTTCTCTCGTCTCGTTGGCTTTACTTTCCACTATTGCTTGTTAGAACGTATTACAGTGTAAGCTCCCCTACATGTTCTTGAACTGGCCCTCCTTGTCTAGCAGCAGGATGTTGGGGTTCTCGCGCTCAAAGTGTGTGGGTTCCCGCGCGCGCTGCTGGTCGGTCCACTCGCCCTCGGCCGCGCCCCACTCGCCCACCTTCTCCCCTATCACGTCCACCACGCTCTTAGCTCTTATCTTCTCCAGCTGTGGGGGAATAGAGAAGATTTGTAGGATAAGTGGTTGAAATTAGGAGAATAACTGTCAAATTTATGGCAATAATAGGCTATTTGAATATTTTATTTCTTACTTTCGAAAAATTACCACTTTCTTATAATATAATGAACTGTAAAAGTACAATTTTCGTACGACAAATATTTTTCAAGATATTTGATTTTAAAAATTCAATTTGTCGCGCCGCCCGAAAACGCTCCATACAAAATCCCACGAAATTGTGACGTCACGCTTCGGTAGCGCGTAGTGCAAATGTATGGAGTGCAAGAGAATATCGCATTTATCTCGGTCTTCGTTGCGTTTACACGTATATAGTTCATAATAAAAGTGATTTAAAATTTAATAAAGAATCTATAAAGTTATATATTTGAATTTAATTTGATTGTTTATATTCTGAAAAATCATAGTTTCAGTTTAGATATGCAATATTTTATTTTGCAAGGCATATTTTTTCATATCAAGCTATCATTTTAAGCAGTATTGGGAAGAATCGACGACTGATTTAACAATAGCCTATTGTAAAATTTGCTACAAAAACCAGTTTTTTTTTGACAGTCTCCGTGGTGAAGCGGTAATGAACGTGACCGCTACGCAGGAAGCGCGCCTCTTCGATTTCGGTTCAATCCCCGCTCAGTGCAAATATTTTTATGCATGAATTTATGCCGTCGTCCCGGTTGCCAACATCTATGGCAGTAGTTAAGGCTAGAGCCCTACAAAGTCCAAAAACTGATCTAACTGCAGCACTTTGATATCACCAGGGAGTTATGTAGGTCAGATTGCAACCGCTTTACGGAAAATATCGAAGTTCAGTATTACTGTTAATGTTTAAAACATGTCCATCCAAAGGTTGCCTGTAAGAGATCGCTCTTAGCGATAAGGCCGCCATTTGTACATAATGTCATGTATTGTCCATACATTTACTGTATTACTGGTGTACAATAAAGATTTATCTATCTATCTATTATATTCAGCTAAACCTGCATTTTGACTGGGAAATACATTTCCAGAATGCGATGCAACTGGGATTAACACTAGGATGAAGAAGAAGAAAAAGCTGTCTCGGACCTGTTACCTCCGTGTCGTGTTTGGCGAACTTGTCGAACATGTTAGCGTACATCTGCTTCTCTTTCTGCTTCTGCTTGCGGATGGTGGTCTTGCATACTATCACTTGGTTAGCGGCCGCCTGTCGACAAAACAGTTTTCATAGATTAATATAAGTTTTAAACACTCTCGTTCCATGATATATACAATAATAATAACGGGAATTAACGCGATCATCGTATAGGTACATACGTACCTTTGATTTGCTTGTGACACAGGCCGTGCTGTGACAAGCTGACTGTGACAGCTTGTGACCACGGCCGGTGTAACCTGGTCGAAACGTCGGGCAAATCAAAGGTACGCATCATGTACCTATACCATGATCGCGATAATTCCCTCCTCGGCCATTGCCGCGTAAAATAATCGCTAGTTATCGCAACGGTATTTCAGTAATGGTCACTTGGTTTACCTTTTTTCTCTCATCTCGTTGGATTTACTTTATACAGAAAGCTCTCAACGGACTCAAAAATCTGTTTAAAATATTAGTAGTAAGACGCATAAATGTAAAATAGACGTTAAGTTAGAATGTAAATTTACTTGTAATGATGTAGATCAGGCAGCTAATAATTTTGTACTCTACGTATGTAATTGAACTGACTGAAAATAAACATTTATTATTTATTATTATATTATAAAACGCAAAAAATCTCACCTTATTCTGTGGTTCAATTTCTAGAACCTTCTCAAAGTCTTTCAGAGCCTCATCTGCCTCCCCGAGTCCCAACAACGCCTGCCCTTTCCTGAAGATGCCCTTCACGTTCTTCTCATCATACTTGAGCGCCTTGACTGCATGGTCCCTGGCTTCGAAGTAGTGGACGGGAGTCACCTTGAGGTACACTAGTGCGAGGTTCAGGTGAGCTGACAGGATTAGGTCTTTTGCTATGTCTCTGTTCTCTTCCGATTCTGTGGTCTCATCTGTTAGGTCTGGAAGGCAAGATTTTTTTTTATACTTATTACTCAAATACGTTTTAACGGCTGAACGGATCTGGCGCTAAAATTTTAGTACAGCAGGCACATGCTGTTAGAACGTTTCGACCGATCGAATGAACTCGATAGCTGATTCCACGGTCAGATTTCAATTTCGCGAGCTGGACATTGGGTGACGTCACATTGTCAATCACAAGTCGAATTTATATGTGCTCGACAATTGAAAGTCATTCTTTAATTCTGAAATAATTAATTACTTTTTCCATTGGTTGCAGGAATCCAATCAGACAGGGCTACGCGCAACAGGTAGTTCATGCATATATGTATGTACCAGCGGGAATCGAACCCGTGATCTCGAACATCGTACGCATTTCTTTCTTATGCTAAGATTTAAATACGAAACTCACCTTCAAGCAAGGAAACAACTCTCTTATACATTTTAATAGCCAACTGAAACTTGCTAGCCTTAAAATAATTAGTGCCTTTTTCTTTGGACAGCTTAGCCTGCTCGATCTTCTCTGGCCCGTCTAGTAGCCAGTTCTCTTTAGCCTTTTCAAGATTCGTCAGCTTCACTATGTACTCTACTGCAGTGTTTGGTGGGACCCCTAGTTCTACATTCCCATCGGCTTTGAAAGCGTATTTCGGTTGGATAGTAATGCGAGATTTCTCGTCTTTGACGAATTTTTCTAGGGCTCTTTCGATGCCTTCGCAGATTTTGTGTTCGCTGCCTTCGCCTAGGTGGAAGGAGACGGTTCTGGTGTCAAAGACTTTGCCGTCCGGTAGTAATCTTCCTTCGAGCTCCACTGTAAATGATAATAAATATTATGCTTAGCTTACTATAGGTTCTAGACCAAGAGCAAACAGACTTTATATGTTGAAAGTAAATAATGACATCACAATAGTTGAATACTTTCTTTATGATCAAGTATCTTAGTCATATAAAGGGTGCTGTTACATTGCGAACAATCCCGTGTATGGGTTGCTTTTCCTTTGTTCTATTGACGCAGATCCTGTTACACTATCCGTTATAAATAGCGTGAGAATTAAACAAAGTGAGATCTAGTTACGGCAGTAATGGCTACTGTATGCTATTATTGTTACAGAGAAAGGTGTTATAGGGTATTTATAGTATGAGATGTTATTTTATACAATTAACTAGCTTTTGCCCGCGGCTTCGCCCACGTGGATATCGGTTATCGCGACAAAACATTTATCAATAGACGTAGGTGTACGAACTCGCATGCTTCTAACTTAGAAAATGACGAACTTTCCATACAAACGTTAACTATTACACCAATTTTACCCTCTTAGTAGTTAAATTATGAAAAACGCTGATACACGTATTCATTTATTTCTTAAAAGACATAGGTTTATGAAATTTAGTGCATCTAGCTTACATAAAACTTCCATTCCTTATTTTTTAGTAGCAGAATTTCCAAAAATCCTTTCTTAGTGGATGCTCACATCATAAAATGCATCTACTGTCAAAATTTCCAGTTTGTAGGTCCAGCGATTTAGGCTTTGCGTTGATGAATCAGTCAGTCAGTCGGGACAAATAATTTTATATGTATAAATATCCATAAATAGGCCTGTTTCTTTTTCTTTTGGAAAATGTACATTGGGACCCAACAAAGGCTAGGCACCTATGCAAAATCGGCAAAATCTTCCTCAGCCGTTACTGAAGACTGACTGAAAAATGAAGGCGAATCCTGATCTTCGAGTTCACCTTGACTTCTGATGCAATCAGGAAAACGTGTCCCCATAATGATAAAGAAAAATCATTTTGCAGGATTCATTATAATGAAATAAATCAGTAACAAACATTTGATGTATTCCTATTGTTATCTTCTAAGTTGTGGAGGTCAGATAAAATATCGTAGTTCGTAGTTTCGTAGACTGAAAAGCCGACCCCAACTGAGTTTAGGAAAACTAGACGTACCTGTGACGTAGGCGCCATCATTCGGATTGTCGTTACCGGTGCCTTGCTCGATGACGTGGCGTAGGATGCCGTTGTTCTTGCCAGGACTCAAGTCCTCCACCTTCCAGTCTATCATCTCGATCTAATGAAAAGAAAAGATACATAAGTTTTGGTTTTTTATTTATTTATTTACTACAATTTAATACAATGTCAAAGTCAAAAAAAGTTACATTAAGGCCCTGTATTCCTGCAAAAGTAGGCATTTATAGCGATCCCGGCCGCTCGTAAAATATTACGCGCGAACGCAGTGACGGTGAACTCGGCGATGACCCCGCCAGCGTCACAGTATAGAAATATGCAGTAGGAAAACTTGATTTGACTTAGAAAATTAAATGCAGTTTTTTTAACTTTATTTAGTTATATGATTATATTAAGTAAGAAATAAATACGAAATTAAAAAAACTGTATGAGTTTGAGAACTGTTTGTTCTATGTGTTTAGTTGCTTGGGCGAAAAAAACTTACATTATTTGAATGAATTTTTTATAGCATTTATTATGCTAACTGTTCGAGTCTCACTTGAGCATTTCATTTTTTCCAATGTTTTTCGAACTTACATTATAATAATAATAATGCTTGTAATTTTACAAACATTTGTTTGAATTGATGCTAACGGTTACTTTATATAATCGCACCGTTCGTCGTCGACAGGGCAGTTAAATACCTAAAGTTAACGAGATTAACAACTTTTTTCGTGCGGGATTCCCCTCGGATACCCCCCTGCCGGAGCCGGAAGGGGAGGTTATGTCGGACTCGAACCGACTTTTTAGTCGGTTCGAGTCCGACTGTGGGCACGCCGACTGTGAGTCGTGGTGCTAGTTTTTATGAAGTATTTATATAAATTTACACTGTACCTTCTTTTTTTCGTGCGGAAATCCCCTCGAATACCTCCCCTGCCGGAGCCGGAAGGGGAGGTTATGTCGGACTCGAACCGACTTTTTAGTCGGTTCTGTGGGTCGTGGTGCTAGGCCTGAGGTGAGGTTGTCATCGAAATATCCCTCGAACCCCGGCTGACCCAAGGCCAGTAATTCTCCTGGGTCTGCTGGGGTGCGAGAGATATGCTTTCGGCAATCTCACCTCCGGCTACCAAGGACCCAAGACGGCGTGCGTTTTAGTCGGTTTGAGTCCGACATAACCGCCTCCACCGGCTCCGTGGGTGTGGTATCCACGAGGATTTTGCGCACGATAAAAAAAGGCCAATAATTAAACTAACCTACCTAGATATTAAAATTATTCTATCCTAAACTAAAACTAAATTTATATTTATTTACACACACACAAATTATATACAATGTACGAATATTGTAGGTACTAGGTACCCCTGTACTGATATAGATAAAATATGAATTATAGAAAATCGTAAGTAGCATCTTCAGTAGTAATACTGATATTATTATACTATGGCGCTATGAGCGTAATATTTAGGTATGATATTTTTTTAAATTACCAATCGCAGTTAGAAATTTAGTTTATGGCTTTGCACGACCTCTTTCGCTTGCGTTGTTTATTGCCCATATTGAATGACTTGCAACAATTTATTATAAATACGTAAAACCGATTGATTGGTGCACGAAACTGTCGCGCAAAAACTGACACAGGTCCTACTTCGGTAAGCGCCAGCGCGCGACTGGCGCAACTTTTCGGGCCTCAGCGGCGCGAGCACTCGCGAATTTAGTAGGTATTTAAATATAACTTTAAAAATTATTTCATAATATAGTCAAAATCTGCGAAAATGTCTAGACATATGTAGTGGCTTTAGTTTAGTACAAAAAATTTATAGAAAGCATAAGTAATTTAGTCATAAAATTAAAAAAAAAATAACGAGAAGGGGTAACTTTGGGATTTTTTTCTATCGAGTGAAGTTTATCAGATCTGGTAACTGAATGCGAATTTGACTAGACTGGATCCTTAACTAATATATATCTTTTTTTCGAAATTTAAAACGCTTTTTCCTATGATTCAAATGCTTTTAAAAAACTCAAAATGCGGCCTACCTGGCCTTAAGTTACAAAAATTAGTCTTTCAGGTCGATAGGTTATGAAATAAATTACCCGTGGCGTTGAATAAGTACATACCTATGTATAATCTCTGGTACCTAAACAACTTGATAAGGTATTGGGACTGCTATGCTGAACTGGGCACCCATTTGGTGTATTGGTGTGTCAAAACTTTAAATGTTCCTAGTATTGTTTTTTTTGTTGTATATCTTATGGCATTACTTATTGATATATGTTATTACTACGAGTAATTGTTTGTGTGACCACCTTGCACTGAATAAATGTTTCTTTCTTTCTTTTTTTTTTATTTTTTATTTATTTATACTTTATTGTACACAAAGGCATTTAAACATCGAAAAGAAATAATATGTACAAAGGCGAGCTTAACTCAATGTTGAGTTTTCTTTCTTCTTTCTTTCTTTCTTTCTATAGCAGTTCGAGACCCCCGTAGAAGCAGCCCAGCGTGTTTTCTGGGGTAGGATGGGGGCAACTGAAAACCGTAGATAGCCCAGGGTCACCTAGGATGCAATGCAAATGCCTTATTTGGTAACCTGATACCCTGGCCATTGAGACCGGAGACGGCGTGAGGTTTTAGCCGGATCGAATCCGACATAATCACTCCTGGTGGCCTACGGGGGTGATAACCGCGCGGATTACCGCACGAAAAGAGGTTAGTTTAGAACCCGATGATCTTCTACACTATCTTTGAACCATGGAGGTAACAGCCAGAACATGTACAATATGTACAGTCGACAAAGAATATACGGTTGCACCTTTATGTACAGTAAGCTTCAGAGAAAAGGAACCCCCCTTGAGGATAAAATCATTATCAAATGGGGTTCCTTTTCTCTGCAGCTTACTGTACAACTATATTTTAAAAAGTGCGATCGTATCTCATTTGTCGACTGTATCTACATGACATGAAGTTATCAATAACATTCCACATAGATAAGTGCACTATTCCTTGACACACACTTTATTATTGTTGACATTTTAACTCATGGTCGGCCACAGTATCTCTGCAATTTCTATCATATAAATATCTATTGATATAATATTACTTTATTAATATTCTAAAAGCGAAAGTTTGTGAAGATGTTTAGGATGTTTGTTACTATATCATGCTCAAACTTGGTGGACTATTATTTATTCTGTGACTATAATCTGGCCCTCGATTCTACTATAGCTAAACCAGCCACTGCAAAGAATGACATACAATTTTAGACTTTATTTCTATACTGCTAAAGACCAAAATGAAATGAAAATAGTTTTATTATACTTTTTCATTCCGCAAAAAGTCATTTAATTTTGGACTAACAGCATCACCTTAAAGTCTGTTTAATGCTGTTTCGTGGCATGACTGTGGTTTTGCCTAAAATGTCTAGAATACGTTCCCACGACTGATGGGAACGGGATCAGAGTTTGATGCGGGAAGAGCCGTGGGTAACAGCCATTGTTAATCGGCTAACTGCTAATTGGCTTTAAAAGATTTGTCACTGGAAGCCAAATAATCCTAAACCTTTTACGGCTAAACCACACAAGATACTTTTAACTTTAGCTTGTAATATCCTGGGTTCTAGAAAGAATAAACAGAATTATATACTTTTACCTACATATTATATTCGTTCTATGGAGGCAAAAAGGACCTCCCCCCTCCCCCAATAAATTGTGTTGGTAAGCCTTTAAACTTTAATATACCTAGTAATATTTTGATTCAAGCCTTGTCGCGTTATTGCATCGAGGGTTAAAATAAAATTAGCTTTTTTTGGTAATGATAGTATGGATGGATACAATGGATGATTTTGATGCCGTCACGGTCGAATGTTTTCCGCTTAGAAAATATTTGTGTTTATGAATAAAATCTATAACAACTATCTAAGCATTTACGTGTGTTCACTTTCTTGAAGTCTCAGAAAAGATAGCGTAAGATCGCATTTTTAAATAAGGTCCGCCATTACGCGAAAACTGGTCAAAACACATCTGCCTACCTCCTCAGTCAAGAGGTAACGGGGCAGGCAAATTGTATAGTAAGCTTAGAATTAACGACATCAAAAAACTAGTGTTGCCTCAGCTCACAAAAAAATCATAAAAAAAACTATGGCACCTAAAAATATTCCGGTTAGACCAAAACAAAGCTAAAAGATCATAGATTCAAAAATTCAATAAAAATAAATAACGGTTTCGAATCCCTCCAGGTCCCGTTTTGGTCAGCCACTCACATCACATATATTATCTCGCCATTTGTTTTTAAGGTTTCGTACCTACCTAGTAGGAAGTCTCATAATTTCGCTACATTCGTATTTTATAATGACCGGAAAATTACTTGATAATGTACTCTTGATGCTTAGATATTAAAGAGAGCTTCTTTAAGGCCGGCCTACCTGGCCTTAAAGAAGCTCTCTTTAATAATTTAATACATTTTGAGTTTTTTAAAAGCATGTGAATCATAGGAAAAAGCTTTTTAAATTTCGAAAAAAAGATATATATTAGTTAAGGGTCCAGTCTAGTCAAATTCGCATTCAGTTACCAGATCTGATGAACTTCACTCGATAGAAAAAAATCCCAAAGTTACCTCTTTTCGTTATTTTTTTTGAATATTATGACTAAATTACTTATGCTTTCTATAAAATTTTTGTACTAAACTAAAGCCACTACATATGTCTAGACATTTTCGCAGATTTTGACTATATTATGAAATAATTTTTAAAGTTAAATTTAAATACCTACTAAATTCGCGAGTGCTCGCGCCGCTGAGGCCCGAAAAGTTGCGCCAGTCGCGCGCTGGCGCTTACCGAAGTAGGACCTGTGTCAGTTTTTGCGCGACAGTTTCGTGCACCAATCAAGCGGTAAGCGCCAGCGCGCGACTGGCGCAACTTTTCGGGCCTCAGCGGCGCGAGCACTCGCGAATTTAGTAGGTATTTAAATATAACTTTAAAAATTATTTCATAATATAGTCAAAATCTGCGAAAATGTCTAGACATATGTAGTGGCTTTAGTTTAGTACAAAAAATTTATAGAAAGCATAAGTAATTTAGTCATAAAATTAAAAAAAAAATAACGAGAAGGGGTAACTTTGGGATTTTTTTCTATCGAGTGAAGTTCATCAGATCTGGTAACTGAATGCGAATTTGACTAGACTGGATCCTTAACTAATATATATCTTTTTTTCGAAATTTAAAACGCTTTTTCCTATGATTCAAATGCTTTTAAAAAACTCAAAATGCGGCCTACCTGGCCTTAAGTTACAAAAATTAGTCTTTCAGGTCGATAGGTTATGAAATAAATTACCCGTGGCGTTGAATAAGTACATACCTATGTATAATCTCTGGTACCTAAACAACTTGATAAGGTATTGGGACTGCTATGCTGAACTGGGCACCCATTTGGTGTATTGGTGTGTCAAAACTTTAAATGTTCCTAGTATTGTTTTTTTTGTTGTATATCTTATGGCATTACTTATTGATATATGTTATTACTACGAGTAATTGTTTGTGTGACCACCTTGCACTGAATAAATGTTTCTTTCTTTCTTTTTTTTTTATTTTTTATTTATTTATACTTTATTGTACACAAAGGCATTTAAACATCGAAAAGAAATAATATGTACAAAGGCGAGCTTAACTCAATGTTGAGTTTTCTTTCTTCTTTCTTTCTTTCTTTCTATAGCAGTTCGAGACCCCCGTAGAAGCAGCCCAGCGTGTTTTCTGGGGTAGGATGGGGGCAACTGAAAACCGTAGATAGCCCAGGGTCACCTAGGATGCAATGCAAATGCCTTATTTGGTAACCTGATACCCTGGCCATTGAGACCGGAGACGGCGTGAGGTTTTAGCCGGATCGAATCCGACATAATCACTCCTGGTGGCCTACGGGGGTGATAACCGCGCGGATTACCGCACGAAAAGAGGTTAGTTTAGAACCCGATGATCTTCTACACTATCTTTGAACCATGGAGGTAACAGCCAGAACATGTACAATATGTACAGTCGACAAAGAATATACGGTTGCACCTTTATGTACAGTAAGCTTCAGAGAAAAGGAACCCCCCTTGAGGATAAAATCATTATCAAATGGGGTTCCTTTTCTCTGCAGCTTACTGTACAACTATATTTTAAAAAGTGCGATCGTATCTCATTTGTCGACTGTATCTACATGACATGAAGTTATCAATAACATTCCACATAGATAAGTGCACTATTCCTTGACACACACTTTATTATTGTTGACATTTTAACTCATGGTCGGCCACAGTATCTCTGCAATTTCTATCATATAAATATCTATTGATATAATATTACTTTATTAATATTCTAAAAGCGAAAGTTTGTGAAGATGTTTAGGATGTTTGTTACTATATCATGCTCAAACTTGGTGGACTATTATTTATTCTGTGACTATAATCTGGCCCTCGATTCTACTATAGCTAAACCAGCCACTGCAAAGAATGACATACAATTTTAGACTTTATTTCTATACTGCTAAAGACCAAAATGAAATGAAAATAGTTTTATTATACTTTTTCATTCCGCAAAAAGTCATTTAATTTTGGACTAACAGCATCACCTTAAAGTCTGTTTAATGCTGTTTCGTGGCATGACTGTGGTTTTGCCTAAAATGTCTAGAATACGTTCCCACGACTGATGGGAACGGGATCAGAGTTTGATGCGGGAAGAGCCGTGGGTAACAGCCATTGTTAATCGGCTAACTGCTAATTGGCTTTAAAAGATTTGTCACTGGAAGCCAAATAATCCTAAACCTTTTACGGCTAAACCACACAAGATACTTTTAACTTTAGCTTGTAATATCCTGGGTTCTAGAAAGAATAAACAGAATTATATACTTTTACCTACATATTATATTCGTTCTATGGAGGCAAAAAGGACCTCCCCCCTCCCCCAATAAATTGTGTTGGTAAGCCTTTAAACTTTAATATACCTAGTAATATTTTGATTCAAGCCTTGTCGCGTTATTGCATCGAGGGTTAAAATAAAATTAGCTTTTTTTGGTAATGATAGTATGGATGGATACAATGGATGATTTTGATGCCGTCACGGTCGAATGTTTTCCGCTTAGAAAATATTTGTGTTTATGAATAAAATCTATAACAACTATCTAAGCATTTACGTGTGTTCACTTTCTTGAAGTCTCAGAAAAGATAGCGTAAGATCGCATTTTTAAATAAGGTCCGCCATTACGCGAAAACTGGTCAAAACACATCTGCCTACCTCCTCAGTCAAGAGGTAACGGGGCAGGCAAATTGTATAGTAAGCTTAGAATTAACGACATCAAAAAACTAGTGTTGCCTCAGCTCACAAAAAAATCATAAAAAAAACTATGGCACCTAAAAATATTCCGGTTAGACCAAAACAAAGCTAAAAGATCATAGATTCAAAAATTCAATAAAAATAAATAACGGTTTCGAATCCCTCCAGGTCCCGTTTTGGTCAGCCACTCACATCACATATATTATCTCGCCATTTGTTTTTAAGGTTTCGTACCTACCTAGTAGGAAGTCTCATAATTTCGCTACATTCGTATTTTATAATGACCGGAAAATTACTTGATAATGTACTCTTGATGCTTAGATATTAAAGAGAGCTTCTTTAAGGCCGGCCTACCTGGCCTTAAAGAAGCTCTCTTTAATAATTTAATACATTTTGAGTTTTTTAAAAGCATGTGAATCATAGGAAAAAGCTTTTTAAATTTCGAAAAAAAGATATATATTAGTTAAGGGTCCAGTCTAGTCAAATTCGCATTCAGTTACCAGATCTGATGAACTTCACTCGATAGAAAAAAATCCCAAAGTTACCTCTTTTCGTTATTTTTTTTGAATATTATGACTAAATTACTTATGCTTTCTATAAAATTTTTGTACTAAACTAAAGCCACTACATATGTCTAGACATTTTCGCAGATTTTGACTATATTATGAAATAATTTTTAAAGTTAAATTTAAATACCTACTAAATTCGCGAGTGCTCGCGCCGCTGAGGCCCGAAAAGTTGCGCCAGTCGCGCGCTGGCGCTTACCGAAGTAGGACCTGTGTCAGTTTTTGCGCGACAGTTTCGTGCACCAATCAATCGGTTTTACGTATTTATAATAAATTGTTGCAAGTCATTCAATATGGGCAATAAACAACGCAAGCTAAAGAAGTCGTGCAAAGCCATAAACTAAATTTCTAACTCCGATTGGTAATTTAAAAAATTATCATACCTAAATATTACGCTCATAGCGCCATGGTATAAGAATATCAGTATTACTACTGAAGATGCTACTTACGATTTTCTATAATTCATATTTTATCTATATCAGTACAGGGGTACCTAGTACCTACAATATTCGTACATTGTATATGTGTGTGTGTAAATAAATATAAATTTAGTTTTAGTTTAGGATAGAATAATTTTAATATTTAGGTAGGTTAGTTTAATTATTGGCCTTTTTTTATCGTGCGCAAAATCCTCGCGGATACCACCCCCACGGAGCCGATGGAGGCGGTTATGTCGGACTCAAACCGACTAAAACGCACGCCGTCTTGGGTCCTTGGTTGCCGGAGGTGAGATTGCCGAAAGCATATCTCTCGCACCCCAGCAGACCTCGGTAAGACCCATCATGGAGGAATGGCTAGAGAGGCCACACGGCAGCCTCTCGTACCGGCTGACGCAGGTGATTACCGGACACGGGTGTTTCGGGAGTTACCTGTGTCGGATCCGGAAGGAGCCAACGTCCGAGTGCCATCACTGTGATGCGAGCGAGGACACAGAGCTGCACACGCTGACCGAATGCCCGGCGTGGGACACGCCGAGGCGGGTCCTAGTGGCGGCTCTAGGGGTGGGAGTCCTCACACTCGTCACATTGCTCACAGCGATGGTACGATGCGCAAACGCTTGGGGTGCGGCCGCCTCCTTCTGCGAGCAAGTAATGCTCGAGAAGGAGGCGGCCGGTCGGGTCCGGACGAGACTCCGGGCCCGGGAAGCCCGTGCAGAGCGAAGGCGAACCGGACGTCGGAGGTCGCAGAACGACCTCCGTCCTCCATGAGCGCTGGCCTGGGGGTGACCGGTGGAGCCGCCTGTCACCCTAGCAGAAGCAGGCCGCGGCGGCGGCGCAAAGTGCGCCTCCCCGTAACCGGGGCTAGATGGGGACATTTTGGTCCCCACAACCCGAAGGGGGCCATCTCGAAAGAGATGGTCCTGGGTCTGTCGGGGTGCGAGAGATATGCTTTTGGCAATCTCACCTCCGGCAACCAAGGACCCAAGATGGCGTGCGTTTTAGTCGGTTCGAGTCCGACATAATCACCTCCACCGGCTCTGTGGAGGTGGTATCCGAGGGGATTTATCGCAGGTTAAAAAAAAAAAAAACCCCAGCAGACCTAGGAGAATTACTGGCCTTGGGTCAGCCGGGGTGCGAGGGATATTTCGATGACAACCTCACCTCAGGCCTAGCACCACGACCCACAGTCGGCGTGCCCACAGTCGGACTCGAACCGACTAAAAAGACGGTTCGAGTCCGACATAACCTCCCCTTCCGGCTCCGGCAGGGGAGGTATTCGAGGGGATTTCCGCACGAAAAAAAGAAGGCACAGTGTAAATTTATATAAATACTTCATAAAAACTAGCACCACGACCCACAGTCGGCGTGCCCACATACCTCCCCTTCCGGCTCTGGCAGGGGGGTATCCGAGGGGATTCCCGCACGAAAAAAGTTGTTAATCTCGTTAACTTTAGGTATTTAACTGCCCTGTCGACGACGAACGGTGCGATTATATAAAGTAACCGTTAGCATCAATTCAAACAAATGTTTGTAAAATTACAAGCATTATTATTATTATAATGTAAGTTTTTTTCGCCCAAGCAACTAAACACATAGAACAAACAGTTCTCAAACTCATACAGTTTTTTTAATTTCGTATTTATTTCTTACTTAATATAATCATATAACTAAATAAAGTTAAAAAAACTGCATTTAATTTTCTAAGTCAAATCAAGTTTTCCTACTGCATATTTCTATACTGTGACGCTGGCGGGGTCATCGCCGAGTTCACCGTCACTGCGTTCGCGCGTAATATTTTACGAGCGGCCGGGATCGCTATAAATGCCTACTTTTGCAGGAATACAGGGCCTTAACGCCTAAAATAGACATGTATGAATATACATAAAATACCCAATTGCCGCGTGGTTCCTGGCAGAGTAGAATTTGGGCTACCCCATTCCTTCCCATGCGGTGTCGTACAAGGTGACTAAGGGATAGGGCTGTTTAACATCAGACAGATATAATACAGCCCAGACTCAGCCTCATTTGCATGGCTCGAGTCAACAATAGTGCCAGGAATACGGCCATAGGCTCATCCCCTATTACGTGGGACAGAATACATTGATTGGTGAAATGTGGGTGTTAATTCACCTCTGCCTAACCCTCCGGGGATAAAGGCGTGATTGATTACATACAGTATGTATGTTTTAAAAAAATACCTAAACTATAAATCGAACCAGCCATCCCTGACGTAGCTATCGAGCGCTCTCCTGCCAGAGTGATTGTCGTTTATTTTCGGGCTATTCATTTGAGCTTATCGACATTCAAACAAGGGTCCAAAAGCTTTTTAAATTATGTATAATAATGTATGAAATAACATTGAATTTATGCTAATCAAAATTGTATTTTAGTGAAACAATGTGGAGCATTTATGAGGTCAAGTAAGGATACCTACGTACTACATTTTTAATGAGACACTTCGACACTCGTGATACACTTTTATATGAATACGTTCAAGGTCTAAATAATATAGTAATGAATTATCCATATCCATACTAATATTATAAATGCGAAAGTAACTCTGTCTGTCTGTCTGTCTGTCTGAAACTTTCGCGTTACGCTTTCACGCCTAAACCACTGAACCGATTTTGATGAAATTTGGTATAGGGGTAAATTAGAATGTGAAAAAGAACATTGGTTATGTTTGGTCGCGATATCCGATATCCACGCGGGCGGAGACGCGGGCAAAAGCTAGTACATAGAATAATTTATTAGCTGTTTTCATTGCAAAAATTTCTGTGATTCTGACAGCCTCGGTGGTGGCGCGGCGGTAGTCAATGCGGTGCATGAATACGGATATTTGCATATAGGTCTGGTTGTGCCTCTGAGAGCACTTTAAGCCATTAGTTCCAGTTTTCATATGACAATGTATAACAACAAGAGTTATACATATTATAGGGGAAATGGATGAAGTAGCCCCACACAGAAACAATGTTAGATCACAACCTGCTGATCAGTAGATCAATAGATCTGCAAATTGTGAATTTCTGGTCTGTAGGTTAGGATAGCTCACTATTAGACCTACCATGAAAACCCAGCTAACAATTATATATTTTAAAAATAAAATTATTAAATTGTACCAGGATATTGTGGTCAGATAACCAACCATAGATAAAACATAAGATATTTTTTTTATGGTTTACCACTGTAGCGGTCACCCTTATTAATATTTGTTGTTTTATCTGAATTTCGCAGACAAATAAACTTTGATTTAAAGAGAAAAGTAAATATTGTATAACATACTTACAATATTTAATTCAGCACTATTGTTTTAGTCAAACCTCTTTTGTGTTTACTTTAGTTAGGAGTCAGATGAAGTTTTAATTTTTCATAACCATCATGATGATACCTGAGCCAACACAACTGTCATAGTGCACAACTGTTTTTTTTTATTATTTTACTAGGTGATATCTATCTGGAATTTTATTCCCATTCCCATTCATTGCCCATGTGGAATTCTGTTGCTGATTTTATAAAAACGTCCAGCATCTATTTTTATTTTTTCTATAACTATGATGTTATTACTGTCGGTAGCTTAGTGGATAAGGAGTTGACCTTACAATTGAAAGGACCCGATTTGAGATGCTTACCATTACACTACCAATACCATTACTCGAATACATTGGGAAAAATGAAATGCTCAAGTGGGACTTGAACCCATGACCTTTCCCTTATAGGGGGAATGCACAAGCAATTTAGCTCAGTTGGAGGAGATGGGATAGAGGACTCTTTTAACCACACTTAGCCTCTTTTCTTGGCCCAATGTGCATTAGCTCGAGGAGTTAAAGGGGATATTATTAAGTTCAGTAGCTCATATTTTAAAAAACATATTTTTTTTATATACATTACAAAAAGCACTTACTTCAAACTGTAGTGTGGAGTTAGGTGGGATCTTGGGTGGGCTGCCGGCTGCACCATATGCATACTCGGGAGCGCAGGTCAGCACGCATACCTCACCCTTTTTCATAGTTGCTACACCAATGTCCCATGCTTTGATTACAGACCCTGAAATAAAAAAATGCACTGTATGAGTATCTCTTTACAAATAATAAAGCTAACACAAACACTGCACTAACATCTGAAAATAGTTATGCAATAGAAAAAAAATATTTGTGTATTGAATAACCCAGTTTTTATTGAACCTTAGATGCTATTCAACATACAGTATCCTTAGGAACTGATCAATAAATCAATGATAAAGTTATGGAACCAAAATACAGAGACTAGTGAATACTGGGTATTTATTTATTCATCTCTGCCTATCCCTTCTGGGACAACAGGCGTGATGCATACGTACATTACGTACTTTTACCGAACCGATTTCAAATGATATGTAATTAATTTAACATATAAATAAATGTTTACTGACCTTTGCCCAAATTAAATTCAAAAGGTTCATTTCTGTCTTTGCTGGAGTCAAACTTAGTACCATCCAGAAGCGTCCCAGTGTAGTGTACAGTCACTGAACATCCAACGTTAGGAGTATCAGTGCCTGTTCCTTCCTTGATGATCCTTTTCAGCACACCGCGATCTCCGGCCTTCGAGATATCGACGCCCTCATCGACAGTCATGTTTACAATTGATTTTTAGTATTAAGACTCTTTAACTTCGAATTGACACGCCTATCTTACGCGAGTACTTGCTATTTATTGATAATATTTTCTAGAAAACTCAAACGCCGCAATCCAATTAGAAAATGAGTCGCGCGCCGCCGGTCAATCTTTAAAAACTGTCGAATTGCACAGATAACACACAGGGCAGCGTGGTGTGCACAGACTATAACGAAATGGTTGCATAGAATTTTCTAGAGAAGCAGTTCTTTTGGGTTACCATAGTGTAAAATTATTGAAGGATAAACTAAACGCAACGCACTGGAACCGCGATCGTCATCATTTGGATAAGATCAATGATATTACATATAAAAAAGAGGCAGATATGTTATAAGAGTGCGCCTGGTGAAGACGCGAAAACGTCCCAATTGGGACGTATCGCATTTAGTATATGTCTGGCAAACGCCGAGTTGTCACGTATGTAAGCGCATAATAAAATTGCAACAAAAATGCCATCGTGTGTCTTAAAAAGTGTACAAATTATGATATTAAATTAATAAAACACGAGGGATCTCCTATCACATGTTAGTACATACAATATTACCGATTTATCAGTGTATTTCATTAAAATTGGTTTAATAATATTTTTAAAATAATGGCGGCAGAGAAAAAAGACAGAAACACTTTTTGATATAAGTACGACAAGGACACAACAACATTGCTTGCATAGATTATCAGTACAGATGCGACATAGGGTAATTTTCACTTTACTGCCTAGGTACTAAAGTAATAATTGACATGTTGTTCAGTTTTATTTGTTATTTTAAATTCAGTGACAAAATTTTTGTTTTATTTATTTGTTATCCTTTAAATAATTGTAATAACCTAACTTTTTTTTCCAAGGTTTCCGACTAATGAAGTTCGACTTCAAGAGTGGATTGCAATTGTTAGGGAACAACGAAATGAGTTTGACTGGACACCTTCAAAAAGCAGCAGAATTTGTAGCAATCACTTTGAATGCACTGAGAGATATACTTCGAAATAAGGTCGAACATTGCTGAGGAAGAATATAAATAATTGACAAATATACCACTGTTCGTCTTCATTCTGCTCATAAAAATAATTCTGATATAAAAAACTTTCTAAGAGGCAGAAAAGAAATAAATTAAATTCATTTGAAGGCGTTTAATTTTTTATTATAACGTCATTGCGTCACTATGGTTTTATTTTCGAGAAGTTTCTTTATTATCTTTTTTAATTGTTATCATTTTCCGAAGTAAATAATGACGTATTATTTTTTCATCGAATTTCATTTCTTGCCTACCAAAGAAATACCCCTTCTGTTCAACAAAATCATAATCTATGCTAAAAAGGCATACTAGAACGAACGAGACGATTGCAGTCCGAATCATTCCGAATTATAGCTATCTTTTTTACTCACGTGCTTATCCCATCTTTCATACTACTTTAACGCTAATTGTCAACTATTGTGCACTGACATGGCACTGACCAGCACTGACACATTGCTGGATCAGATTTGAGGAGTCAGTTACTATGAACGTAACATATCTTGTATAAAATATCATTGGATAAGATGATTAATATTAATAATACAATTTGAATTACTTACTATAGAAATACAAATTGTACATGTACATGTTAAAGAAGTCAACGTAATATTACTTCGCAACCCTCTAATGCAATAGTTTTGATATCTATGCATTCCATCTATGCTGGAACCGCGCGAATTCTGAAATTTATGAATACGAAGTCACGGGTAGAACTAGATTAAGCAGTTAGTTAATAGAAGTTCTAGTAGAGCTCTCTGTAGCGCCTATAGCATTTCTTACCCTTTTGTAGCGCAGAAATCGTGAAACCGCCTCCGAGGGCCATTGGGGGTGGTTTGGCTACAATCAACTTGGGCCGGCTAAAACCGCACGCAGCCTTGGGTCTCAATTGTTGGGATGCTAGTTGTATAGGTCGATTAATATATCTTGGACCTAAGATGTGCTCTATACGCGCCGTACATGTTTCTTGGGTGTATTTTGAAGATAGAATGAGGTGGTACTGTGGTGGACGATCTCAAATTCAGCAATAATTACGGATTATTACAAAACAATCCGCGTGCGCCTGAGCCTTTTATATTTCGTGTCCGATATATGGTTCAACCTATAACTGGCCTTTTTTAATACCACTTAAGTGACCTTGGGCCATCTTCGGTTTTAAGATGGTCCCCTCAACACAGACGAAACACGACGTCCGAACAGAGCAATGGTTCGTTAGGATGACAGGTGGCCGCACCTATCATTCAACCCCACACACGAAGGGGTAACCGCGTCCCGTTGCAAATAATAATGGGGTTCCACAGGGTTCGATACTTGGACCATTTTATTTCTAACTTATTTAAATGACTTTGGCCCAGATAGATGATTGCTTCCCTTACTTTCGAGTCTTTCCATATATAAGTTGGGGTCGACTTTCAGTGTAACTACGCAACTGTCAAACTTAGATATTTTAACGTTTTGCACGATCGAGCGAACTCGACCGCCTGCTGAATATGCCGAGATTTCAATTTCGTATGCTCTAAATTTGGTGACATCACATTATCGAGCACAAGTCGACAGTAATTATGTTTTGTGCCTGCACACCACAACACAACTCACTGGGATTATGTGGTCAGAATCATTCACTGCTTGATCCTTAAATTTACCCCTAAGTAGTCGATCGAGCCCTAAGAAGACAAATTGACGTGTCCTGTATAAAAAAAAAAAAAAACCATGTAGACTAGGAGTCCTTTTCCAACACAATGTGTGCTTGTTTCATACAATCCTAGATCTTTTAAGCAGGGTGTGGATGACATTTCATTAAGGCTGTTAAACTGAAGGCCACAATTTTAGCATTGATCCTGAACACCAATTACTTTCAAAGCTAGCTCCTTGGACCCAGGAGGTTTGCTCTAACATTCTTTGTGATATTCTTTTTTCTGGTATAATGGGAGGCATTGGCGTCTGACCACCCAACCCTGAAAGGAAAACGGGCCATGGAGCTTTGTCTGTCAATCAACAGTGGAGAATTTCTTGAGCTGCAAATAACTTCAAAGGACACAACTTCAACTTTTATATATAGCGCCTTTTGTGGAAGTTTTCCACAATTTCAACAACGTCAGGACTAACATTTTAGTATAAAAAAAGAAAGTAAAGAAAAAAAGTAATGATGATGCTTTCTAAAGTTTACGCGAATGTCACTCATTGAAAAAAAAACACACAAAAAGAAAAAAGTAATAATAACAAATATATCGCAATAGAATCCGTGGAGGGTGGTTTTATTTCAAAAAGTAATAGTGTCAGAGGCATTTTACTGGGGACTTTTAGAACCTTAATAGAATTTACTTACAGCTTGTAGGTCATATTGCAATGCCCTGTAAAAAATACATCTCCAAACACAGTATACAGGGCAGTCTTGATACACTCAAACAATGAATCCATAGTATATGTACATTTTATTCATTATTCTTTCAGTCTTCAGGAGTTATAAATAAATATAAATAATAAAATGTTTCATTAGTTGACATAATCTAGTCGAAATGAAACATTTATAACATTTTTGATGGAGTGCATTCACAAACATTAAGTGCAGTCTAGTAAATATGTACACTTGATCAAATAGATTGCATTTTCTTTGCATTTCACATATGGAACTATTGTAATATCTTAAGCAGAATATACCTAATATCAATAAAGGTCACAGAATTTACACAACAATAATATTCATATTCACAAATATCAGATAGGTACACTAGAGTAGAAACAAATTAATCACATTTATTCGGGCACTTTGTCACATAAAACCTGGCGAACCTACTTCGCACTTGTGATAAAAGTTTTTTATTCGAATTTAGAAGCCATTCATCTGAACCATCACAACAGTCACATATGCCATCATTGATTTGTCCTGAAGGCACTCTGTTGAATGCTATAGACTTACTGCCATGTTGAGTATCACAATAAAAAGTTCCATTCACACATGCATTCGTGCTTGGTTCATCTGACGAATCTTCACAATCACAATAATCATCATTTACTTGTTCAAATGGAATTCTTTGAGTACTTGTTAAACATTTAAACTCGTTATTTATGTCTGGTCTATATTTCGACATGTATAAATACAATACACCTCTAATAACACCATTATTGTTGATGAATTTATCAGATTCAGATTTAACAATGACATGTTCTGGTGTAAACTCATTTAATCCTTCCATTTCTTGATGATTCACGACTGAAATAATTCTATCGTTGAAGCCAGATTCTGACGTTATGGCCAGAAAGAAATATAGCTGATACAGAATGAAACATGCGACCATACAGCATGTGAGAATTATCATATTCTTTTTCTTCTTCAGTGCCATCATTTTGGTATTCCTTTTAGCCGTATATCTTCGTTCCTTTGACGGCATGCAATGCCTTATATTTACAGTACTTTGCCAATAGTTTAAGTGCTAAACAAAAACTTTGATCGGCTTCAACTTACATGGCTTTCCGACTGTAATTTTATTGAAGTCACATACGCTTAATGTTAGGAATGTTAGATATTATAATGCTTCTTGCAGTTTTTTCTGAATGTAAGAATGTTATAATATGTGTATTCAACTTTTATAGCACGAATATAACATAAAAATTGGACGAACGGATCGGGAGATCAGGTCTTTTTAAAAGACAATTGACAATGACAAAACAATGACAAATAAGTGACATTGACGAATCAGTGACAGTGACGATTCTTTACACGTTTTAATCATTTTATATTGTAGAAGAATGGCTGAAGTTACAAGAAAAATGCTTATATTTTTTTTTCACATTGTTTTAATTAGTTTTTGCGTCAGATATATATTTTATTCCTAGAGAAAACAAGAAAAGATAATTTTTGTTGGCCTTTAGTAAATTAGTGTCAAGTTAAAGGTTTTTGTTGTAATCAACAGAATCAGGGAATCAGTAGGTTTGCAATGGCAACATATTTTTAGGGAAAAATGAATTGTCCCTTGATTTATTGACAAAGCCTGTGTATTATTAAATTTTACATTATTAAACATTAAACTATTTTCTTGATCAATGGGTAGCAATTAAGGAATTTAAAATGGATTTTCTGACGGTGAACCGTCAAGTACCTTCTTCAAATGAGAAAAAGGGCGAGGAAACCGAGTCTAATGAAGATCTCGAGGTAAGAGCTGTCAACTTACATTGTTGTTCTTGTAAATATCCAATAATAAATCCCTGTGATATCTCATATTGAAAACATAATATAGATAAAATAGATGCTTAGAGCGAGAAGAACTCTTGTCCATTACTTTTTCGAATAGAATTCATGGAAGAATTTTATATTGGTACTAAATAAAACTTATTAGAATTTTTAAATATAGGTATTCCATTTTATGTCCCATGTCCTGAAGTGACAGTTGTGAAGGTAATACGTTGGTTATAGGTGTTGGTAAGGAGACGATGGTGGCATAATGTCTATTATAATGGACTTAGGGAGACTGATTATGTCTACCTTAGTTGATTAATGGGTAGAGGTCTACCAATAATCTTCTTATGCTGCCCTGAGTATGGCTTAGTGTATGGAATGGGGTTTAAGTTTGCTTTGCTGCTATTGTATAGCCTCACAACTACAGGGTCTGTAATCTAACCTGGCCAGTAAGGCTCTACAGGTCTAAATTTAACTCAGTAGATGGGGTCTCTCGAGAGTTGGCAATGTCATATGCTGTATTATTACAGGCAGGTTTTTTTTAGGTTATCAATATTATAGTTCCTTTTTTTTTATTTCTATAAAGGACACGCCAATTTGCCTGATGTTAAGCTAATGACAAATTCTCGGAAAGAGGGTCGCCATCATAAACATGTATCATGTTAACAGTGGTGGCACTCATTTTGACAGCCGCCCGCTTAAAAGACCCGGGAAGTGTCCTTCATTCATCCTTCACAAGTCAGTGCAGACTTGTGGAGCCAATATATTCCTATCTATTATCTTCATATCTTAATAAGAATACATTTGTTTCCAGGTGGATAATTCCAAGAGTGTGCTGCTCAAGATAGCCACTTTGTATGCAGAACAATTGATGAGTGATCTGACTTTGGAGGTAGGAGGTAAACGGTACCCGGCACACAGGCTGATATTATGTGCTAGCAGTGAGGTGTTCCAGGTAGGTACATAAAAATTGTGTAATGTTTGCTGTACCCCTAGCATAAACATCAGAGCCCCTTAGTTCGAATTAAAAAAAAAAGTTACAAGGTTTATGACTTGAAGCTGTGAAAAAATCAACGATCTAAGTCAGTAGCATCAAAAGATACAGGATTTTATGTTGCATCAAGCTTATGCAACATAAAATCATCTCTCAATGTAGTTTCGTATGAAGTCCTCAGTGTGCGTGCGCTTGACTCGTGCTTGATCAGATATTTTCTTTTTTTTCAAAATCGGTCTCGGAGACTTTCATTGCTCATGCAGTAGTAATGGTGCGCCTCCCCGTAACCGGGGCTAGATGGGGGCTAGTCCCCACAACCCGAAGGGGGCTATCTCCAAAGAGATGGTCATGGGTCTGCCGGGGTGCTAGAGATATGCTTTTGGCAATCTCACCTCCGGCAACCAAGGACCCAAGATGGCGTGTGCTTTAGTCGCTTCGAGTCCGACATAACCACCTCCACTGGCTCCAGGGGGGTGGTATCCGTGGGGATTAATTGCATGATAAAAAAAAATGCAGTAGTAATGGTGATATGTTAAAAATCATAACAGCTTATAAATAACTGTACTTTTTAGCAGTGACTGCCAAATTACTGCAGCCAAATGTTAGTTTTCACCTTGGGAACTGGAATCATTCATATTTATGTTACTTATTATTCATCAAGCCCTTGAAGTACATTTTTTATGTCCACTTCCTGCATCAGCTCTTCTAATGCTTTGATTAATGTGTTTAGTTGTTCACTTGACTATTTTGAAATTGAATTTATTTTATCACAAATACACATACTGTTTGTACAATTTAGGTATACAAAGGTCATAAAGTCTTTTTTTTTTTAAGTTTTACAGTAGAAGAAGAGAAGAGAGAAGACTTACTGACAGCAACTGAAATTACTAATATTCCTTCTAACCCCTCTAACTAATCTAAATGACTTGTGGTAGAAGTGGGTTCACATCTGCTACCCTGTGTTCACTAAAGCTATGCTGCGGATGCAGTCAGGACTAACGACTTTATGTGGATGATGATGATATATGACACATGTTACCATTTCAGGTAATGTTAATGAATCGCGAGTGGAGCGAATGGCGCGAGAGTCGTATCGTGCTGCAGGAAACTCCGACAGCTGCGACTGTCTTCCCACACTTTATTAAGTAAGTACTTGAGTTCGAATACATCAGAAAAACTTTAATCGCCCGGGCGGGAGGCTCTAGGCTCGGTGGCCTAGTGGTTAAGGCATTCCCCCTGTAAGGGAAATGATTGAGGGTGCGAGTCCCGTCCGAGCGATTCGCTTTTTGCTTAAAATAATTTACTACATGAAGTTGAATAATAGTTTATTGAATTTCTTAAAGCACTTAGTATGCTAACTATTCAAAAGAATTAAGAAATCGCCAAACGGGATTTGGAACCGCGACCAGCCGACAACCACTGAGCTACCAAGCCAGATCTTGAACATTCCAAAATTTAATTATTCAACCAAACCATCTGGAGGTGGTTTTCCGAGTGTCTGCCGTGGGCCGGACCTCGCCACCCTGCTCACGGCAATGGTCCGCTGTGAGGCGGGCGGCTTTTCCTTCAGCGAGCAGGTAATGGTCGTGAAGGAAACGGCGGAACGGGAGTGACGGCGCGAGCGAGAGAGACTTGTGCTCAGGCAACTCGGGCGTCGGAGGGCCCGACTGACCTCCGTCCCCCATGAGCGCGGGCCTGGGAGTGACGGGTGGAGCCGCCTGTCAGTCACCCCAGCAGAAGCAGGTCACGGAGACGGAGTCGTGGACACCGATGTTACCCCTCCCGAGGAGGGTCAGACCGTAAAGGATGGCCCTGGGTCAGCCGGGGTGGGAGGGATATATCGAAGACAACCTCACCTTCGGCCTAGCAAGAAGACGCACAGATGGCGTACGGTTTTAGTCAATGAAAGTTCAATCCTCCTTGAGCGCACACCCAAGAATGACAGGCGGCTGTGCCTGTGATTCCTAGACCTGAATCTCCCAACAACCCTCAGTCGGCGTGTGGTTTTAGTCGGTTCAAGTCCGACATAACCTCCCATTCCGGCCTCCCATCACAGGGGATTTCCGCACGAAAAAAAAGGAGGTGGTTTTCCAATCTTATTTTGTCTTATTCCATAATATTGATCCCATTTCATTCAAAAAAGAGCAATTAGGTACATATTTCAATTTGTGGAGTCAGAAGTTAGGCGCTCACATACATATATGTTTTGGCAATTTATGTAGAGTACATTATATTTTTTCAGATATTTCTACACAGGCCAAATAAGGATATCATACCAAAGCGTATTGCCAGTGCTTTCTCTGGCTGATAAATACAATGTAAAGGCAAGTATAAATTTTATAGGTTCACTTTCTTTGAGGTAGCCTAGTTTAAAATAAATGTATTTATGTTTGTCTGCAATCTAGAACCCATAATATTAGTTAAACTATGCTTACTTTGGGCACTGGCTAGATAGCTATCTGGCCAGCGAAAGATGGCGCAAAAAGTATTGCCCAAATTTAAAAAATCAACACTGTAACACTGAGTACACACCGAAATAACAGAGTCAATACTAGAATATTTTTTCTATAAGACATGCATGAAAACTAAGCTATTATGGTACATGGCCAGAGTCTAGTCAGTGTTGCAACCTGTTCTTCTTCTTTGTCCAACCCATGTTCCCAGTTTATCTGGGGTCGGGTCTCCCTGTACATCTGCGCCAGAGAATCCTGTTCTGGGTTGTCTGGGTACTAAGGCTATTCTGGTCCATCTCCTTCTTAATATTCCACCAAGTAGCGAGTGGTCTTCCCCTTCCTCTGGGCTGGTTGGGCATGTTGAGAACTTTCTTGACAGCGTGCTGATCTTCGCGTCTTTGGATATGGCCATACCAGCGCAGGCGACTCTCCTTCACTTTGTCGACGACAGGAGCCACCCCGAAAGTGCCTCTAATATGTTCATTACGAACTTTATCCAGGCGCGTCACACCACCCGCCCATCTCAACATCTTCATCTCGTGCGTGTGGAGTTGTTGTTCGTGTACTTTTTTCATAGTCCAGCAATCTGATCCGTAGATTAGGGCCGGTCTCACTACTGTTTTGTACACTTTGTCTTTGATCTTGATTGGCATTGGATTGGATTGAGAATACCTGTTGGTTTTTCAAATTTGGCGCCATGTTTCGTTGGCCAGAGTCTAGCACTGTGTCGAATGCTGCTGAGAATATTATTAAAGGAACGAACATGTACCATTTGGGTGACCGCGAGCGCTGGACGCTTCCATGATAAGTGTGGCGTAACGGGTGACGTTGTAAAGAAAGAGACAGAAAGAGCTTGAAATGAGACCGAGGAGTGGGAGGTACCATAGGACTTAGGAGTGGTATAGCTCGATTCATATATCTCGATTTCTAAATCGCCAGATATAAATGGAACTGGCATGGCGCGCGTGGATTGTTTTGTAATCTATACTTGGTGAATTTGAGCTCATCCACCTCAGTAGCAACCCGTGCTATTTTCAAAATACACCCAAGGAACATGTACTGTGCATATAGAGCACATATTAGGTTCAAGATATGTGAATTGAGCAATACAGCGTTCGCGGTCGTAATCCATACTAATCCATACTAATATTATAAATGCGAAAGTAACTCTGTCTGTCTGTCTGTATGTATGTTACGCTTTCACGCCTAAACCACTGAACCGATTTTGATGAAATTTGGTATAGGGGTAGATTAGACCATGAGAAAGGACATAGGCTATGTTTTGTCGCGATAACCGACATCCACGTGGGTGGAGTCGCGGGCAAAAGCTAGTAATATTATAAACGCAGTAACTCTGTCTGTCTTTATGTTACGCGTTCATGCCTAAACCACTGAACCGATTTTGATGAAATTTGGTATAAGGCGTCGGCAGCTTAGTGATTAAGAAGTCAGCCTTACGATCGAAAGGTCCCGGGTTCGAATTCTGGCCATTAAACTACCGTCGTGAACCCACTCCTAGCACAAGCAATTTAGCTTAGTTGGAGGGGTTAGAGGGAATATTAGTAACTTCGGTTCTATTTTTTTATACCAAACTAGCTGTCTCGGCGAACTTCGTACCGCCATATTTTCCACCCGCGTGCAATTCCGTTCCCATTCCTGTTCCCGTTCCCATTCCCATTACTATTCCCATTCCTATTCCTATTCCCATTCCCATTCCCATTCCTACTACTACCTACTACTACTAAATACTAATCCCGTAACGTAAACATAAACTTCTCTCACATAATAGAAAAAGTTTGTATGAGAAAAAGAAAAGTTACTTTCTGAAATTTTCTGTACAACTGTTTTTTTTTTTTTCGTAAGAACCTTCTCCCGATAATAACAATCACAACAAAAAAAGAATTATTGAAATCGGTCCAGCCGTTGGTGAGTTATGCGCTTACCAACACATTTAGCGATTCATTTTTATATTATAGATAATTAGAACTTGAGAAAGGACATAGGCAATGTTTGGTAGCGATAACCGACATCCACACGGGCGGAGCCGCGGGCAAAAGCTAGACAATTATAATTGAAAGTCTTAAGTTGATTATTTAATTTCTCCTCCTATCTTTTGCAGGATCTAGTCAGCCTGTGTCTAGGCTACATGGCGCAACACATAGCGCACGCTGCCAAACGAGGACAGCTCATCTCCTGGATGCAGTACACCATGGCCTGTGGGCACAATGATGTCGCCAAGGTATATTATTCTCATCATCACCTAAACTATAATCTTTCTTGCAGACAGCCTCCGTGACGGCCGCTACGCAGGAGGCGCAGGTTCGATCCCCGTTCAGTGAAAATATTTGTATGCATGAATATAAGTTTTTGTCATTGGTCTGGTCGTGCCTCGGAGAGCATGTTAAGCTGTCGGTCCCGGTTGTCATACGAATATGTATGACAGTCGTTATAGGGGAATTGTGTGAAATGGCCCACACAGAAGGGCTGATCACCTGTCTGGTCAAACGGAGACCCCACTGGCAGTAGTATCCTTGTGTTGCATGCGAGGCTTCCAACTCGGTACCTTGTTGCCCAAGGTGCATACTCCTTTACATTGTGGAAGGACTGTCGTATGAGCTCCCAAGCTGGAGAGGAAATCCTGCGCCTGAATCTGACCCGTTTATCAATAGTCCATTGGCTAACAGGTGCAGTTGACTTGCTAGATGTTGGGGCTCACTAAGATTATGGGTGCAATCTTTGTAGGGCTCAATATATTGGTGGGGCCCATTGTTTATGTAGGGCCCATTGTCTTGGTGGGCCCATTGATTGGTGGGGCACCCCGTACACCTTAATTAAAATGAATGTTCCCTATAAATTTTAGTAGTGAACATTAAGATAGAAAAGATGACAGCCCCGTGGCGTGGCGGTAGTGCACGCGGCTGCTACGCAGGAGGCGCAGGTTCGATCCCTGTTCAGTGCAAATATTTGTATGCATGAACATAAGTTTTTGTCATTGGTCTGGTTGTGCCTCGGAGAACACGTTAAGCCGTCGGTCCGGGTGCCATACGAACATGTATGAGGGGGCATCAGGTAGTTTTCTATAGCTACAATTTTTTCAGGCTTGTCAAAACTTTGTGAAATGGAACTTGGAGTGGGTGTGGTCGGACAGCGACCTAAGCGAGCTGGAGGGAGAGACCCTGGTGCAACTCCTGCAGCAGAGTGACCTAGTTTTGCACAATGAAATGAGTCTATACCAGTAAGTATTAACGCTATTCTAAGAAATAATCATCATCATCTTAATATTGTATCCCATAACTCTTTCTTTAACCGGGGCCCAGTGTCTGTTTACTTCTCCTTTGGATGTGGCTTATACGACTTTTAGACAAGCGACTGTCATCTGACTCTCCCAGACCCGCCTGAAAAATCTGAAAAGTCCGGACTGGAAAAAAAACTAACACCTTGTTCTATAATCAACTAAGATGTACTGTCTTTCTTGCAGGTAGGGTTGACTTGGGCTCCAGAAAAGGGAGGCCCCAAAATACTCATTAAATTTCAATATTATATCATAATCATTCGACGATACAATGCCTTCTATTTGCAATTTATTTGAAGCCCAGAGTAGTATTATTTAAAAAAAATGAGTTTTGTAATATTGCAGTGTAGTTAATAAAAAGCAAAATTATACATTTCAAAAAACCCATGACGTATAAAAAGTAATTCAGAAAATGTTTACTGCAGCGCCCCCTAGTGCGTTGTCACCGTAACATCTATCTAAGAACATGCACCAATCAAACCTAAACCAATATTTGAAAACTGCATCAAAATTGGATTAGTATTTTTGGAGAAAATGGCAACATTGATTTGCATTAAAAATGCTTGCTTTAGCACCCCCTGTTGAGTTGTCATTGTTTCACCTATCTAAAAATATGCTCCAATTAAAGCCGAACCCATAACTTAAAACTGCATTAAAATTGGATTGGTAGTTTCGTAGAAAATGGCAACATGGTATTGCACAAACAAACAAACACATGAACATCCTCTCGTCTCCGTTCCGTCGTGGGTAAAAAATAAAATATAATAAAAATAAATTCAACCCGACTTGAGATGTTCTTTTCGCCTTCTGGAAGTTGTATTTTTGCAGTTATTATTTATTGACTCTTCATCGGCGATATTCTAGAAAATAATGACGGTTGAAATTGTGGAGTATGCGATAATTCGTTAGTATAATACATTAATTTTCCTTCACATCGCCGCGGGAGAGGCAGAGTCGCTGAAAAGAGGGTACCTACAATATTGGGTAGCTCTTAGTTTGATCCTCTCATCAGATGCTTTTTCACGCCCCACTTTATTTTTTAAGGTTACATTGTGGCGAATAACCGCTTATCTGGCTCTTTTTTTTAATTATTCGTCATGTGTGTGCAGGTTCGTGGTCCGGTGGCTGAACCAGCAGCGCGAGAGACTGAACACCAGCGACTTGACCAAGGCAGAAATGAAACTGCACTGGGAGTCGCTTGTAGCCGCCATCTTCTCACATGTCAGGCAAGTAATAGGCTCCTTGAGGCCTTTGAAAACTCCTTTTTCTGTCATACTGAAGACCTGGGCAGACTATTGTACTAAGTACATAGCCTGCCCGGGTCTCAACTTCACCCAGAAATAAATTCCTAAAAGAATCTCATACGAGTTTTCCATAATCGTTTGTCGCCTATTTTACCCTCTTTAGTAATGAAATTTTGTAAAACAGCAATATAGACAATAGCAGAAGCTATTTGAAATTTCAAGCTTCTTATTTCAGAAGGCGGATTTTCTATGCTACAGTTCATCGCCTAATTTACCTCTTTAGTAGTGAAATTGCCAAAAATCCTTTCTTAGCGGATGCTTACACCATACCGGGTGTAAGGGGTACGCTCCCGAAGCCGAAAGCCCCTAGTAGTACTCCAGGTACATAACACATTGGCTAAAAATAAAATCGATTTGTACAAAAAAAAATCCAATTAATTTTTTATTTTTTATATTGCATTATGAGAGTTGATGAACCAGTTTCAAGTATTTTTTTATATAACCTCCATATCACAAATAAATGACAAATTATTGTCCTACCAGGTTCCCTATGATGTGTCCGAACCAATTGGCGAAGCTCCTGCTGTGCCCGCTCACTCAGGAACATAAAGACTTCTTTATGGAACGTATGGCGATCGCTATGAGCTACCAGTCAGGTGAGTGAAAATGCCCAATGTTTTGTTACATATTCAAGTTAGTTTTGATTTAAGTGGAGTTTTTTAAGTGGTAACACTCAACTACCTGGCTATTATTGCTTAATCTTACAAAGTTTAGCAATAATAGCCAGGTTAGTCTTTGCATGACTATTCGGAACACATTGGGACCCCTCCGTGTCTGTCCGTCTTCGGTTTTGGTTGCCATACGAATATTTACCACTAGCTTTTGCCGCGTTGATATCGGTTATCGCGAAAAACATAGCATATGTCCTTTCTCAAGGTCTAATATACCCCTATACCAAATTTCATCAAAATCGGTTCAGTGGTTTAGGCGTGAAAGCGTAACATAAAGACAGACAGACAGACAGATAGAGTTATTTTCGCATTTATAATATTAGTATGGATTTTTGTGGCAAAAACTCCGCCAACCTTGCCTATGTAAACTTAGAGAACTCCAATATCGTCAGTGAGTTTTGAAGGTCGCCTCACGGAGTATAAAATGTCAAGTTCAGTGGCATCACAGTTGAATGTGAAAAGCTTAACCCGAACTCCGATGTGAAATCGAGCTACCCGGACTAACGCAAAATGATGATGATAGCGTTGTAGTATGCCCTCATCATTCTATACCCTCCATTTCCAGGTCAATACGAGCGTGTATCAGAGGTTCAACAAACAGAGGCAGGCCGTATGCTGTTCACTCCTCGACTGTACACCGAAGACACCTGGGGCTCGGTCCTTGCTGTGGACAACTTCCACTCCCTGCCCTCCTACCACACGAGGACGTTCATCTTCTCCACCAGACCCTCGATAGCTGACGTGGCTCCGCAGGATAAGCTGACGGAGTGGACGGTAGACTTGTACCCGAAAGGAGTCTGGTTTAGAAAGAGTTTGTTGATAGTGTGGGCGGGTACTTATGATGTAAGTGATTTTAGACATTTATTTGAGAGATTTATATAAACTCACGCGTATGTAATCGCTAAAAAGTAAACAGAAGTGTATTTTTGTTTGTATTTCAAGCATTGCTCGACAGCTTAGAGGTTGATTAGCAAACAATCCCGGTTCCGGGTTCGAATCCGTGTACACTACCGATGTGAACCCACTTCTAACACAAATTAATTAGCTTAGCTAAACCTTAGCCGAACCTGACCCGAAAACATGACCCGGTCGCGGGTTAGGTTAGGTTAACTTGAAAAATTTGTTCCAAACGTAACTCTCTTCCTAACCTAACCCGAAATCTCGTACCTATCATTTCCCGAATTGCGCAGATTTCTGTTACTTTTAATAGCCGAAGTGCGGTAATTCCAACTTTTTTAGGTTAGGTTAGAATTGTGACCAGATCTAAGCTAAACTAACCTAAGTTTAACCCCATGGCTGGCTGCTGCCGTGCCGCCTCACTTCGGTTATTAACCGTAACAGAAATCTGTGCAATTCGGGTTATGATAGGAACGAGACGTCGGGTCAGTTTAGGAAGAGGGTTACGTTCGGAACAAATTTTTCAAGTTTCTAACCTAACCCGCGACCGGGTCATGTTTTCGGGTCAGGTTCGGAATAAACGGATAAGACCATCGTTAGTACTACTTCAAAATTTATAAATTGAAGCATTTTATAAATGTTGTTTATGGTGGAATATTGTATTGTATGTGGGCAGGTCCCGGAGGTAGTGCTCCGTACAGTGCGCATCTCCATCACGTGCCAGAACTGTCCCGCGACCGTCGTCAACCAGTACGGCGAGCCGGAGCAGCCGGAGCCTGACGTCAGGGTCAAGGTCAGACTTGTTATATTGTATTGTACCTGGGCAGGTCCCGGAGGTAGTGCTCCGTACAGTGCGCATCTCCATCACGTGCCAGAACTGTCCCGCGACCGTCGTCAACCAGTACGGCGAGCCGGAGCAGCCGGAGCCTGACGTCAGGGTCAAGGTCAGACTTGTTATATTGTATTGTACCTGGGCAGGTCCCGGAGGTAGTGCTCCGTACAGTGCGCATCTCCATCACGTGCCAGAACTGTCCCGCGACCGTCGTCAACCAGTACGGCGAGCCGGAGCAGCCGGAGCCTGACGTCAGGGTCAAGGTCAGACTTGTTATATTGTATTGTACCTGGGCAGGTCCCGGAGGTAGTGCTCCGTACAGTGCGCATCTCCATCACGTGCCAGAACTGTCCCGCGACCGTCGTCAACCAGTACGGCGAGCCGGAGCAGCCGGAGCCTGACGTCAGGGTCAAGGTCAGACTTGTTATATTGTATTGTACCTGGGCAGGTCCCGGAGGTAGTGCTCCGTACAGTGCGCATCTCCATCACGTGCCAGAACTGTCCCGCGACCGTCGTCAACCAGTACGGCGAGCCGGAGCAGCCGGAGCCTGACGTCAGGGTCAAGGTCAGACTTGTTATATTGTATTGTACCTGGGCAGGTCCCGGAGGTAGTGCTCCGTACAGTGCGCATCTCCATCACGTGCCAGAACTGTCCCGCGACCGTCGTCAACCAGTACGGCGAGCCGGAGCAGCCGGAGCCTGACGTCAGGGTCAAGGTCAGACTTGTTATATTGTATTGTACCTGGGCAGGTCCCGGAGGTAGTGCTCCGTACAGTGCGCATCTCCATCACGTGCCAGAACTGTCCCGCGACCGTCGTCAACCAGTACGGCGAGCCGGAGCAGCCGGAGCCTGACGTCAGGGTCAAGGTCAGACTTGTTATATTGTATTGTACCTGGGCAGGTCCCGGAGGTAGTGCTCCGTACAGTGCGCATCTCCATCACGTGCCAGAACTGTCCCGCGACCGTCGTCAACCAGTACGGCGAGCCGGAGCAGCCGGAGCCTGACGTCAGGGTCAAGGTCAGACTTGTTATATTGTATTGTACATGGGCAGGTCCCGGAGGTAGTGCTCCGTACAGTGCGCATCTCCATCACGTGCCAGAACTGTCCCGCGACCGTCGTCAACCAGTACGGCGAGCCGGAGCAGCCGGAGCCTGACGTCAGGGTCAAGGTCAGACTTGTTATATTGTATTGTACCTGGGCAGGTCCCGGAGGTAGTGCTCCGTACAGTGCGCATCTCCATCACGTGCCAGAACTGTCCCGCGACCGTCGTCAACCAGTACGGCGAGCCGGAGCAGCCGGAGCCTGACGTCAGGGTCAAGGTCAGACTTGTTATATTGTATTGTACCTGGGCAGGTCCCGGAGTTAGTGCTCCGTACAGTGCGCATCTCCATCACGTGCCAGAACTGTCCCGCGACCGTCGTCAACCAGTACGGCGAGCCGGAGCAGCCGGAGCCTGACGTCAGGGTCAAGGTCAGACTTGTTATATTGTATTGTACCTGGGCAGGTCCCGGAGGTAGTGCTCCGTACAGTGCGCATCTCCATCACGTGCCAGAACTGTCCCGCGACCGTCGTCAACCAGTACGGCGAGCCGGAGCAGCCGGAGCCTGACGTCAGGGTCAAGGTCAGACTTGTTATATTGTATTGTACCTGGGCAGGTCCCGGAGGTAGTGCTCCGTACAGTGCGCATCTCCATCACGTGCCAGAACTGTCCCGCGACCGTCGTCAACCAGTACGGCGAGCCGGAGCAGCCGGAGCCTGACGTCAGGGTCAAGGTCAGACTTGTTATATTGTATTGTACCTGGGCAGGTCCCGGAGGTAGTGCTCCGTACAGTGCGCATCTCCATCACGTGCCAGAACTGTCCCGCGACCGTCGTCAACCAGTACGGCGAGCCGGAGCAGCCGGAGCCTGACGTCAGGGTCAAGGTCAGACTTGTTATATTGTATTGTACCTGGGCAGGTCCCGGAGGTAGTGCTCCGTACAGTGCGCATCTCCATCACGTGCCAGAACTGTCCCGCGACCGTCGTCAACCAGTACGGCGAGCCGGAGCAGCCGGAGCCTGACGTCAGGGTCAAGGTCAGACTTGTTATATTGTATTGTACCTGGGCAGGTCCCGGAGGTAGTGCTCCGTACAGTGCGCATCTCCATCACGTGCCAGAACTGTCCCGCGACCGTCGTCAACCAGTACGGCGAGCCGGAGCAGCCGGAGCCTGACGTCAGGGTCAAGGTCAGACTTGTTATATTGTATTGTACCTGGGCAGGTCCCGGAGGTAGTGCTCCGTACAGTGCGCATCTCCATCACGTGCCAGAACTGTCCCGCGACCGTCGTCAACCAGTACGGCGAGCCGGAGCAGCCGGAGCCTGACGTCAGGGTCAAGGTCAGACTTGTTATATTGTATTGTACCTGGGCAGGTCCCGGAGGTAGTGCTCCGTACAGTGCGCATCTCCATCACGTGCCAGAACTGTCCCGCGACCGTCGTCAACCAGTACGGCGAGCCGGAGCAGCCGGAGCCTGACGTCAGGGTCAAGGTCAGACTTGTTATATTGTATTGTACCTGGGCAGGTCCCGGAGGTAGTGCTCCGTACAGTGCGCATCTCCATCACGTGCCAGAACTGTCCCGCGACCGTCGTCAACCAGTACGGCGAGCCGGAGCAGCCGGAGCCTGACGTCAGGGTCAAGGTCAGACTTGTTATATTGTATTGTACCTGGGCAGGTCCCGGAGGTAGTGCTCCGTACAGTGCGCATCTCCATCACGTGCCAGAACTGTCCCGCGACCGTCGTCAACCAGTACGGCGAGCCGGAGCAGCCGGAGCCTGACGTCAGGGTCAAGGTCAGACTTGTTATATTGTATTGTACCTGGGCAGGTCCCGGAGGTAGTGCTCCGTACAGTGCGCATCTCCATCACGTGCCAGAACTGTCCCGCGACCGTCGTCAACCAGTACGGCGAGCCGGAGCAGCCGGAGCCTGACGTCAGGGTCAAAGTCAGACTTGTTATCATCATCATCATCTTAGCGCAGTTCCCACCTCTGGCATGGAACGGTTGTTAACGCGACTGCTGCGCAAGAGACGCGGAGTGCATTTTCCACTCAGTGCAAATATGTGTATGCGTGAATATGGGTATTTGCATTGATCGTCGTGCCTTGGAGAGCACGTTAAGCCATCGGTCCCGGTTGCCATACGAACATGTATGGCAATCGTTACGGGTAGTTGGAGCCCTCACTCGCTTCTCGGAAAATATCGTAGCTTTTCCGAAGCTGTAGATAGACTTGAAAAAGCTCACCCCAGACTTCCCCGGACCGGAAGCTTCGGTTGGATGAGACTAGGATTAACGCATTTCACGCTCTCCGGTACCTACCATCTACCTTCCCGATCCGTCCACTTTCCTGATCTGTCGGTTTTCCGAATCAGTCCATTTATATTTCTAAATCGTACACTGCCCAAAGCGTCCACTAGGCATTTCCCACAGAGCGTCACTTTTCTATTCGCTTTATTTTTAACACCCGATGTGAATTTTACGTTTGCACAGTCAGAATTAAGAAGTGGACATGTCCCAAAAATCCAAGGAATAAATAAAATTCCTTTTCTGGCGATAACATAACATATAACATAAACTCACGCCTGTATTCCCCGAAGGGGTAGGCAGAGGTGCTAGCACCCACATTTCGCCAGTTTATGTTTAGGTCGTGGCGAGCCTATTGCCATTAACCGGGCACTTATAAACCTGCGATAAATACACACATAACTTCGTAAAGCATCGAAAAGTCTGGTGTGTGCCATGGTCAACCTGGGATCGAACCCGAGACCTCGTCTCAGCAGTCCATTACCCATACCACTAGGCTACCGCAGATTTCTGGCGATAACTTTATTTTAATGATCTCAGAGCGATATAATAAACGGAATTTGTACAAAACGAACAAAATGTCAATGCCTGAAGATTTGCATGCCCTCTGGACGGCAAGTACTCGAAATACTGTAGCTATTAAAATTTTCATGGGACCGACTGCTCATTGGTTCGTATCTTGTTCATTACACTACCGATGTGAACTCACACCTAACGAGCAATTTAGCTTAGCTGGAGGTTACGGGGAATATTAATAGCTTTTGCCCGCGGCTCCGCCCGCGTGGATGTCGGTTATCACGACCAAACATAGCCTATGTCCTTTCTCATGGTCTAATCTACCCCTATACCAAATTTCATCAAAATCGGTCCAGTGGTTGAGGCGTGAAAGCGTAACATACAGACAGACAGACAGACAGACAGACAGAGTTACTTTCGCAATTATAATATTAGTATGGATTTTGGTTACTGGAGAAAAAAGTACAAAACCAAGTTCAAATACATCAGGAAAAGTGAATCGCTCGGGCGGGACTCGAACCCACTATCTTTCCCTTACAGGTGGAATGCCTTGACCAACTAGGCTACCGAGACGAAAATTTATTCAAATAAAACAAGTTCTTTGGACGTTGCTTGATAGTTCCATTACCATGATAATGTGATGTTTATTTTGTTCTATAGATTGGTATTTTGGTGTGGGGTGTCCAGAAAGGAGTAGAACACGTTTCGTCCGTAGTGGAGCGGGTACATCGATTCTCAGCACAAAACAGGTGAGTTTAATATAATAAAAATTAAAATGATAAAGTGAATAAATAATTAAGAAAAAAGAAATCTAGACGCTGATTTTTTTTTCTATGGACATTAAGACCCGCCCGTTGGCTAGTTTTATCGAACGCCGACTAAAACCCTCTTCTTTTTATCTTAGATAGCAACATATCAACCCAATTTAGGGGACAATCTAGCCGGTGTCGAGTTGGAAATTTCCCGATTAAAAATATTATGTTTCATTTAGTTGATGATGATGACGGTGATGATGATGATGACGATGAATGATGATTGCTGTCTCAGTAAAGTTGTGGGAACTTTACTAGAAGCTCCCTTGGGAGAATTGGCGCCAATCACGAGAAGTCACAAGTCACAATTCACTGTAATATGCCACTTTCCTACACTTGTGTGCGTAGTCCAAGCCGTTATCTCTAAAACCCACCATTTTTATACATAAAAACTTGAATTCACATCAATTTTGGAAGATATAATAGTACCGCGATGCACCTTCTTCGAATTGGCGCCAAAAACTCCGACTAAAACCTCACGCCGTCTCGGGTGCTACATGCCTCTGGAATGCATACCTCGGAGACATATCTTGGACCTAAGTCGCGAGACAAACGATAGGCCCTGGATTGTTCTGTAATAATCTATGCTTGGTGAATCTGAGCTCGTCCACTGCAGTAGCAACTCGTGCTATCTTCAAAATACATCCAAGAAACGTGTACTTAGCATATAGAGTACATTTTGACCATATTTGATATTTGACAGCCTCTGTGGCGTGGCGGTAGTGCACGCGACTGCCACGCAAGAGGCGCGGGTTCGATTCCCGCTCAGTGCAAATATTTGTATGCATGAATATGGCTATTTGCATTGGTCTGGGTGTTTCTATGTATAATATGTATATATTTACAAAAAAAAAAAAGTATCTAAGTATGTTTATCCGCATTCTAGATTCCATAACACAAGCTATAAAAGCTTACCATGGGTCTAGATAGCGTTGTGTAGAATGTTGTGGAATATTTATTTATTTATTTATTATATTATATTCTCGAGATATTCCTCAAAATACATTTAAAAATGCAGTTAAGAGTAAACTGTGCCAGAAAGGTTATTAAAATCCAAGAATATTATACGATAAACAAGCTTGGAAATGAGCTGTTCGCTCAGCTATGCTACTCAAGCAAGGCATTGTATCTAGACTATAAGTATTATACTAAGTGAATGGTTGTAAATAGACCAAAAAAAAATGCCCGCTGAGTTTTTTGCCGGAGCCTTCTCATGTCTGGGCCGCGTTTCGAACTTTTTCGTTCTTTTGCTTAAACTAGTCATTAATATTTATTTTTATATTGACGTTTTGTAAGTTCCGATTTAATGGTCTATGCAGAACAAATGATGTAGAGTTTTTTAGAACAATTGACAGCCTCTGTGGCGTGGCGGTAGTGCACGCGACTGCTACGCAGGCGGCGCGGGTTTGATTCCCGCTCAGTGCAAATATTTGTATGCATGAATATGACTATTTGCATTGGTCTGGATGTTTCTATGTATAGTATGTATGTATTTACAAAAAAAAAGTATATAAGTATGTTTATCCGCATTCTATATTCCATAACACAAGCTATAAAAGCTTACCATGGGTCTAGATAGCGTTGTGTAGAATGTTGTAAAAAAAAAAAGTATTCAGTTTTTTTTTTAAGATATTTATTTATTAGTTTTTGAATTTATGTTTTTTTATGTGCCACAGAGTGCTGAATATCGACGGCGCGCTAGACTTCGACGAACTGAACACTCCTCTGTACAGTCCCGCGCCTTCCGATCGAAGAGCCAGGTCGCCCTCTCCTGCTACACACCACACGCTCAACAAGTATGTAGAGACGGAAGCAGGCTCAGGCTCACGAGCACGAGGCTCCTCGGCCCAATAAGTCGATGTGACGAAACACCGTGCGGTTTTAGACGGTTCGAACCCGACTTCGATGGCTCCAGTGACCTGAATTATTATAATTTTTCTAACATAAAAGTAACCTAAGTTGCGCCTTTTAACTGTAGATCCGATAAAAGTTCTACCAATATCGGCCTCGCCGTTATTATCTGATACAAACAGACACTAAAATTTTAAATTACCTTTTTTATAGGTATCGTGTATATATTCATATTATTATGCAATAACTAAATAAATTGTTATTTTAACGTTACAAACGTCAATTTTAACCGACTTCAAAAAGGTGGAAGTTCTCAATTCGATGAGTATTTTTTAAATATTAATTTGTTAAGATTGATAGGCCCGCGCTTGACCACGATCTCATTAATAATATATTTGAAACTAGCTCTTGCCCGCGGCTCCGCCCGCGTGGATGTCGGTTATCGCGACAAAACATAGCCTATGTCCTTTCTCAAGGTCTAATCTACCCCTGTACCAAATTTCATCAAAATCGGTTCAGTGGTTTAGGTGTGAAAGCGTAACATACAGACAGACAGACAGACAGTTACTTTCGCATTTATAATATTAACTAGCTTTTCCCGCGGCTCCACCCGCGTGAAAGTCGGTTATCGCGACCAAACATAGCCTATGTCCTTTCTCATGGTCTAATCTACCCCTATACCAAATTTCATTAAAATCGGTTCAGCGGTTTTGGCGTGAAAGTGAAACATACAGACAGACAGACAGACAGACAGACAGACAGACAGACAGACAGACAGACAGACAGAGTTACTTTCGCATTTATAATATTAGTAAGGATGTATTTTTGTTTGTATTATTACAGAAGGTGTACAAAATGTTCCGACACTTGCGAGAACCCCGAACCCCGCCACTTGCTAGGCCCCAACAAGGACCAACTGCGCATACAGGTGGTCATCATGCCTCTCACCGACTACTGTCACGTCAGCGCCGCCGACACTCCGCGCGGATGACCGGCGGCCATCGTGCGTCCCGCTCGCACGCGCCGCACGCCCGCCCGCACCTAGCCGAGCGAGAGAGACGGATATATTGCTCTATGTTGTGTGTCGATTCTAACCCTCCATATAGGCTGGCGTTGACTGCGAATAAAAATAGACCTTATTGTTATAAAAATAAAGTTGAAATTTAAATTTCTTAATTTGAATTTTGATTTTGTGATTATTGTCCTACGGTCTATTTCATGATGGTCAGTGTCGGCCATAACTGTTAGGCTCTTCTTACATTATGAAACTACTTCGATCGCTTAATATGGGAACGCGATTGGCAACTGGTTTGCAACTCGAGGCTCATACATAAAGCTACTAGAAACTAAGAAGTGTTCTCAATTTCTTGTACAAATTTTAAATTGTTATTTCGCCATTTTGTCGATACTTCTTTTTTACAGTGCGAAATTGGTCACGGGCACGTACGATTCCGGTTTCACAGTATAGGAGTCGCTATCAAATGTATGTGAGAGACTTGTTGGCGATATCGCAGCGACGCTAATTCGCGATTCGCGTCGTCTGAAAGCTTCCTAATGTAAGAAGGGGTTTATTGTACATATTAATATATAATTTTAATTTTGTAAGATACTGTTATGTTTGCGTTTGAGGCTGTTTTGTTAACGTCGTATAGAGGTCGCGCTAGACTTGACGCTGTGAACTTGAATTTCGGAAAAATATTTCTCATTAATATAATGTTTTGTTTCAAAAATATATGTTTAATAGTAAAATCAATGAATACGTGAAATGGCAAAAATAGGAATTACGGTATCACTGTCAAATGCATACTGTTTTATAGCAAATCAAAGACAATTTAACACGACATATAACAAGGCCGTCAAGCTGAGTGCCACCACTGTTAACATGGTACATGTTTTCGATAGTGACCCACTTTCCGAGACTTTGCCTTTAGCTTAACATCAGGCGAATTGAAGTCAAATTGACGTGTCCTGTATAAAAAAAACCCATTTCCCATTCAACCGATCAATGAAGGATAATTGATTGATTGAATGTGAAATCGCAGTCCACTGCTGGACATAGGCCTCTCCCAATGTTGGGAGGCTTTGGTCTACACTTGCCAGACGCTGGCCAGACTTGATAGTACATTTTTCTTCGTGCGGAATACCCTCGGATTCCTCCCGCGCAGGACCCGGTTGTGAAAATAGGGAATAATGCTGTCGTGAACAATGTACAAATCGCGCTAAATATAAAAAATTGACATTTCATCCGTAAGTTTTAACAGAAGTAATAATAATTAATATTGTTCTCTGTTTAGCTATACCTTTTCGCGCTCTTTTTTGGCTCGGTCTAAATGGCGGCTGTTATACTGTGACGTAACTAAGTACGTATAGACAAGATATTTGACTGACTGACTGATGAAAAAAAAGGTCTACTACTACAGTCAACGTCAGAAATATCTTGACTACAAAATCCGATGTTGACTGTAGTAGTAGATAGACCTTTTTTTAAGATATAAATTGTAAACTGTATTTACTAATATTCGCTCTAAACCCTCCAGATAAGCTAAATTGCTTGTGTTAAGTAAGACCGACTCCTTAACTACTTTGGATATCCATACTAATTATAAATGCTAAAGTAACTCTGTTTGTCTGTCTTTATGTTACGTTTACACGCCTAAACTACTGAACCGATTTTGATGAAATTTGGCATGAGGGTAGATTAGACCATGACAAAGGACATAGGCTATGTTTGGTCGCGATAACCGACATCCACGCGGGCGGTGCCGCGGGCAAAAGCTAGTACCTTATAAAATGTCCCGTTGACGGCAATAGGATTGCCCATATTATAATATATGTGAGTGAACAACTGCGAGTCTGGCTACGTTTTCGAATATTTACGGGCGTGTATGAGTATGTACTTAAATTTGATTTTTCAAATGCCTTTGATCGGAAAATAGTAATGAAAACGTATACTTATTTAGTAAAAATAGCCTCCGATTTTTTAATTGTTATATCGGTATGAGGAGTGAGGGCTTTGTAGAGATTTCTCCTTATCGGAAACGCGTATTCGGAAGTTGTAAATTCGATTTCCGCTCAGTGCAAATATGTTTATTTGCATAGGTCGTATCTATGTATTAAAAAAAAATATTTCTTCACTCTTCTTTCTGATAGTTCAAATTCATGCGAATAGCAGTCATATTTCAAGCGAATAAGGTCGATATAGCTTTTATGACGAATGCATCAAGAAGATTCTAAATTAACCCGTAAGTCTTAAAAATTATTATAACTTCAATGTGTATGTTTTTGGAACTAATTACAAAGGTTTACGGGTAATATACCTGGTTATATTGTCTGCCGTACAAGTATTATGTATGTTTCCAACCTGTTGTATTATAATCTTAATATAAAAGAGTTAAACAATTTTTGTGTATCATTTTTCATCTAAGACTCCTTATTAACTACGAAAAGGACTTTTAGGTATATTAAAGAGCACAATATTGTAGGTACCTTGGACCTAAGTCACGAGAGAAGCGAGGCCCCCTGGTTAGCGTGAATTGGTTTGATATAATTTTTGATTGGACACCCTCCGTGGCATGGTGGTGAACGCGGCCGCTACGCAAGAGGCGCGGGCTCGATCCCCACTCAGAGCAAATATTTGTATGCATGAATATGAGTATTTGCATTGGTCTGAACGTGCCCGGAGACCTAAAAATGTCCTATGGGCCAAACTATGAACTATTTTATGTCTTTTCAACAAACCACACCCTACATCACGTTCAATACGGATTTTCCTGATTTGTTAAACTGGTTTGGCTACGAGGAATTAAATATCTCAAGTTAAAGTTAAATTCAATTTCACAATTGTTTGGGAATGTACACTAAATCCTAATCACCATTTTAATAATAAATTAACAAGGTGGGGTCTCAACCCACATAAAAACCACTGAAGCTCGCAAGTGTACAGCAATGCTCTCAGCAGGCCTTGCGAGACAACCCACCCTTTAATCCGAACCCAAAAATACACCGAGACAACATAAGACGAGGCAAGCGCTACAATGTACACTCTCGTACGAGAAAAAATATCTGCTTCGTCAACAAGCAATAAAATAAATTCCGCTAGTCCACCAGTAGGTACAGTACCTATAGTCGACGTCAATATAAGCCAATCAACGTAACATTTCAAGAAATGCGGACATCTGGATCTATCCCTCCATATTAGGTAGGTTAGGTAAGGGGAGGATATTTAATTCCTCGTGGCCAAACCAGTTTGGCAAATCAGTTTGGCCATCAGGAAAAGCCGTCCACCTATGTGATATACAGGATGAAGACAATATTGAGTTTGGCCAATAGGACATTTAATCCCTCGTGGCCAAACCAGTTTGGCAAATCAATTTGGCCACGAGGAAAAAGCCCGGAGAACACGTTACGCCATCCGGCCCGGTGGCAATACTAACATGTATTGGCAGTCGTTATAGGGGAATCGGGTGGGATGGCCCCACATAGAAGGGCTGATCACCCATACGGTCAAACCGCGTCCCCACTGGCAGTAGTTGTGTGATTGGTGAATATAAGTTCCTCCGTAGGCGGTCCTAATGTTATTCTCAAAAGATACCGAAGAAACGCATACTGTGCATTAAAGCCTCGCGTCCACCTGCCCGCACCGCACGCAACGCATTGTTATGCTTCGTATAGAAAAGTACGATGCGGGTAGGTAGACACACTTGTTCGACACACAGGGTGGAAGATTTTCATACCTTGAGCATGAACGTAAGAAAAGTACTCGAAGTACTGGATAGTGAATTTAATCCAAAGGAAACATTCCTTTATTTTTGAAAAGAAACCCAACTGTATTCAAATATTTTCAAAAACTAGCTTGACACACCCGTAATCGATCCAACTACAGCCCGAAGACATTACACCTGTATTTTTATGATTTCAATCGATAGTGGCATCTTATGAATCAAATCTCTGTAACAAACATGGTTAATTAAATGAAAGGAAATCCCTGAAATCTTAAATTAAAAATGTACTGAATCCTGGACTGGATTTATTCGCTGGATTACTGGACTTGAATAACGTGAACCTGGCATAATATTAGGTGTAGGATAGGAAAAGTCAAACAATCATGTCACGTCCGTATAAAGTATATTTTACACAATACACGTTCAAGTATACAGTAAAGTAAAAATAAGCTCTTATATTTAAGTATATAGGTATTGCTTACAAGTATTAGAATAAAAGGTTACAGCAATAAAAACTATCATGACTGACCAACAATAGGTAGGTACCGGTACTTAGTCATCTTGTGACGAAAAAATTAATGAATTTTATACTACTAGCTTCACAGAACATAAGATTTGGTATAGCAAAAGACCAATGCTTGACCAGCAATTGCAACAGATGTATGCGTTGTCATGTTCTGCGGACAATAGTCTTCATATATTTCGCGGGAGGTCTACCATATTTGGCGGTAGATTTACCATTATTATTTTCCTATAAAAAGGCACGTTATTTCTATACAGTTAGGTGTCAAAATGGATTAACACAACTTTCTGCCCGCCTTTCTCAGGAGCCATGACATAATATTTCTGTTCTGATCAGTCTAGTAGTTTAAGAGAAGACAATGAAAAAAGCTTTATATTACATAGCACGTTCAAGTTTTTAATATTGCTTGTTAGACAAGAAGACTGTGCCTTCCTCAACAAAGACCTAAAATATCTAAAACGATGACTTTTATAGGTATGTTATCTTTATATGTAGGTAGTAAAACTTATCCTAATAATGCGAGTGTCCTTGGGTAAAAAACTATATCAAAAAATAAAAATGGCGGAATTTGGCGCCAAATTAGAGCGTCATATTGTGATGAAAAAAAAAAGAAGTTGGGTAGATATCAATGGTTTTAGAAAATATGGTTCTGTAACAATTTCAAATGCTTAAAATTAGTAATCCTTTAATTTTAGTTCTTATAATATAGGTTTTAATAACCATCAAAATATAATTCACCTAATTGACAGTCGAATTTCCTTTTAATACTTTCGTTCAGAAATTTCTTTTCTTTTAAATAATAATTCAGATGCAAGCAGATATATTTTAAAGCCTTACTCTATTTCGTAACAGTACATAAAAAAATCGAAAACTAACATAATTTGATTGAGATAAACAAACTTACATTTGGATGCCTTTTTTTTTCTTGTAATTGACAGAGTAAGGTTTCTATAGAAAAAAAGTCAGATAGTAGAGAACAGCTAATTATTAATTTAAACTCCAATGTATAAACTAACAAAAGACAAACATAATATTTATACATATTCTAGTACGTTTCTAAACGGTCTCTAGGCCAACTTACTGAATTTAAGCTCTTAATAATTATATGACTTTTACTTAAATTAAACTTAACTAAATATACATAGCGCCTATTTCAGAATATCTATTTATATGTTATTTTTCAGTTATTGTAGGAAGTTTGGTCTCTATTTTAGGATATTTAATATCAAAAAATATTTTTTAAGCCAGTGTTGTGTTTTCGTCATACGTAGTGTATGTGCAATCATACTACAAGCTAATTATATCAATGCGAAAGTAACTGTCTGTCCGATACACTTTCACGCCTAAAGCAAAGATTTGGAAAAATATAGCTTGGGAAAGGAATAAACTTATGATGGGTCGCGACATCGACACTCACGTGTGTGGTGCCCCGGATAGTGTGGCTAACGAAAGCTGGCGCCAAAAAGCGGCTCCAAAAAACCAACATGTATCAACACTGTCTAGATTCGGCCAAGTACCCTCATAGGCTAATTTTCATGCATACTTAATATTAAAAAATTATAGTATCAACTCCTTTATTTTCGTTTTATTTAATAATGATTTTATGACAATGGTAGCTAGACCTTTATGTCAAGTCTTATTTAGTATTATATTACTTAGTTAAAATGATTGATGACGATGACGATAATGGGTTAATGATTTTGATGATGATAATGACGATGAATGAGACGATTGCTGCCTCATTAAAGTTGTGGGGAATGTACTAAAAGCTCACTAGGGAGAGTTGAAATTAACACGAAGAGTCATTGTAATATATAAATATTTACCTACACTTGTGTGCGTTGTCCATGACGTTATGTCTAAAAATCCACCATTTTTATACATAAAAATTCGAATTCACAGCACTTTTGGAAAATAAAATAATACCGCGATGCGTCCTGTACGCTTTCCCGCCAAAAACCCTTTTATTTTCGGTGTATAGTCAGTGTTGCAACCTATTCGTTTTTCAAATTTAGCGCCGCATTTTTACACCAGCTTTCGATGGCCAGATTCTATCAGCTAGTTTGTATTATAGGAGGGCCCTTCCCTTATATAGGGCAACATTTCGATTAACTTTCTGACACGTCATAAAACAGGCGTATATGTAAAAGAAATTATATTTCTAAAAAGCGGAATAAATTTTTATATTGCAACTCTGTTTCTCACAAGGGAGTTATAATTTTATTATTAAAACTTATTCAACTAAAACAATTCTTAGATTAAAATAAATCAATCAGCCCACCACAGTCCATTGCTGCAAATAGGCCTCTCCTAATGCGCGCCATTTTGACAGGCCGCGATTTATTTTGTGTAGTATTTACGATAAAAAAATTATTTCAATTTATTGTAACATTCATTTGCGTAAATTTCCTACAATATCATGTTTGATATAATCTTAATATTATATAAATTACGTGTCACGTTGTTTGTCCGCGATGAACTCTAAACTACTTAACCGATTTTAATCAAATTTGCACACCATGTGCAGTTTGGTCCAACTTGAAAGATAGGATAGCTTACGTCTTAATTTAGCGATACGTGACACCCACGCGAGTGTAGCCGCGGGCAGTAGCTAGTAATGTTAAATTCTACATTATATTGTAGGAAATAGGAAGGAGAAAATTCATTTTCTCATTCCATAAGGTGCTGTGGAAAAAGGATAAAGTAACAAGTACGTTATAAAACCAAATTTTGTATACGTAATGCATAAAATTCTTATAATATTACAGCCCTATACAACTTGTAATAGATTAAATGCAAGACCCGAAAATAGTTTGTTACTAATTTAAATAAAAAAATAATTCAAGCTTATTTATTTACTGCAAGTATCTACTTATTTACGTTAAGCCAAAAATGAACCAATTTTTTTTGTTCTAAACATTTTTTGTCATATAAAAGCGTTTTTGAGGTTTATAACCAAATACATTGGGTGGTGAAATGTGGGTGTTCATTTTACCTCTGCCTAACCCTCCGGCGATAAAGGCGTGATTATATGTATGTATGTATGTATGTTTGAGGTTTTGAGCCATTACAAGTTGTAAACAAATTATCTTCAAATCGAGTACTAGCCATAAATTTTTTTATTTAAGCATTATTATAGAATAATAAGGAAACATTTTAAGTACATACTAATTGAGCCTAATACTCGCTTCGTTACACATAAAAACTATTTCAATTCAAAATGGATGGAATAGTAAATGCAGAATTTCGTAGTTTTAAAAAAATATCGTGAAGAAAAAAAAGCAAAATTTTGAATTGCTTTTTGGTATTCACAGTCTTCAATTCCTTACTAGACTATGGTTAGTTCGAATAGATTTAAAAAGTTATTGTCAAAGTTTCTACAAAAATACTATTCGAAGGATTTTTTTTAATGTCCCACCTGTTATCACAGTATTGAATTTAAAATAATATGATTCAAAGGGGTTGTAACTTATAATACGTATAGTCAGCTCATATAGATCATCATTTTCAGATTTAAAGCTCCGCACAAGGCGTGTTGCTCAACATGTTCGAACACATTGCGCAATGTTGCCAGATGATGCACAACATGACGCCCGGTTTATTTGTACGACGATTGCGATGCGCGGACAGGTATGTTGCGCAACATTGTTGGGCAACATGGCGCTCTAGTGAATACTTACTAGGTTTTAAACAAAAGCTATTATTATGTTTCTTACTGAAAATGCTATTTTAATTAGGATTTTTAAGCCTGAAATCATCATTATTTTAGTTGCTGACTGTACGTACTAAAGAAATACGCAAGTTAAGTACCTGATAAACGATAAATCTACAACATTTATTTGACTGTAAAATTATAGATTCTTAATTATATGGTCATAATTTTAAAGGTTTTAGTTCTTAGCCATTGTTATACCTACTTAATAATTGAGGAAACTATCTTTTTTAAAATATTACTAGTAACGTTCATCAGACACTACTAGTAAACTCCAGTTTACTTACAGTGATATTATCATAGATCAAAAGTTAAAACTATAAGCATCGTGGGTCACACATTACTAGTAACGTGAATCACACTTACTAGCGTTCTATTAACCCTAAACTAAATACTTACGAATGGGTTCACATAAGTGCACTGGATGGGGTTCATGCCACTACATTATCGTATTACCTATGACTGTGTTCTTACTACAAGTAAATGACTACTGAGACACGTGACCCCATTTCAATACATCGGTAAGGTATCATCAATTTTGGGGTCTTGGGGTACATCCAACATTGATATAAGTTTGGAATACTTGTGACAAAATGTCGCGAATTAATGGTGTAAGCAGAAGGATTTCTTTTCCTCTACAATATAGGGTGTTGTATGGAATACTTTTAAATCGATCATAGGAGAAGTTCTTTTGGGAAGAGATTCATCGCAGCGTAGTCGTCCAGCACCTGTAATAAACACAAAAATCTAAGATATAAAATTCTCGTGGCGCGGTATTTGTAGTTAAACTCCTCCGAAACGGCTTGACCGATTCTCATGAAATTTTGTGTGCACATTGGGTAGGCCTGAGAATCGGACAATAAATGAAAGAGGCGTGATTGTATGTTTGTATTAGAACATAATTCGTCTAGTCAAAAACTGACAAAGCACTGGGCGCGGAGACTATGCAATTGGTCCCAAGCGCGTCCCGCAACTTGGTCCCATCCCATCTAGGCAAAGGAACAGCTGTTGCCACGTAAAGCTTACCTCTTTGAAGTTTTCAGCACTCGACGCAGGCATAATGCAGTTGGGCCCAAGGGTGTCTCGCAGCTTGGTTCCATTTACACAGCTACATTCAAGTATAACTCACCTCTTTCAAGTTGTCAGTACTAGGTGCGGGTACAATGAAGCTGGTCCCAAGCGCGTCTCGCAGTTTGGTTCCATCTACACAGCTACTGTCACGTATAGCTCACCTCTCTTAAGTTGTCAGCACTAGGTGCGGGTACTATGAAGCTGGTCCCAAGCGCGTCTCGCAGTTTGGTTCCATCTACACAGCTACTGTCACGTATAGCTCACCTCTCTTAAGTTGTCAGCACTAGGTGCGGGTACTATGAAGCTGGTTCCAAGCGCGTCTCGCAGTTTGGTTCCATCTACACAGCTACCGTCACGTATAGCTCACCTCTCTTAAGTTGTCAGCACTAGGTGCGGGTACTATGAAGCTGGTTCCAAGCGCGTCTCGCAGTTTGGTTCCATCTACACAGCTACCGTCACGTATAGCTCACCTCTCTTAAGTTGTCAGCACTAGGTGCGGGTACTATGAAGCTGGTTCCAAGCGCGTCTCGCAGTTTGGTTCCATCTAGGCATAGTTGTTTGTTGAGCAGTAGTTCTGCGCCGGCGGAGGGCTCTAGCGGCGTATGAGCGAGAGAGTAGCGGCTGCACACGTCGGCCCATGCGGTCAAGTGCTTGTCGTTAGCTTCCTCCGCCACGGACAGTATGTCGGTCTGGAACCAACAATATACATACTAATATTATAAATGCGAAAGTAACTCTGTCTGTCTGTCTGTATGTTACGTTTTAACGCCTAAACCACTGAACTGATTTCGATGAAATTTGGTATAGTGGTAGATTAGACCTGGAGAAAGGATATAGGCTATGTTTGGCCGTGATAACCGACATCCACGCGGGCGGAGCCGCGGACAAAAGCTAGTTACATATAAAACAACAGGAGAAGGTTAAGTAATAATAGCCAGGTCAATCTTAGGATGGGTAAACATTCTTAACATATTGATTCAAATATTTGGGCGCAGTCATCAAAATGCAATGTTTAATAATGGTTGAAAAATCATTCATTGTTTCCAACAGTTCGTAAGAATGTTGGTAGATGGCTGCACCGTCGCCCTTATAGACGGATATAAAGAGAAGGAAAATTTGGAATGATTCAAGTGGTGCTCAATAGCTCAGTTGGCAGAGCAGTCGCCCTGTAAGCGAAAGGTCGTGAGTTCGAGTCTCACTTGAGCATTTCATTTTTCCAATGTTTTTCGAACTAAACAGTTAGCATAATAAATGCTATAAAAAAAAATCATTCAAATATTGAATTACAGTTATGTCTAGGACAGAGTACGATGAGGGTGAATTCTCATTGATAGAGCAGTGGCCGGCAGTGGTTTTTTGAGACCGAAAATTTCGAGCAATTTTGAATCTAATCTACAGGAGAAAAGGTTCAAAATTATTTGAAGATAAAGGTAGGGCTGCGAGACACCGTGCACGAGCCTTTCTATAACTATTTTTTTCGTAACAAATTCCGGTCGTCGGTCATAAGAGAAATAACCAAGTGATGAATGAAACATTTCGTTTAATGACTTGGTTAGCTGTTTCAACCATTTCATTAAATGCAATCGTTAAATAAACGACCTAGGCTCTGATCATGATATAGCAAAGAATCACTGTTAAAATTACCTTAGCCAAAGTAGATATCGCCGTCCCATAGTAATCGTGATTAATCTTGAATATCTCAGCTATTATCTCAGCCAGGCGGCCCTGCGTGCTGTTCGCCTCGTCCACTACGTTGTATGTTTGTTTGTTAGCCTCGGGCTTCGTACCTAAAGCCCATATCACGCGGCAGACGTCTCTAACGTGGACAGTGTTCATCTTTAGGTCCGGCGTCCACAGAAGTTTCATGGTCTCGTTGAGATGTTTGTAGATACCGCCGTATAGCAGACGTGGAGCTGTAAAATATATGAGCAATTGATATGATGCACAAATCAGCAACTACATCCCGCGCACGCCTAAAAACATACTTATATACTTTTTTTTGTAAATACATACATATTATACATAGAAACACCCAGACCAATGCAAATAGCCATATTCTTGCTTACAAATATTTGCACTGAGCGGGAATCGAACCCGCGCCTCCTGCGTGGCAGTCGCGTGCACTACCGCCACGCCACGGAGGCTGTCTTGGGTCTTTGGTTGCCGGAGGTTAGATTTCCGAAAGCATATCTCTCCCGCACCCAAGGACCAAACTCCCTGCTGTGATTTTTCTAAACGACTATAATATAGGGTTCATCAAGAAGGGCTATAGAAGCTTCCTACGGGATCAGCAGCACGAGTGTGACGCATCTGGTGTTGCACACGTTCATAGGCAATGGTAACCACTTCCCATCTCACTGAGTGGCACAAATAGGAAGCTTGAACCAGTGCCCTCCACTTCTCTCCTTTCCATTATTCGCGGTGCCGACTCTGTAAGAACATTCTGATGTCCTTTTTGAAGAAACCCATATTGCAGTCGCTTGGGAAATTCGCTCTCATAAAAGCTGTATAAGACAAATCAAAAAAAGTGATTTAGCTTATACTGCTTTAGCTTAAAACTCAAGGCAAATAAGACCTTTCTTCTTTTTTTTATCGTGCGAAAAATCTCCGGGATATCGGAGCCGGTGGAGGTGTTTATGTCGGACTCGAACCGACTAAAACGCACGCTGTCTTGGGCCCTTGGTTGCCGGAGGTGAGATTGCCGAAAGCATATCTCTCGCACCCCGGGACACCCAAGACCATCTCTAAGGCGAATAAGACCTTAAGATCCTTAGGTATAAGGCCTTGGATGCAACTGTGACCAACGCCAATATGATGACGAGTTGATTCCAAATGTCTTCTAAAACAAAAATACTATTGTAATCTCAACTCATCATAGGGGAATTGGATGAAATGTCCCATAAAAAGGGCAGATCACCCGTTCGGTCCCCTGCTGTAAATAAGTGGATTGTTATCTCAAGAGGACTCACTCAAACTCCTCCTATCTCCAATTCCGTACACTATCGCTGGTCTGATGATGGTGTAGTTCAGCTCTGACGCCATGCCCTTCAGCTCCTGTTCCACTTTGGCCTTCATCCGACCTTCCACCGTCCATGGCTCCACCGGACAGTCTTCTTTTTGAGGCTAGAATTAATAAAAAAATGTTTTCACCAAATAGGAGCTAGGTACAGCCTCAGAAATAACTTGACGACGAAGTCTCAAATGATCTTAAAACTCTCGTAATTAGAGGTAATCAAACTGGTTTATTGATTTAAATGGTATTATTGTCCGAAGTAAAGGAGTGTTCCAAAAATCAGAACAATCATTCAACTGGAAGGGGTAAGAAAAAAGAAATTAAGATCATTTTGAGTCCTTTGTTCATCAAAATTCCATAAATTGTAATGGGCTAATGATGTACATACACACATACATACATACATACAATCACGCTTTTATTCCCGGAGGGTTAGGAAGAGGTGGATTAACACCCGTATACATCGGGAAAAAGAAGCGCTTCAGTGGGCCTTGAACCCACGACCTTTCGGCGGCGACCCTTTACAGGCGGGGCAGAGTCATCAAAAATCAATATTTAAAAATGGTTGAAAAATCATTCATTGGTTCTAACAGTTCGTAAGAAACTTGGTAGATGGCTCCACCTTCGCCCTTATAGACGGATATAAAGAGAAGGGAAATTTGAAGGGACTCAGGTGTGGCTCAACAGCTCAGTTGGAAGAGTATACCCCCTGTAAGGGAAAGGTCGTGGGTTCAAGTCCCACTTGAGCGCTTCTTTTTTCCCGATGTATTTCGAACTTAAAAAGTTGGCATAACAAATGCAATAAAAATTTTCTTCTTCATTCTATTAACACCCTCAAGTCACCAATTATTGGATTCGGTCCCACGTAATAGGGGGTGTGCCTATTGCTAATGTTCTACCTCTCTATATAATGTACGAAAACCTTCGTAGGCGGGTCCGACTCGCACTTGACCAGTTTTTAATTTAAATATTTTACTGTTCGGTATCCTCGCGTAAATAAAAATACCAACCCTTTTTTAAATTAAGAGCTGTCGACCCGAAGCCACTACCAGACCCTTTTTGATACCAAAAAAGACACTATCAAATTACACTTGAGAGTTCAATGTGCCCGTTTCCCTCGATACTTGTCAAGCAGCCTGTGACGTCAGAATTAGGATGACGTCATCTTTTCAATGTCACACCAGCGGGCTAGTTCACGAGCGTCGAAAGGAAGTTAGGGCCCTATATCTTATCATGAACATGTTATCTTCCGAAGTTTTTATTATGTTACGTTTGGTAATATTCACATTTTTATTTCAATATTTTACGGCATTCTAACTCGACTTCTAACCAGAAAGCTTTAGGAGGCTTTTGTGGGAAATTATGTCCAGAAAAAACATGGCGAAATGTAAATTTCATAGATACAGGCGAGTTTGTACTTCATATCACTCGTTGTTACAAAGTGCAAAGGGATTTTGTAGCAGGAATTTTTAGTAACATTGTGAAGAATAGCAACTTATATATTTATTACTTTTAGGAAGGCTTACAGACTAAATAACATTAATATCTTGATTAAAGTGTGTAGGTATATTGCTAATGACAAGCTCACACATAATATATATTTACTCATTGCGAATGCTAGTCCAATAAATTGACAAACAACCAAAAATACGAAGATTCGTCATGATGCAAAATTAAAAATACAGATAACAGTAGTAATGGGAAAAAAAAGGTAGAAGATATGTCCTATATCTTCTACCTTTTTTTTCCCATTACTACTGTTATCTGTATTTTTGCACAAGAATAGTCCGCTGTTAGTGTCAACTACACTGACTGAGTTCTGCGAAGGCTACTAGCACATTCCCCAAAGAACTCGTCACCCATGCGTCTTTTAATTGTGCCCGAGTTATAGGATATGCCTTTTATTACGTGGGTCCAATAAAATAGTTGCGAAAATTTAAGAGCAGTTTCACCAGATGAATTAAGCAAAAAAAAATCCACAATCTATGGCAAATCTCACCTTATCATTACTGTACATCTGTCCACTTGAGATTTCCACCAGCCGTGGCACCTTCAGGAGAGCGCACTGCTTAGCCACGGTGACACTGAGGGTGTAAATGCCCTCATTGTACACGGCCTCTGTCCTCCCGACCCTGGTCTCTCCTGCGCAGTTGACCACCAAGCCCCAGGGCTCGTCGTCGTTGGGCTCCAAGGCTGATGCACATGATTCTGTAAGGAAAAAATGTTTTTTTACTTCTATCGGCAACAATGAACATACGAAGTTTTGCCCTCATAAGGCGTGTACTCGTAGTAGTCGTAGTAAGTAGTCCCATTCTCAAGTTCCATCCATTTCACGGTGAATTTTTTTTATATCATTTAGGTGGCAGACAAGCACAAGGCAAACCTGATGAATCGAATGCCCTTCTTGAATAACCCTATTTTGTAGTCGCTTGGGAAAACTATGCTATGCAGAGAGTTCATTCCACAGCTTGAGCGTGCGTGGAATGAAGTTCCTTTCATACCACACAGTGCGCACCGTTTCCGTTCGCAGTGTGTAGGGAGAACTCGCTGCCTATGGCGAGCGGTGCGATGATAGAATGTAGCTGTGGGCATCATGTCAAACAATTCATCTCGGCACAAACCATTATATAGGCGGTAGAACACACAGCGAGGCAATGGTCTAAGAAGATTCCAGTTTCCACCTGCTGGCTTCTGGGGTCCGACACGCTAGACTAGACACAGAGGAGCTGAGAAGTATAAGATCTGAAGGTGTAACAGATAGCTAGATCGTACAAGGAAAAAAAGTTTGTAGGGGGGGCGTCGTGAAAGCTGGATTGGAAATGCTGAAGTGCTAAAAGTGCTATTCTATAATAAGAAATTGATGATGTGCTCAGCTGACGTCGCGGGGTTACATGGGTCGTTTGTCTGCAGCCCATCAGGCGTGATCATCTAGCCTGAACGGTATCTTCCTCCACAAGTCAAATATTTTTATATAAGCATACAAGGAAACGCAACCTGGCATTCATGTTTACATGTAAAATATTCATCACATGCCAACAAGTACTCAATTATGAATAGAACATTGGAATATAATGGAAAGGTACATCCGAACAAAAATAAATTATGAGTCACGAAAATATACCACGATTCAATAGCTCGAGGTAGAGGAAAAAATAGTAAGTGTCCATAGGACTTTAAGGAAACTTATTAGGTACACAAACATGAGCCAATCGATAACAATAGTCGGTGAATGGTTGCTAATAATATAACACTCGTTTAGGTTTGCTATTGTTAATCAATTTGTTTCGCTGCCTATTGTTGGCGCCATTTTCTTGAGATGGTGGCTAACATCTTGACTACGTATTTAGATCTGAATTGTCCACATCCAGGACGGAAATTGAACAGCAACTTGTCGGTCCTTTTATAGGAGGAATACTTTAAGCATCTCATCTACCTGGATCCATCCCTTTTTTGTACGTGTGGAAACCCCTAGCGGGTACCATGACACCAGGGCTAGTAAAGTGGTTGTGTTTGGATCAAACCGACTAAAACCACACGGTGTTCCAACCACGTGAGCTTTTTACCTTTTTTTTCGTGCTGAAATCCCCACGGATACCTCTCCCTCCGGAGCCGGAGAGGGAGGTTATGCCTGACTCGAACCGACCAAAACGGCACGCCGTCTGTGGGTCGTAGTGCTAGGCCGAAGGTGAGGTTGCCTTCAACATATCCCTCGGACCCGGCTGACCCAGTGACGTGTGCTTTTTACCAGAGACTCCGAGTATACCCCAGGAAGGATCTCCCTGGGAGTCGCCTGGCCACGTCAAATAAATATATGACAATCATGGGATGTAGACAGCTACACACTTGTGTTTACTAGAACTACTCTCGTCATAACGTTTGCAAATAGAATAATGTTGTTAGACGCATTATACCAGTCGGACGTCGAGCTCGGTGGAGCCAAATTGAATTAGGTATCCTACCGTACACACGTAACTAAGTTAATAATTCCCTGGTTCGTACAAGGGTGCCTTTGCATCGTAATCAGATTTGAGCATCCATCGTATTTTATTTTCTTGTCAAAGGTGCACTTTGTACACTAAGTAATTTCGTTAGTATTGCGTGTTTTGTTTTTGGTCGAGTTTTGTGGGTACAGTGGAAGACGCCGATTTTGCGCTTAACTTGGGTTTTAGACAGATATTAAGTTATCCCGTCAAGAAGTCATATCCGGGGCAAAATGGGGACCGAGGACCATCTTGCGATGGCCCTGGATCAACTAGAGTGCGAAGGGTATGCGTGGAAATTTTATCTTCGGCAGTAAATGATACCAAACGACGCAGCGTGCGGTTTTAAATTGGTGTGTGCACACAAAAAATGCGAGCGAAATGGTACTACTTTAGTAATACTAATGAACGGTGCGCACCGTGCGGTATGAAAGGACTTCATCCCACGCACGCTCAAGCTGTGGACTGAACTCCCTGCCATGGTTTTCCCAAGCGACTACAATATGGAGTTCTTCAAGAGGGGCATTAGAAGGTTTCTTCAGGGTAGGCAGCACGAGTGTAACGCCCCTGGTGAGGCATATATACGTCCATAGGCCGCGGTAACCACTTTCCATCAGGTGGACCGTGGGCTTGTCTGCCACCTAAGTGGTAAAAAAAAAAATACTGTACACGGCTTCACACTCCAAATAAAGCCGTTTAGGTACCAACCCCTCTGGCTAGCGTTGAGGTGTTAGGCCAATCCTGCCCACATTGGGAGAGGCCTATATCTAACAGTGGACTGCGATAGTGCACGGCAAACAGGATTTTTTTTAAGAATAAGAATAAGAATCTTTATTAATAAGAATCTTATCTCATCCTCATGACGATTACCTAATTGCATCGAACGGGTGTTGACATAATTAGTTATTTTATTATTTGCCTAGATTTTTACATATTTGCTGTGCTAATTGAATGATTGATTCCACATGACTCTAGCTCGATGCTTTCCGTCAACGTTATTCTTTAGTCTGAGTTGGTTGATAAGTCCTTTTTTGGCTGGTTTATGATGCACATGCGTGAACTTTCTGAAGTTTGTTCAATAAGTTTTCCGGTGGAAGTAGATTGGTTGCATGCTTTATCCCCAAAAATAGATTAATCTGATAGTATCAATTAACATGCTTGAGTACATTTTCGTCGAACGAGAAATTTTATGGCTTCTACTAAATACTGGTTGAATATTGCTAGTTGTTGAGGTTGATGTATCCGAAGTTTACGACCCATTTTCATTGGAGAACATTTCGTATTTAGGTTAACTATCTTACAAACAATTACAATAAGAACCAAGCGGTTCCGAAGGCAAAATTTTTGTTCTTTGTCGTACGTATGAAGACTTGGAATTCTTTAGCTCACGCGTTTCTCTCTTATTCTTCGTACAGTTCCTTCCGGTTCTCTCAACGGGGCGTGGAAAAGAGTCTAAAGAAGTCGTTATGCTTAGGAAAACCATTATATATATATAGTGACCCTTATTCCTAAGACTTCACTTTCACTCGAAGAAAAGTCGTATTGATGTGACTATTAAAAAAATGACTGAAGTGTACGTTTGTAATGGTCCAACCTAATTTTGTCTGGCAACATATGTATTGTAATCTGAGATATTTATAACTTGGCCTGTAGTCTGCTACATGTTTTAATATTACTTATAAGGATAATAATATTTTTCCTTGTCATTATTATTAACACTTGGGTCCTCCAGTCACTATTATTGCGACAAATAGGTAAAATCTAGGCAAATAATAAAATAACTAATTATGTCAATGCAACTAGGTAATCTTTCCGTGTGGAAGTCTCCTGGCGTTATGTCGGACTCAAACAGACTAAAACCGCACGCTGTCTTGGGTCTTCAGATGCTAGGTGTAAGATTTACCTCACACCCCGGCTGACCCAAAGCCATCTCCGGTTTCAAGATGGCACTTTAGGGTATGGCAATCATAGTGTCATCATGCCCTCGGAAAAGGTCCGACCTATGTTCATGGAGGACGAAGGCCCTTTTGCGACCCCCGACGTCTGAGTCGCCAGGAAGAAGTCCCTAGATAGTTTTGAGGTGTGTAAATAATTATCCCGCCTCCAAGATCATATTTAGACACGTAGCGAAAGTGGCAAACCGACTCCATGCTATCAAGTCAAGTGAAATGTAGGTCTTTAGTTAAAAATACAGCTATAATACTCTTGCCGGGCGTAATTCACGGTCCAGTGCGCACATTAACATTTATAACACTTTTTATATTTATTTTAAAAACTGGTTGATGAGAATTTCTGGCTGGACTGCTGCATGCTATTGTTTGATGAGGAAGTGCAATGGATCATTGGACATGATGTTCAAACAGTCAGAAATTAAGTGGTAAGTGCCAGCAAACTCCTTAAACTAATGTCAGAAAGTTTGCGCATGTGCACTATATGGACCAAACAAAAAATCAAAAGCACTGGTCAACGGCTGAGCTCGTGCACCAGTAACCGGTTTAAAGTTTTATATCACTTGTGCAAAAAATCTCCAGCACACGTTGGACATTGTCAGAAATGGCGCGCCTTGCACTTACCGCCAAAAACTTAAAAAAAAAACGTCCTTTCCATACATTCCCTAAAAGTTTCCCGGTCACTATAAATACCAAAAAAACCGGCAATGCTTCACGTTCGACAGGTTTAGGTGCAAAACTCGTCGAATGTAGAACATTCGCCAGTGTCCAAAAACAAGGACTCCAAAGAGTTCATTAGTCACTTACGTCAAAAGTTATAAATATTCATGAAAGATGACTGTATCAACTCTTTATTTTGAAAATTCTAAGTTGCTCCTATTGTTATGGATATGAGTTTTCTGACACATTGAGGCCTTAGACGCTGATTGTCGAGTAATAATATTTAATGATTCACACTATAATGGACTATTTCACACATTCTTTAAAATCACTTATGCCACACACTGGGTCAAAAAAGTAAGTCATGAACCCACCGTGTCTGCATAAGTATGTAGTGCTGATAAACTTTTTCAACTGCAAAAAAAGAAGTACAACTCTACTAGATTAGGAATACTCCAGACTTTGATTCCACAAAATTCGCGAAAAAAATCGCACAGTAGAAGATTTTAGAGCCTACTTCTAAACACTGACGAAGTATTTCTGGTAGCTGGTTGTAAAAGGACTGTATGATCGATTTTTGGCGGTGTGTTCTAAAGATGTCTTAGATAAAACGTTTGAAGGAAAACAACTCGATGCTTCAGTATGTACTTTGTCCTGTGTGATTCCTATTTCGACAGTCGACATATGTTTTAACGCTTAATGAACCCCGACATTATAGGAAGAAGGAAATACGTATGAGTGCAAAGTATTCCAACTCTTAATCGTGCCGTGTCGTTCTTACGGTACCTAGTATGCATTGTAGGCTGCTTGAAAATCTTGGACATGGATCCGCCTAGTTCAGTCTCTAGCATACGAAGCACTCTTGTAGGTATATAAATAAATATCTACCTAACGTTTGAAACTATGTAGGTACGTTTGAAATCTGCAATATGGAGTGGAGCTAGCTATAAAAGTAATTTTACAACCTAATTAGCTCAGGTAGAATAGGTAAGTGTGCCAGCTATATACGCATTTATAACCATGTAAGTAATATATAGTAGCTACTTAAAAATAATTGCATCCGTGATAACAAGAGAAACTCAATAGGACATAGGCCACTGGCTTAGAGTAAAACTACTACATCCTATGACGCCATACGTCATGGTTTTTGGCAGGCCCCCACACATAAGATGATGAGTCATGTACAGTCAGCCAGTGTGGTACTATCTGACCTTCCAATCATGAACGGAAAGTATGTGCCAGCGTCTTTCATAAACAGAATATTGAGACTTTTTTTTAACTTTGTACTTTAGTAAACTTAATTATTAAGAAAACAAAAAGCCCGACTGCAAAGTTAAAAATCATCTGAAAAGCAAATAAAATAAATAATTAAAAATAAGAAACCCGACTGATGCTGGAAAGATTGTAACCAGTTTCATAGCAGGCGGTACCCATTTGCAAATCATAAGTCGGAAAAAATTAATAAACAAATAAATGGATCTATCTACATACATACATAATCTCGAAAAACATTACTCTCCTTCCATCGGCAGTCAGGTAAAAAGATATCTAGTTGTAGACGGCTGATGTGCGATGCAGTTATGTCATTATATAGTCATAACCACAATGTGTAGACATAATTTTAGAGTGCAAACATGACAAAATTACCTAGATTAGAATGCATGCACGCAAAGATATCATGCATGACGGTATAATGACTAATTAGTGCCAGATTTATGAGGTAATCGTTATGCAATGGGTGAGTATTGTTAATATAAGCATTATTAGGCAATGGTTCAGGGGTATTGTGTACAGCTGTGCAATATTATCAAAGCGAACAGCGTCGAGTACTAACAGCGCTGCTGCGACAATCTAAATAATAGATTGTGATTGGCTGATCTCCAGTGACGTCTATCCAACCAATCACAATGTCTATCAAGGCTGTATGTCGCAGCGTTGTGCACGACCAGCCTACAAGTTGGTACAGCTGCTAAACAACAAAAGAGACTCTGGCACAGCCTTTCAGGAGGTCAGACGGCACCACATTTTTTTCTGACTGTACATGAGTGAAACCCGACATGTGATGTGAATCTAATTTGCGAGTCATTACATCTTCTGATTAACGACTAGGTTCTGTTCTGTTTCTTCTCGAAGTTGGGGAATCACAATCATCCGCACCCGAAAAAACCAAGTCAAAAGGGTAAGGGAGTGGATCCCGATGATGATGAACCATTGAATATTTTCTTGTATGTAGTCTTAATCAAAATAGAAGTCAACTACCGGAAATGTTAGGTATTATGGAATGTTGGCACATTAATTTTTGAGCAATGTGTTTGTTGATTGATGAGTCAGAACAAATTCAACGAATAAACTAGACAATGTTCCGTCTAGAAATCCATACTAATATTATAAATGCGAAAGTAACTCTGTCTGTATGTTACGCTTTCACGCCTAAACCACTGAACCGATCTTGATGAAATTTGGTATAGGGGTAGATTAGACCATGAGAAAGGACATAGGCTATGTTTGGTCGCGATAACCGACATCCACGCGGGCGGTGCCGCGGGAAAAGGCTAGTTAGAAATAAACTATTCTTGAATTGAATGGAATGCGGTATTCGCTACACTGTTGCAAAGGTGAATAACCACCTGGTTTGTCCAATATAGTTTCTTTTGTATTCTTTGCGAAGCATCTGACCTTGAAATTTCTTTCTCTACCAATTTTAGTTTAATGTGTTTGGTGTTTTCACGAATAATCAAACCTAGAACAGAAAATCATCATCATTATCTCAGCGAAGATTCCGGTTGCATCTTCAAGCTTTCACAGTGGAGTCTGGGGGTTCCATAGTTCAGATGCAGTTCGGAGGGGCGGAGGGGGAATTCACAAGGTACATGACCCCCCTCTAAATAGGAGCACGTCAAATTAAAAAGGCATTTCCTCAAGGAATTTCGGCACTTGTGACTCCGCCCCCATACAATGTAAGGCTACGATTTATCCCGCGATGCGAGCTGTCGAGCTAAGTGGAGGAAGAAAAGCTGGAAAGTGGACGTCATGCTTCGAGATGAAGGTCTAGCACACAATCAGGACACTGTGCAAAGATAAAGATGACGTATTTTGACTATTATGGGAGTGAGTGCTGCTAGAGAGGATAATTTCGCCAACACAAGTTCAGGTTGCAATAATTATAATAATTGGCGTTCAAATGATAGAGAGAATCACGGGGCATAGCTAGTATGGCCATAATATTGAAATGGAAATGAATCATCTTGTGATAACATATCACTGTGCTACCAAAGAGAGCATGATAGCATTGTATGTCAGAAGGATAATATATTAACGAGATAAAGGACTTTATATTGCATATAATATTATGTTACATATTGTTGAAAGATTAATTAATAGACTCGCATTAATTAATTTCTTATGTCACAATAGAATAGAATTTTGTAAATAAATCCATACTAATCCATACTAATATTATAAATGCGAAAGAAAAAAAGTAACTCTGTCTGTCTGTATGTTGCACTTTCACGCCTAACTAGCTTTTGCCCACGGCTCCGCCCGCGTGGAAGTCGGTTATCGCGACCAAACATAGCCTATGTCCTTTCTTAAGGTCCAATCTATCCCTATACCAAATTTCATCAAAATCGGTTCAGTGGTTTAGGCGTGAAAGCGTAACATACAGACAGACAGACAGAGTTACTTTCGCATTTATAATATTACTAGCTTCTGCCCGCGGCTCCACCCGCGTGGATGTCGGTTCCCGGCAATTAATCGATTTTTTCTCGCCGTAAAAACCTTCTTTGAACTTCAACGAACATTTCGAAAAAGAATTGGCCAAATTGGTCCAGGCGTTGTTGAGTTATGCGCTTACCAACACATTTAGCGATTCATTTTTATATTATAGATTAGTATGGATGCGAAAGTAACTCTGTCTGTCTGTCTGTATGTTACGCTTTCACGCCTAAACCACTGAACCGATTTTGATGAAATTTGGTATAGGGGTAGATTAGACCATGAGAAAGGACATAGGCTATGTTTGGTCGCGACAACCGACATCCACGCGGGCAGAGCCGCGGGCAAAAGCTAGTAATATTATAAATGCGAAAGTAACTCTGTCTGTCTGTTGCGTTTTCACGCTTAAACCGCTGAACTGATTTTGAAGAAATTTGGTTGAAGAAAGAACATAGGCTATGTTTGGTCGCGATAACCGAAACTCACGTGGGCGGAGCCGCAGGCAACAGCAATTATGCAAAATAAAAAAATAAAAATGAAAATCCGGTGCAGTAAAAACTAGCATACAGGATAGGATAGGATAGGATAGGGGACTCTTTTGTCCGCACTTAGCCTCTCTTTTGGGCCATTGTGCGTAGAGAGTGCTGGCTAGAGCAGCCAGCCTAGCTCCGCCCAGAAACGCAGAAGCTTACTGGGGGCTTCGCAGGCTTCGCGGAGCGACCTCACTGTGCCGAGGATTTGGGATCGTTGGGCGGCCACTGCCTCGCATTCCAGTATTACGTGGGCGGCCGTTTCCTCGGCGCTGAAGCACCCCCTGCAGAGGGGGCTATCCGTGACACCGATGGTATGTAGGTGCTTGTTGAGGGGGCAGTGGCCCGTTATTGTCCCCATAATTGTCCTTAGACTTGATAAACTAGCATACATACATTGTATAAGCCCTTTAGCCTTTAGCCTTGGATGGTTAGGCAGAGGTGACTTAACACCCACATTTTACCAATCATTGTATTCGGTCCCACATAATAGGGGGTGAGCCTATTGCCGTATTCCGCATCTGAGTCTGGGCCGTATATGTCTGTCTGATGTTAAACAGCCCTATCCCTTAGTCGCCTTGTACGACACCGCATGGGAAGAGATGGGGTGGCCCAAATTCTAATCTGCCGGGAACCATGTGGCCAAATACCTCGAGTATTGGGACAAGATAGTGCGGATAGTGAATAGACGGAATAGCATTTAAATAAATATCTCGCCGATATTTAGTAAGTAAATACCTGGCAGAATATTGGCTAGGAAACGGTGACGAAAAGACTTCGAACTTGGGTCGAAGGTGTCAGAAAAAAAAAACATAATGATATATTGAGATGTTATTGATAGTTCTGGTACTCACATTGTACTTTACTGACCCTTCCCAGGCGGAATGTGTCAGATATCAGGATGCTAGAGAGGAGCTATTTAAGGAGCTAAACCTAAATTTGTATTATGTAGGTATATTTCAGCAAATATTGTGTACACCTAAGTTTGAAGTCTAATTAAGTTTGCTTTATTAAGATTTTTGAGTAATTAAGTATGTGTAAAAGATACAATGGGACTGACTTGTATGCCTTAATAAAAGTTCCTAATAATAAATGAATAAAAAAAAAACAACCTTCCCAACTATATTATGAGGCATGACTAATGACTACTGACTACATAATAATATTTGATATAATTTCAATAATATTTGCGAAGTATAATAAATGTAAGATGTTATATGGAATATTATAATAAACATGACCTAGTATCAGACTACACGGTACCAAAGGATTACAACAGTGTTTTCATAGAGAGTGCACCAATATGACTTCACCTAGCTTGATGCTATGAGGTTGAAATTGGCAGCCAAAATCAATACAAGTAGCAGTAATATGAAAAAAAATATCTCAAGGAGGGCCACACCGTAAGGGATGGCCCTGGGTCAGCCGGGGTGCGAGGGATATGTCGATGACAACCTCACCTCTGGCCTAGCACCACGACCCATAGTCAGCGTGTGGTTTAAGTCGGTTCGAGTCCGACAAAATCTCCCATGAAATGATGATGGTGAAACTTCTGAGAGTGCACCAATATGACTTCACCTAGCTTGATGCTATGAGGTTGAAATTGGCAGCCAAAATCAATACAAGTAGCAGTAATATGAAAAAAAATATCTCAAGGAGGGCCACACCGTAAGGGATGGCCCTGGGTCAGCCGGGGTGCGAGGGATATGTCGATGACAACCTCACCTCTGGCCTAGCACCACGACCCATAGTCAGCGTGTGGTTTAAGTCGGTTCGAGTCCGACAAAATCTCCCATGAAATGATGATGGTGAAACTTCTGAGAGTGCACCAATATGACTTCACCTAGCTTGATGCTATGAGGTTGAAATTGGCAGCCAAAATCAATACAAGTAGCAGTAATATGAAAAAAAATATCTCAAGGAGGGCCACACCGTAAGGGATGGCCCTGGGTCAGCCGGGGTGCGAGGGATATGTCGATGACAACCTCACCTCTGGCCTAGCACCACGACCCATAGTCAGCGTGTGGTTTAAGTCGGTTCGAGTCCGACAAAATCTCCGATGAAATGATGATGGTGAAACTTCTGAGAGTGCACCAATATGACTTCACCTAGCTTGATGCTATGAGGTTGAAATTGGCAGCCAAAATCAATACAAGTAGCAATAATATGAAAAAAATTATCTCAAGGAGGGCCACACCGTAAGGGATGGCCCTGGGTCAGCCGGGGTGCGAGGGATATGTCGATGACAACCTCACCTCTGGCCTAGCACCACGACCCATAGTCAGCGTGCGGTTTAAGTCGGTTCGAGTCCGACATAATCTCCGATGAAATGATGATGGTGAAACTTCTGTATATTGTCTGAGACCTTCTTGTACTGGAAATATGTGTTAAGGTACTGTAATTATGTTGCCAATCTTGGCTGCAGATTTCAGCTGCTACAATTTGCATCATCTTGATGCTAAGTTGTCTCAGGAATGAGAGAGATGACATAACAGCATGTTATGAATCTGCGGTAGCCTAGTGGTATGGGTAATGGACTGCTGAGACGAGGTCTCGAGTTCGATTCCAGGTTTACCATGGCACACATCAATGACTTTTTGATGCTTTTCGAAGTTATGTGTGTATTTATCCCAGGTATATAAGTGCCCGGTTAATGGCAATAGGCTCGCCACCTATAACATTGGGACCTAAACATAAACTGGCGAAATGCTAGCACCTCTGCCTACCCCTTCGGGGAATACACAAGGTGAGTTTATGTGATGTTATGTTTATGAATGTCACAAATCTATTACAAATTCTTTTCAAGTGAGATTATAAAATGTGACAGTATTTGAAAAACATCTGGAAAATGAAATGCTTAAGTGGGACTTGAACTTGAAGTGAGCATAATAAATGTGAAAATGTTTGGTTGTTTGTTATTATCATGCTCTAATCGGTGAATGGATCTGGCTGTAGAATGTAAACTGTAGTCTTAACACATAGGCTACTTTGAATCTCAGCAATAGGTTGTGAAATTAGAAGAATACTATACCAGAAAACCAGCGCTACAGATTGTACCTACCCAATCTGTAGCATTGGCTGAATTGCGGCCTTTTGGACACACACTCCACACTGACATAATATGAAGTGTAACGGGACTAATCTTACAAATGTTAACTATTTATTATAAAGGTAATCTCTCTCATTTTTATTTTGTTTTTTTATTTGTCTTGGAATATTTTCTTTTGTTAGTGTGTAGTGTAAGTGTTTAATAAACGAATTTAATTTTCTTTCTTCTTTCTTCAGGAGTCGCACTATGTAGCAGTGTCAGTGTTGATGTAGATATTAATAAAAAAGAAGCCATATTCATATTGATAAACCGCATCAGTGATTACCAGATAGTTTATCACATTTTAGGAAGGTAAATTCTAGTCTATCATATAGGTTTAGGTGTATTTTCATAATCACAGATAACAAAATGCCCCTGTGACATATGATAAAATCCATGATAACTCTCATACCAGCTTGAAAAGAGATTTTATCTTATCTATATTTATGTTGGGAACATAATTTATTATAAAGATAAATGTTGTATAGTTAGGACAGATTATATTTTAGGATTTATTATCAATTCATTGTTATAGAAAGCTGTTTCTATTAAATCTATTGTAAAGTCTATTAATTCAAATAGATATTGTATAAAAATTCAGCTCTATTAATGTATTGCAGGATAAAAAAAAAGTTTGATTATAATAGGATGTACTTATTGGGCAGTAAGTAGTTACTTGTACAGTATAGGATAAGTACCTATACCCCGTCCATCATATTATTGTATTTCAGACAGCTCACTGACAGTAGTCGGTATAACTTTGTTCTAGCGTCAACACCTGAAAATCCTAACAAACATTAGGCGCCAATACGTCATTTTTCATTAACAACGTCACGTCAGCCTGAAAGCAATTTTAGTGATGTAGTTAGTCTATCGATTGTGTTTTTAATATAATAACTTTAAAATGTCACAATCAATATCGACTACAGAAAATGTTTTTTTTTAAATATTACATAACTGTAGGTTTTTAACCAATTTCTAAACCACAATTATCCGAATTAATATTTTTTTATATTTGTATGATTTTTGCGGAAAAGTGATTTTTGTAACTCTGTCATATGTAAACGGATTGTCAAAATTCTTTTTTTGTTTGAAAGAGGGCTATTTGTAAATGGTCCCATTTAAATTGCATAAAGATCTGGTAATGGATTTCAGAGACAGACCACGGAACTCTTCAATAAATACCAGGAAATCAGCATGTTGGAATATTCTTCTAGAAGTCAGTGTTGTTTTGTTTTGGAGATTAGTGTGTGCGTTATGGCCCACAATCGTTTTATAATACATTTGTAAATTGTACAGACACGAAATATCTACTGCTTTATTATTATGTATAGAAAGATAATAGAGTGTAATTCTACATTTTTAATTGAGGTTTTTAACTTAGTCGATATTAAAAAATTTCATGCCATCACTACTTTCATTTGTCTAAAATACAATAATATAATGGACAGGGTATAGTAGTAAGGTCCTGAAGGTTCTTTTTTAAATATAAGCAGTAAAAAGTTTAAATTTATTTTTGTGTTTAAATTTATATAAATATATGAAGGAATTGTATATACAACTCTACATAAAAGTATAATACAGAGAAAACTGATGTACTTACTTGCATTTATAAGGTTTGCACTCTTATATTCAACTCGGGGATGTTCAAAAATCTTGCTGTGAGTCGGATTTAGAAAAGCCAACTGCGGTGGAGTTTTATCCACAATACGAAGTCCGCTCACCAAGTCGTTAGATATCAAGTATTCCACGAGGTTCCGGCCAATGAAACCGCACCCTGAATCAAAATCACACGATCATTCGTAAAAGAACCTTCGCTGTCCTGATGACTAACACTTCTAAGACCGTTACGAGAAATAAAAAAAAACACGTCACTGTTGTACAAGCTTTTCGATATCAACGTTGTAGTTGTTTTACAAGAATTATAGAGTAACTATTAACGATAACAAATATCAATTACCTCCTAAAACCACAACTCGTGGTTTTGAATTGTTACCGGCACAATCAGACATTTCGCTGGCCGTTTCACAAAAATGAATGACAGTTGACGATGGAAATTTGACTTGACAGCTGATCGGGCAAATAATGTTGCCAGCAAAAACAAGTTTTGGTTTTTCTAATATAGTAGTAAAGTTACAGTCTCTTCCACCCCTGTTTTTTCTCATTTTTGTATATATTGTACATTTAGTTATAATACTGTAATTAATTAGTCAAAATATATAATCAACGTAGTGCTTTAATGCATTTCTGTATTGATGCTGTTCATATTATTTGATGTGTGTCTATATAGTTGAGAGCAGAGTCTGTGGCAGAGTACACAAAACGGAGGACAGAATGTTACAGAATTTAAGAGAAACTATGAGAAGGAGAATGTTCAATCACATTGGGTCGCAGGTGTATACCAGTTTGGATGAATTGCTATTGAGTAAGTATAGCGTGATTGTAACCCAGATAAGTTTGATTTATAGCCCGACCAAGAAAATAAAAACCTCGTACTGGGGGCGCTTTAACCGTCATGATTATGACAACACCAAGTATAGTGATACACATGTGAATTGGCTAGTGTACAATATCTTAGCTTATTAGGAAACTGTTGCAGAAATAAAGTGCCATACACTAGAGGATGGCATTTATATAATACTAGCTGATGCGCGCGGCTCCGCCAAACTTCCGTACAAACTGTCTCACCATTTTCCCCATTTCTCACCCTTTAACTCCATTTTTCGCGATAAAAGGTAGCCCATGTCCGTTCCCAAACTCCCAAAATCTCTATATTAAATTTTATCAAAAAATACAGACGATAATTACTTTCGCATTGATATAATATTAGTATGGATATACTACTCTGTCAAGAAAGTACCGGGAAAAAATCAATAATACACAAAAACTTTGTTATTCATCCAAATTTAATTTATCACCTTCAAAGTATGCTCCTTCAGAAACGATACACTTACGCCAACGAATAATCCAATCATCAAAACATTTTTTAAACGCTGTTTCCGGAATGAGGATGACTTGAATGAGGATTTTCAGTCACTATTTCCTTCACTTTTGCGATGTTAACTTCAGTTGCAGACGTTGATGGCCTACCAGAACGAGGCAATTCTTCCATCACATGCATCGTCGAGATTTGCTTTGTACCGCTCATAAGCACGTGTTTTTGATAAAGTCGATTAACCGTAAGCCTTCTTTAACATTTTCAGTGTCTCCGAACATGAAATTCCATTGGCGATGCAAAATTTAAGACAAATTCTTTGTTCGATGTTTTTGCCGCAAGCAATCGCTTCAAACTCGGTACTTCTTTTCGGACTGCATAAAATTCTTGTATTTTATGCCTAATAGCACAGAGATCGAAATCATCAAGCATGATTTTCTTCTTTGCCTTAGGCTTATTTTTCTTAGGTGTAGAAAATACAGCTGATGTTTTACCTTCTTTTCGTATTTTTATTACAGACGATCTGGATATACCTAAAAATGTGGATAATAATTAGTCACAGTAGAAAAATTGGCCAATTTTCAATGCGCGTACTCTATGATGTACCCGTCATGTTGACAACGAGGTCGGTGATGTTATTTAGACGAACAGAGTCCAATCCTTCCGACTTTTTATCCGGCAAATACTTTGTTATATTGTAAATAACTTTTCTTAACTGGCTTTTAAGAGTTTTCGGCATTTATATTCACAATAATTATCACGCACAATTGACACCACACTGACAGATGACCATAATGATATCTGAAAGATTGTTGCCATATGAAGAAATTAGTTCCAATAGTTTTCCGCAATATGGTGAGGTATTTTATTTTATTGGTCGGGCTTTACTTAATGATATCGGCTAAAGTGTTTCAAGTTTTACCTACGTAGCTCAAAGTGTTCAACCTTAATTCATCAACTCGCGGGCAATAAACTTGCGGGAAACCGTGGGTTGGCATTTTTGAATTTTATTTTATTTTGCTGTCGTCAACTCGCGTGAATATTAAAGTACAGTCAGAAAAGTGGATCAAACCCAAAATTTAATATAAAACCAACTTTTATACTCGCGCATTTATACACCCGCATTAGTTAAAGTAACTGTTTACTTTTTTTATATTAATGTATCTTAGATTTCGATATAGACGTGCAAAATGATGTGAGGGGGAGACGGCCAATGATGCATAAAACATGCTATTTGTTATGGTTATGACAACGATGTCATATGAATGAAACGTAGTAGGAATAACGTCTTTTTCTTGTGGTGATTAACCCATTATTGTAGGTTAAGACAATGTACATTTTAAGCTCATGAAAAATAAGCTTAAATATTGATAAGACCAAAATAGGATAAAACTAGGGTTAAAAGTAACAGTGCAGTTAATTTTTCATACTTTAAGATTTCGTCTAGTAAAAATGTGGAAGTTTTTTTGTGTTTTTATGTATTGTGGAGATAAGTTTAAATTTTTGTATCACAGTGGCAGACAAGCGCAGGGCCTTTTTTTATCGTGCGAAAAATCCCCACGGAGCCGGTGGAGGCGGTTATGTCAGACTTGAACCCACCAAAACGCACGCTGTTGGATCCTTGGTTGCCGAAGGTGAGATTGCCGAAAGCATATCTCTCGCACCCCGGCAGACCCAAGACCATCTCATTCGAGATGGCCCCCTTCGGGTTGTGGGGACCTTAGTGTCCCCATCTAGCCCCGGGTACCGGGAGGCGCACTTTGCGCCGCTGCCGCAGCTTGCTTCTGCTAGGGTGACAGGCGGCTCCACCAGTCACCCCCAGGCCAGCGCTCATGTAGGACGGAAATCGTTATGCGACCTCCGACATCCGGTTCGCCTTCGCTCTTCGCGGGCTTCCCGGGCCCGGAGTCTAGTCCGGACCCGACCGACCGCCTCCTTCTCGAGCATTACTTGCTCACAGAAGGAGGCGGCCGCACCCCGAGCGTTCGCACATCGTACCATCGCTGTGAGCAATGTGGCGAGTGTGAGGACTCCCACCCCCAGAGATGCCACTAGGACCCGCCTCGGCGTGTCCCACGCCGGGCACTCGACCAGCGTGTGCAGCTCTGTGTCCTCCATCCAGGTTCCACGATAGGGATCCGGCAAGGAGACTCGCCGCCTCCAAGGATATCGTGCGGTACCCCCTAATGGCCCTGCTGGCCATTGCACGCTGCGGCCCACTCAGCAGACGCGCATTGTAGACTGTCAGGGTTTCTGCCCATATTGGGCACCCATATTGGGTCATGGACCGCACGACTCCCGCATAGAGTCTCCTGTAGGAGTCATCCGGCCCCCTCATGTTGGGCAGCAGCCGCCCCAAAGCGGCAGCTGTGTTCTTCAATTTGGAGGCCAGTCGTCGGAAATGCTCCCCGAAGTTCCACCGGCCGCCGAGTACGAGCCCCAGGTATTTCATCTGGGGCTTGATGCCGATGGAAATGTCTCCCATTATGAGGCTGGAATGTAAGAACATAGCCTCGGTTTTATGCAGAGCCACCTCGAGACCCAGCCGCCGGATCCGCTCCACGACTTGGGCAACCGCGGTCGTGGCCTTCAGGGTCACTTCGTGGTATGAAGCCCCGCACGCCGTCACCAGCGTGTCGTCCGCAACACGTCACGGCGGCTCCGTCCACGAGCTCACCGTGAAGCACCCAGTCGTAACCGATGTTCCACAGTAGCGGTGCCAGGACCGATGCCTGCGGAACACCGCACGACATCTCTCGCCGACCAAGCCCGGTCGAAATGCAGGGCCTACCTGATAGAACATGTTTATAATTATTTTACATTTTGCTTAGTACAAATAAATAAAACTGGAGTGTCTGTTTATAACGTTAAAATAATAGTTTTGTAACTGGAAGTGTAAAGCCGACAGATGGATAGACAGAGTTACTTTCGGATTTATAATACTTATAAATCACTACGAATACAAGATACTATAAAAAATAGCTTTTTTGGAATTTTTGTCAATCTGTCGGTCTGATATTCTATTTGTTTGCTAAGTAAAGTGACTTAGTCGATTTTGAGAGGATTTTTATTGTTATTAGTTTAAAGGTAATTCTCGTAACAAAAATCTGTTCAAAATCTAATCCCGATCTAATCTCCCAAATGTCTACAATGGTTTTTTCGTTACACACTTTTCAAGATCGAACGTTGACTGTAATGTTATTATATTGAACTAACATTTGAAAATATGCAAATCGATCAAAAAATGGTACCTACCCTACTTTGTAACTGATCTATTAATTATTCTAATCAATCACATAATAATTAAAGATGGATTATTCTGATTCGAACGTGCGGGGTAAGAAAATTAAATCTGCGCGGGGGTGTGAGCTACCATTCTGTACGCTAGTACTATTACCTATTCGGTGATATTACTTTGATCCTTTTTCGTAGTATATCCATACCACGACAGTCACTCTCTCTTGTTTTTTCATTCCTTGATACCACTTACAAACTTCTTCTATTATACTATATTCTATAACATAGCCTAAAATATCTTATAAACTACCTACATTTTAAATAGGTACCGAACTATATTAAATTTATTACAAAGTTTTCGTAACTGACTGTACACAAATACGTCAATTTTGACAATCGCGCGAGTTGACGACAGGAAAATAATCAAAAATTGAAAGTTGCCAACTCGCGGTTTCCCGCAAGTTTATTGCCCGCGAGTTGATGAATGACTCATTAAATCCATATTGAATAACACACTTGTACTTTTCCACTGAGTTTGTTTTATTTCTAAACCTGACCGATTTCGCCTTACGGCATTCTCAAAGGTTTACATTGATGTTTTAAGTATTGTAATTCCGAAACACTACATTATTTGCCTAATAAATAATATTGTAGTGTTTTGGAATTACAACACTTAAAACATCAATCTAAACCTTTGAGAATGCCTTTGAGAACCTTTGAAAATAAAATAAACTCAGTGGAAAAGTACAAGTGTGTTATTCAATATGTGTAGCAGATTCCACCAAGCGCCATCAATCTCCAGTATAAACAGTCTTAATTAAATCCAGTTAGCTTAGCCGTAGGGGTTAGGGAGATTACTGGTAATTTCAGTTACTGGAATTCTGAAAAAAAAATCTAGATCATAATAAAATAACAATAGATAGGTGCTTTATTTAACTGGCTATCTATAGTACAATAACAGTCTTATTATATTAAATACATTGTTAAGTTATTCTTAAATACTAAAGTCTCAAGAATTTTCTAAAATTTGTTCTATGTTGTATTATTGGCTTCTGTTGATCTTTTGGTTTTGATATCAGGAGGCAAGAACATTGCTATTATTAATCCAGCTGAAACAAAAAAAAAATATATTAAAACTAGTAGGGACCTATTCGGTTTTGGGCAACGTGATGGCTTCCTTTTCATACCTAGGTACTAGGTAGGTATACTATTTATATCGTCACCTCACCTCCCCTGTTAGGAAGCTATAGTTAAAGTCCTAGGAATGAGGGTCATCATTATGCTGCGGCTACACTAAGGTACCGTCTACCAGACTGTTTACCGCCATGTGTATGGCAGTAAAAATAGAGAGACAATTTGTTCCGGTGTGTCAAAAAATATTGGCGGTAAATCTAGGCTACACCAATTGTATTTGACATTAAGGCGGTAATGATTGGCATATTCACGGTACTGTGGCCGCAGCATTACAGTATGCTGTTAAAATTAAATGTGTTAATCTGTGTTAAGCTACACTTCTGTCACTACCTAGCATAAATTATAGGTATCTATCTACTTGTTAGTATTTTATTGAATTAAAGTTCTATAATATTATAGTACTTACAAATAACTAAAACTACATATCCACTGATCATCAACGTGCAATGGTTTGCCAGGAGATTTGCGATCAGCTGCACGCTGAAGAAGCCGAATCCACGGGCAACGACGACCGACAGACATGTTGCCATACCCCTACAAAGTACAAAAATAATTAGTTGTTGAACATTAAACGTTAGCTAACTCCTTGCTTTCATAAATCTTTGCATCAATACAGTGCTATCCTATGTAGCAGGTATTAGCTCAGCTGTCAGGCCAATTACGTATGTGGATCAGAAACACTAAATGGTTCACATCTTAGCGTGTTGATAGGCACCCCGTTAGTGTGGCTGATGGCTGATAAAAATTCAGTTAAGAATACCTAGGTAAAAAAGAGTCTACTTTTTTTACTGTGAGTGACAATTGCGAAAATAATACAATACAAACCTTAGATGTGTAGGATTTAGCTCCACCAAGTACGTATTAACATTTCCCAATATGAGACAAACGTACAGAAACGCGTAGAAAAGGAATATGCTTAAAAACGGACTTCTACTAAACTGCAAGAAGACACCACACGTTGCTGTCAAGACGAACACCATAAGCGTTGTGAACTTTTTGCCCAGAGGAGCTACAATAAAAGATAGGCCGACCGAACAGCATGTGGATCCTATAGAGTAGAACATTACTGCGTAAAGAGTGAATGGTTCGATGGTATGGTCGCAGTCTATTGAATCCTGAAAAAAAAGGAGAATGTAATGGGATCGTTTTATTATGAAATTCTAACAAATTGAGATTTTCGGTTTCTGTTAAGCGTGATTTATACAGAATAGCTCTATAGCTAATCTAATAAATATCGTAGGGTATAATCAACATGACTGTGCTCTCCAGTTGCACTCGCGACCATAGAAGTCATGATGCTTTGAAAAAACCTCCTTCCTCCTTATTACACAATATTTACCCGATTGCCAAGAAGGGTTATATTATTAAAGGTTCGGAACGTCAATATCTATATCTTCAGAGAGAGTACACTTACAGTTTTATTAACGCTAGCACTTCGGCGGGCCACTTCACAGAAGGAACTTCCTGAGTTATCTTCGCCTAAGAAAAACGCATTCGACATCGTAGGAACCCACATCGTAAAGCCTGTAGAACTGTAAAATTTAAGACAGATAGATCCTTACTTTTGTGTTACATTGTTGTGTAACAAGTTTATGATTTTTTTTACTTCAATGGATGATCTTACGTCATATAAGCGCATAGCAGCAAATAGTAGAGTATAGCAGAGTTTTTCAAGAGGGGTGGTTTAAATAAAGGTGCCGTTTGGTTCCACATTTTCTTCAACAATGTAGTTCCGGTTTTAGTCGCTATGATATTCTCGTCTAAGTACACGTGCTTGACCTAATAAAAGATTAGATCGTGAATTAGGGTTCCAAAATATAAAATCAGTGTGAAATTACCGTGTGTGTAAAAATGAATACCTACACTGGAATTTCATCACTACAAGTAGGTAGGTACACATACATAAAGGGTAGGTATAAGACAATAACGCCATAATTATGCTTCGTGCTTACACGCGATTCACGATCTTCACCCTTGCTTGATGGCACCTCGTGTCTTGTTCTATCCCAGTGTCGGCATTGATTGTAATAAATACATATACAAAGGCTTTTACAAGTAAGTCTCACTCAGAGTTTATAATAGCTGATACGATAAAACTTACCAAATACATATCCTTACTTTGTCCAGAGTTCCATTGGAATATGTCCTGCAATACTAGGAGCGCCTCATAACTTTTGCTTTTGCTCAGCAGGAATTTGGGGCTCTCTTTCAAAATCAACAAGTACAGTACCCCAATAGCTCCGGGCAAGCTGATTATTTGCATAAGTAATCTCCAAGGTCTATACTCCATGCTCAACAATGGAATTTCCAAGTGGAAAGTTAGCTGGAAAACTGGTGCGGCGAAACCTGATAAAAAATGTTTAAAACATACAAGTTTAGTAAAATATTATTCGCTGTTAATAAGATTCAATTACTCACAGCATATGAAGCACTGATTAAACATAGTGACGGTGGCCATGCAGATGATGAATCGGCTACGGTTCTTCTCGGGAACACTTTCAGCCATCAATACGAATGCTGCTGCGTTCGCTGCTGATGTGCTGAAAGTAAAGTGTTCTGCTAAGTTTCTCACATATTCGTTTTTAGAATAATCCGTTTTGAGCATGTTAGCGCCTTTAATGCGCTTCTACCCGATCATAAAAATTACATTAATTTCGGGTGGTTCGTCTACGGATGAAGGTGCCATAAAATATTAACAACGAGACCCTAATACTGAGAACCTAATTACTCAAATTAATCCTTTTCTCTACCTAGATATTGACGTAGACTAGGTACGTAGAGTATCTTAATCAATTAAAAACCTCTCATATAAATAGTACTTACAAAGTGGCTGAGAAGAACTTCAGTACAGCCAGACTCTTGTAACCAGGTGCCATGCTGGCCGCCATGTTGAGCACAAAACCAATCGGCATAGCAATCATAAGGGCTTTGCGACGTCCTATCGTGTCAGCCGCCAAACCCCAGCCGTATGACGATATCATTACACCTGGAAAAATATATAACGACACTAAGTAGTAAGAGGGTAAGTGCACTTTCGATTTCATTGGACGCCTATGTTTCGTATACATTATTATTATTATTAATTATTATTGGGGAACAGGCCAGCAGTTGAAACAACTGATATCAGCCTGCATCTGGTTGTTCACCACACTGTTATTCACTACTCAATGTCTTTGTTGATTTATGTATTTGTCCAGTCTATTTTTGAATTGGTTAATATTTTCTGCTGTCACAATATTTTCAGGTAGCCTATTCCATGCGTTGACCACTCTATTGCTCAAAAAGTTCTTGTGTGGATTTGTATTCCAACTAGATTTTTGCAGTCTAAGGTTGTGTCCTCTACGATTTCGATTCGGTGCATGTTTGAACATGTTGCTGAATCCTTGTAGGTCATAGTGATCAGTTATTATCTTATAGGTTTCAATCAGGTCTCCACGTTCCCTGCGCTCCTTCAAGGTGGTCAGGTTCAGTTTATCTAATCGCTCTTCATATGGAAACCGTTTCAGCTGTCTAGGGACTTTGATGAATCTACGCTGCACTCTTTCCAACAGGTCTATGTCTTTTATGAAATAGGGGCTCCATACTTGAAAGGCATATTCTAATATTGGTCTGATATATGTTTTGTGGATTCTAAGAGCCATTTCAGGTGTCAATGTTCCAAAGGCCTTCCGAATGAGGTATACCATGGTATTAGCTTTTTTGACACTATTCGTGATATGGTCTTTCCATTTCAGGTTCTCCGAAATCTTAACTCCCAGATCCATCTGTGTTTTGACTTCGGCTAGCTGAGTGTCGCCAAGTTTGTAAGTGAGCCTGGGGTTCCGATTTCCGATGTGCAATGTCGTACATTTTGTGTGATTCAAATTTATGAGCCAGTCTTTGGACCACTTCATGATTTTGTCTAAATCTGCCTGGAGGCGATCATAGTCTAAAAGGGGGTTTGCAAAAACCTTTGTGTCGTTGGCAAACATGCTGACTTTGCAATCAAGACACTGAACCAGATGGAAGGTGTAGATAATATAAAGCACCGGGCCTAGGACGGAGCCTTGCGGCACGCCACTATGGATATCTCGCTGTTCGGACAGTGTGTCACCCACTCTCACGCGGAAGGTTCTTTGGCGAAGGAAAGCTTCTATCCAGTCGAGCAATTTACCACGTATGCCAATAAATTCGAGCTTTTGCAACAGTCTGCTTATGGGGACTTTATCGAAAGCTTTTTCGTAGTCCAGGTAAACTACGTCGACAGGGGCTCGCTCATCAAAGCTCTTGGTCCAGGTAGCTAGGCACGACAGCAGGTTTGACACAGTGGAGCTGCGTGGACAGAAGCCATGTTGACAGTCGCTTATTATTTGATGTAGGCGCAGATGTTCTCTTATGTGTTTGACTACAACTTTTTCCATGGCCTTACATATAACGCTGGTCAAACTGATCGGTCTGTAGTTGACTGGTGCTAGTCTGTCTCCTTTTTTGAAGATAGGGTTACAGTAGCTGTTTTCCAAACTTCTGGTAATTTTCCAGTATTGTACGAGGTTTTCATTATATCAGCCAGTACATTCGCAACATGACATTTTTGAAGAAGTACTACTGGTATTTCGTCGGGGCCGGGAGAAGAGTCTGATTTCATTTCCTTTAGGGCTTGCTGTACTTTGTCACTGGTAAACTCCAGGTCTGGAATAGATTCCTCAATTCTCAGGCTTGGTTCTATAACGGGAAGAGGACCAGGGGTTCTTGTTGGTAAACACTGACAAACTGGTCAGCAAACGCTTCTGCTATTTCCTTGGAGCTCGTAACAGTCTGTCCTTGTTGGTTTCGTAGCACAGTTGGTATGCTTAACTTCAATGTGATTTGCTGTCGGATATAAGAATAGAATTTTTTTGGTCCAGCTTGAAGAAGAGTCATCTCATAGGAAGTTCTTTGAGAGCGTCTTAGGATTGTTAGTTTGTTGTTCACCTTTCTGTATTTGTCATGGATATTTTCTAAGCCAGTCAGGATGTACCTGTTCCAAAGTACATGCTTTTCTTTGATAATTTTGAGCATATCACTGTTTACCCATGGTTTGTTGGTAGCATTTTGTTGCACCTTGGTCAAGGGCACATGCTGGCCTATTGCATTTCTTAGTACACTTAAAAAGTTGTTTGTTTGTACATTCACATCTATTGATTGTAGTGTTGGGCCAGGTAAGGTGTCCAGTAGCATATCATTAATTTTCTTGAAGTCAGCTTTGTGATAATTTCTCCTCAGAATGGGTTTTGTCTGTGTATTGTTTGTTTTTTCAAATTGCATAGTGATGGTTAAGCAGGTATGGTCGCTTTTCCCAATCGGGGCAGAGTGTTCGAGCTGTGCTACAAGTGAGTCATCATTGGTTAATATCAGGTCGAGTAGTGATGGCTGGTTTCCATTTCTGTACCTGGTGTGTTTGTCTACTAGCTGTTGGAGATTATTATCTTTATACCATTGGAAAAAATTGTTTTCTTTGGGTGTCAAGTAGCCACAGTCTGCCAAAGGCCATTTTACTCCACTGAAGTTGAAATCACCCATTACAACACATGCATAGGAGTCGGTTGCTGTTTTTATTTGTTCCAATAGTTCATAGTCGTGTTGTATGGTAGATTGAGAGTTGATTTGATTTTGAGAGAGTTGATTTTAATGCTATAGGTGAACGGACTTTAGGCAAATAAATGAATTGAAATGAAAAAGTTCTGTATGTAAACTGTGTTAATAGCAAGAATGCGGCAACATCGGTTCTGACCCTCGATTCTACTATAGCTTAACTACTGTGGTGCTGCAGTCACTGTAAAAATTATATTAAATTTTAGACTTTATTACTATTCACCTAAAGTTCAAAATGATATGAAAACAGTGTTTCATTACACTTTTTCAATTACTCTGCAAAAAGTAATTTAATTTTGAATTTTAACTGCATCGCTTTAAAGTTTATTATTTAATGCCGTTTTTGGCACTGACGGTCGATCGCGGTCGAGGCTTTGGTCGAAAACTCAAGTAATACTATTGATAGTTTTTATACGTCTTAAGATTAAGTTCGAAAACATCGGAAAAAATGAAATGCTCAAGTGAGACTTGAACTCACGATCTTTCCCTTACAGACTGTCGCCCTTAAAGACGGATATAAAGAGAAGGAAAATTTGAAATGATTCAGGTGTGGCTCAATAACTCAGTTGGAAGAGCATTCCCCTGTAAGGGAAAGGTCGTGAGTTCAAGTCTCACTTGAGCATTTCATTTTTTCCGATGTTTTTTGAACTTAAAAGTTAGTATAATAAATGCTATAAAAAAAATCATTAAAAAAAGTCTTAAGATTAGTTCTGTGGTACCTAGGTACTTACCAATCAAAGGCACTGCCGACAGCAGCCCCTGCTGTGCAGTGTCCAGAGAAAGGTCACAGGCAATAGCAGGTATTACTACGCTGAAGCCGAAGATATCCGTATACATCGCCAAAATGACGAAGGAGCAGGCTGCCAGCATGTGTATGTTATATTTTCCAAAACCTGCAAGACAGAATATCTAGTTTATGATTTGTGACAAAACAATTCTAAAAGAAAAAAGTAAAAATGGTTGTAAAAGTAGCAGAACTACAGGGTGCTTAAGTGGTCTAAAATTATTGCAAACAGCTAAAAACGTTGTGTTTAGAAACGAGTATTATTTAGTAGTCGTGTTGCGAATATTTCAACCAACTCTACCAGGACCATCGGTCGAACATCTTCACAGCACAATGTTTTTCTTTTGATTTATATTTCATGGTATCAGAATGTTTGCTAAAGAACGCTGTTACGAAAGACAATTTACACACTGTTCGTTCTTAATGTCGTTAACAATCAATGAAATATAAAAATATTTATCTATTAAGGATGCTTTATGTGGAGTAAAAACAGACATTATTGGTTATTGTTACACATTTATAGCATGCCAAATTGTTTTACTAATGAGCCCATCAATATGCATCGTGCTAAAATTAGTACGCCAAATGCAATGTCTCGAACATTGAGGAGATAGCCACGTCGAATGTTAGGTAAATGCTGATAATTACCCTATGTTACTGTCCAATTATATTGGTAAGAATGCTATTTAATGAGATGTATCTTTGTATTCTACAATTACGTTGCTCAACGTAGTTATATAATATATTTGACTTCTTTTTGAATTCGTTTATCGAGTGTTGGTGCAAATACACAAATAATGATAAATACTGTTAGGATAAATAATCCACATATTTTTTGTTTCTTTTTGTTCTAGAAAATCGTAAGCTATAGTAGAAATTCTGAAATATTAGTAGAAATTGTGATGTTTTAGAAGAAATTCAGAATTTTTCACCATCGATTAATATGTAATTACTTAGATGGCGCTGTGTAACATTTTTTGGATCTATTTATTGCTATTTATTGAAATGTCAATGAATGTGTCAGGTTTCAGGCGAGTGAGGGCGAGTGTGACCACTCAGGATCCTGCCTTTTTAGTTTGGCCTTCAATTTTAATCACTGGCTGGCAGGATGTGTTAAAATAAGTAATTCTTTCCAGGGCAACTGTAGGTATACGCTTTTTTAACAAGCTTCCTAATGAAATCAGAGATTTATACCTGTTAATAAATTTAAAATACAGTAAAGAGCAAACTGTGCCAGAAAGGCTATTATAAAATCCAAGAATATTTAAACGATAAACAAGCTTGGAAATGAGCTGTTCGCACAGCTATGCTTCTCAAGCAAAACATTGTATCTAGACCATAAGTTTTAGGCTAAGTAAGTAAATGTTTTGTAAATAGACCAAAAAAAAAATGTCCGCTGAGTTTCTTGCCGGAGTCTTCTCAGGTCTGGGCCGCGTTTCGAACTGGTGGTCCATTTACTAGTATTCGTTAGTATTTAATATTTACTTTATGGTGACGTTTTGTAAGTTCCGATTTAATGGTCTATGCAAAATAAAGTATTTTTGAATTTGAATGTTGTCTTCCTAAGATCTCGGGGACACGGAGCAGTAAGAGTAAAATAAAAAGGACCGATGGCAACGCCACCGAGCGACTAATTTGTCATGTTTTGCGCACTACAGAAGGCGCCACCTTTTATTCGTGCGGGCCGGAAATTCCTATGAATGGGGATTTCCGTCGCGGTGGTTTTGTGGCTTTGTCCTAGTCAGGCAAAGTCCTAGTCGGTACTAAAATTGCACTCTGCCATCCTGGATCTCAATTATCGAGGTATACGGTTACCCTACCCAATGAGGCATTTCAGGCATGAGGCAGTCAGAAAATAGAAAATAATGTGTATAGGTACAGCGTTTGTTTGCATTATTCTATTCAAATATACTTTTGTGTATAAATACAGACATTATTTTGCTCAGTGCTTTCACTACTTGCGCATGCATAGTCGTGATGTAGGTACTGTATACACGTGGGTTACACATGGCTTCTTTTTTTTCATTGAAGCAATAAGTAATAAGTATATATACCTACTTATAAATCTCGGGACATATATCTCGTACCTGAGTTGCGAGATAAACGGGGCCTGGTACGTGCAGATTGTTTTTTTTTTTTTAATTTGAGCTCGTACACAGCCGTAGCATCTTGTGCTAACCTCAAAATACACCCAAGAAACGTTTAATGCACCTATGCTTTTTTTTCCATGCGGATATCCCCACTGATACCTTCCCCGCTGGAGCCGGAAGGGGATGTTATGTCTTATTCGACCCGACTAAAACCGTACGCCGACTGAGGGTCACGGTGCTAGGCCGGAGGTGAGGTTGTCTTCGACATATCCATCACACACTGGCTGAGCCAGGGCCATCCCTTACGGTCTGGCCCTCCTCGGAGGAAGGACAACGGTGTCCCCAACTCGCCCCCGGAAGTCGTGCTTCTCAGAGCGCCGCCGCCACGATCTGCTTCTACTGGGGTGACAGGCGGCTTCACCCGTCACCCCCAGGCTCACGCTCATGGGGGAGAGGTCAGTCTGTGCCCTCCGAGTTGCCTGCGCATGCGGGCGGCGCCATCTGCGAGTCTGTCTCGCTCGCGCCGCTGCTAATGTCCCTATGCAGTACATTTTGAACACATAGGTTCAAGATACAAATGTCCCGATGCACATAAATACACGTTAGTCTGCAATGTAGTAGGTGCCATGGTCAATATCATCCAGGCCCATTGGTAGTGGTGTGTCTATTGTCGGATAGAGAACAACCCTATCCCAGTCACCTTCTATTTTTATGACACTCACGGAACGTGGACCGTGTTGGCAAAAAACACACTTTTGGATATTTTATTACTAGTTTATCAGATTGTTTTTATGTGGTCATATGGCAAGTTCATTGGTCTTATTATTGTAATAGCCTTCAAGACAATATATAGAATCAATGATATATTAATAATATGATGAAGTGTGCACGAGGGCGAATGGGTCACCTCTGAGTTAAGACAGTGTTTCGTCCAAGGTCGTGAAATCAGTATGAAAATATGAATAGACTGTATGTGACGAGTAACTGAATGCATCCATTTACAGTTCATTCTTTATTTCCTTAATACTTATCTTAATTAAGGCCATTTAGTGCGAATATTTGTAGATATGAGTTTGTATTGATTTGGGGGTTTCTTTGCATATATATGTTTATTCAATGCATTTTTGGACATAGCCCTCTCCCAAATGTGCGTCATTCTTCTCGATTAGTGGCGAAGTGTGTCGACCGCGGTATCACTTTGCAGAGCGAGCCGGCAGGGATCGGGCACCCATCGCTATTGCTCTCGATCCTTCTCCTTGCGCATCCAGTTCATCCCAGCCACCTTCTTCCTCACCCAGGTTCGATCCTCGCTCAGTGCAAATATTTGTATGCATCGATATGGCTATTTGCATTGGACTGGGTATTTCTATGTTTAATATGCATGTATTTACAAAAAAAAGTATAATATGTTTATCCGCATACTAGATTCCATAATACACGCTAGTTAAGCCTACCATGGGTCTAGATAGCTTTGTGTAGAATGTTGTAGAATATTTATTTATTATTATTTATATTTATTCTTGAGGTCGTCCGTCCACCTTGCTGGGGGGCTGCTAATCTTCTTTTTCACAGCCTCGCCTCTAGAAGCCTCTGTTCCAGCGGTCATAGGTCCTTTGGAAGATGTGGCTCAGCCAGCCTAGGGCCACTTCAGCTTGTTTGTTATGCGAGCTATGTCGGTAACTTTAGTTCTGTGTCAAAAGACCTCGTGACGTATTTTATCCTTTAAAGAAACTCCAAGAATAGTGCACTCCATATCCTGCTGCGCAGTTCTAGAACCCTAGTTGCAAGTTCTAGATATTATTTCTAGTCCAGTTAAGTCTAGATAGCTCTTCCTGTGGGTGCCTTAAAAGGCGACTCCATAATCGCCTTTTGCGGCTGTACCTATGTTAATTGTAGGATGGAGAACATTCTTATCCAGGGATATGGCTGTCCTCCCAAGAAAAAGTTCCCGCTTGATGGAAATAGGTTCGCCTCCTATTACGTGGGACCGAAAATCATAGTTGGCGAAGCGTGGGTGTTAATATACCTCTGCCTACCCCTTCAGGGATTTACAGGCGTGAGTATATGGATGATCGGAGATAACGTTGTGTAGAATGTAACTATGTGGTACATTCTACACAACGTTATCTCCAAGTGAGAATGGGTGTCCTAGAATGAGTGTTCCAATGTTGGTAGGGGCCTGTTCACCGACTTCCTTGGAACTTATTTACATACATAGGTACATACAATCACGCCTTTATCCCCGGAGTGCCGGAGGGTTAGGCAGAGGTGAATTAACATCCTCATTTCACCAATCATTGGATTCGGTCCTACTTAATAGGGGGTGAGCCTATTGCCGCCTTCCGGGCACTATTGTTGACTCAAGCCGTGCATCCGAGGCTGAGTGTCTGGGCTGTTTATGTATATCTGTCTGAGATTAAACAGCCCTATCCCTTAGTCGCCTTGTACGACACCGCATGGAAGAGATGGGGTGGACCAAATTCTAATCTGCCGGGGACCACGCGGCTGTTTTTTAACGCATAATCCCCATGGATACACGGATATTTATCTTTCGAGCTGGCTTTCTTCGGGTGTGGGGATCACAGAGTCTTTATCTAGCCCCCGGGTATTAGGAGACGCGTATTGTGCCGCTGCGTCGGCCTGAATTCTTGAAGTCCAAGGCAACCTCAACTGCTATTCTCCTAGTGTGTACCTACCTTCTAAACAACACGGTCAGTCCTGTCACAGGCTTTGCTTTTGAGGCTGGTAGGTCAGTCGAAATTCTCTGTTATAAAACCAAATTAACCAACCGATTTGATACGACTGGTAAAACACCCGGAGGATATAATGCTTCTTAGATGACCGTAAAATATTGCCGTAAAAACCTGGTGATTTAGACATTTTTTGAACATGCGTATTTATGACAATTAGTTACTTAATTAAAAATTAAATTAAAATTACTTACCGGTCAAATTAATTGCAGTTTCAAAACTGTGTTTATCCCTACAATTATTTTCTATGGTGAACACCATTATTGCGACACAGAGAAGAACACAATTAAATAAACACTATCAATTCCAACATGTACTGTAAATTCTATTTAGGTACTTATCTTTATTTCAACCCAGCTAACAAATTTACATACATTATTAAAAAAAAAAACTAAATTAACCCGTAAATGCCTAAGTAAATTTCTGAACACTAACTTTACGATATTTACATTGAAATAAATAACAATTGAGTATTTTTGTAACCTTCTGAGGACATTTTTTTTGGTTTTTTTTTTTATTTATTTTCAGAGCTAAGGCGGTCGGTGACTCGGAAGCTATACCGGTGGCTACTGTGTGTATATTTCAAGGAGGCAACACTGCTATGGGAGGTTGTATAAGTTACTTGACGTTATATTAATATGAATGTCGTATAAATACGTAAATGCTGTCATTGTTAATAAATACGAATGCAGTCCATACATTGGCCATACGAGTACGACATTGTTAGTACACATTTGTATCTGCAAATGGACAAAAGATCGGCAACTCCCATTCGCTCCAAAAATAAATCTACTTGTTTACCGTACTCATAAAATAAGTTTTTAATTTACACTTAATATTATATCTAAATGCGATAGTAATTCTATCTGTCTGTTTGTCTGTATGTTACGCTTTCACGCATATACCACTGAACCGATTTTTATAAAATTGGTTTATGGAGATTAGACCTTTGAGAAAAGACATACGTAACGGACATCCACGTGGGCGAAACCGCGGGCAAATGCTACTTCATTATTTAACTAAAATAAAATAAAAATCATATCGAAAGAAAACCAGTTAACGGATTATATTGCGATTCATTTGGCATTATTTACCGTTATATCCAATCCAATATAATATCCAAATCCAATTGGGTATAGGTACGGGGTACCAAGGTTAGGTTAGGTTTAAGTCTGGAGTCTTACTACCTGTAATATCTGCCGTAAATAAGGTAATAGGGACGTAACCAATGCAAATATACACTCGATACAAACAGAAACAGATCTCGTGTTTTCTGAGACACGGAAATATCCAGAGTAACGCAAAAAGACATTCGGGCCAGACGGCGGCGTAACGTGCTCTCTGAGGTACGCAAATACGCAGATCGATGCAAATAGACATTCGATACAGACGGCTTAACGTGCCAAGGCACGGAAATATTCAGACCAATGGAAATAGATATTCGGGATAGACGGCGTAGAGTGCTCTCTGCGGCACGCAAATACGCAGACCGACATCCGGGACAGATGGCGTACCGTGCTCTCCGAGGCACGGAAATATCCAGATTACAGAGACTGAGGGCTCAACATTCTCTCCGGGGTTCGAAAACATCCAGATCAATGCAAATATACTTAATGTGCATTGAATTTGTGGGGATCGAACCCTGCAGTCCAACGCTCTACCACTACGCTACAGAGTGCTACGCCACTGGCCGACAGAACGTATGTAAATATGTATTTTACATATTGAAATAAACACGTGGTAAAACATATATTATATCTACTATTACTATTATAAACGTGCACCCAATTGTATTACCGATGAATTGAAGGCATCTCTTTTCCTAAGAAACAACGTCATTGCCACTTGTTTAATTGAATTGACTTCATTAATACTTTTGTGAACGATTTGTGAAGAGATATTCATATCATCACGTGTCATATTATTATGGCGGTCTATGATAATTGCATGGGATTTAACCCTTACCGAATTTCATATCATATACATACCTACCTACCTAAATAGACGGGTCCACACAGAGCGAGCATTAGAAAAGTGAAAAGCTAAGCTCCAAAAAATGATTTATAGGTGCTTGCCTCCTGAATTATGTGAGGCATACGAAAAATACATGTAATACTTGCAAAAAAAATCGTACTGAAATCCCTGGGTTAACCCTCCGCTGCCAAAGGAGTACTGCGTTACATTACATTATTCAACCGTTGCAATAGTGAGAGAAATTTCAACCGTATCGTTACGCAAGCTCGACTCTAGCTTATCGCTCTTCAAGCAAGTTGGTTTCTTTTTTGACTTAACATTTTCCATTGCGTCATTGTCGCTCATCCGGAGCGAAAATCACGCAACAGAGTGGATCTAATTTTACCTATATCAAATTTTTATATAATTCTACTTTCGGTAACCGGTAGCAAACGTTTTTTAACCCATCAATGAAGTTGGGGAGGGGAATATTGTGCAAAAAAAAAAATTGTGGCACTTCATACCGAATTTGGAAAAGTAGGTATATTCAAATGTACTTGTACTATTTTGGTACTTGTATCACATACCTACTGAGTAGTGCACTAAAGTATCCATAGATGGCGTAGTGTTGGAAGTTGTATGGTAGGCGCCTACTAACGGCACTAGGTGGCGCTGTGTTGATGACGTCATTTTCTGTACTGCGGTGTTAAGACTCTCCGCAACGGAATGACTACCCCGGCCGGCGTATGCCAAATCATACTTACCTGGCATAGGGGCTACCGTGATCAATAAGGCGGTTCCCCCAGGGTGAGGCCCTTCCATTGCACTGCGGTCGGGTTGACCCCTGCGATTATCCCTAATGTGGATAACTCGGATGCGTAATTTTTGGTAGTGGGGACTGCGTACGCGCTGTCCCCCCCTGTAAATATTCTATTATGCTAACCTAACACCCATAAGGTTACTGTTAACTGTACTCCTACTCTGTCTGTACTTTAATATCTTGAATGGACCTAAAATAAAATGCGCTCTACATACACGTTTCTAATACTATGTACTTTGATAGAAGATGAAAATAGTGCAGGGTGGTGAATGCGGTGGAGGATCCCAAATTCATCACGCATAGATAGAATACAAAACAATCTGCGGGCGCCAGCTGCCACTTGCCACTTTGTTGATCAATTGAAAAACATCATTTCCTCCCAGTTGTTTTTTTTTACAACTAATGGTCGCAAGCCAGCGACAAGTTCGCATGACCAATCGCCCCTCAGACGATACTTCGTACAATGATTAAGGAGCGGGTGAAAACACGTCAGCTGGTGAGTTGACAAAATTTAATCATTTCCTCCCGGCTTAAAATTGGCCAAAATACAGTTAAGCCCAGATAAGCCAGTACCCTGAAGGATAAAAATTGTCAGCTGCTCATACCGCAGTGAAAAATGCGCCAGCTGGTGACCAAAAGTTGTATGAAAACCTAAAATTTTCAGTAATTTCCTCCCGGCTCAAAATTGCCTAAAATACACAGCCAATACCTTGAAGGAAAAAAAATTCAGCTGCCCATATCGCTTTAGAACATGTAACAGGTGGTGATCTGAAAACACATGTTCCTTCATACCCCACTAACAACGTCGCAACTGACAACCACGAAAATTAATAATTTATTTATTTTTTATTATATTTTAATTTAACCTCAATAACTATGGCACAAAGTATCGCCTGGGAAAAAGTCATTGACCAAATTAAATCCTGGCTAGGCCTTGGTAAAATGTCTTGGACCTTATGAACCTAAAGTTTAAGTACCTACATTAAAAAAATTAAGAACCAAAAACAAAAAAATAAAAACAATAAAAACATTTTTAAAATACATACTTAATGATAATTACAAAATTTCAAATACCTATCATATTTGTTGATTCCGTACATTATTACATTGAAATAGTCTCTGAACGAATGACAATAACTGCAATATTATTAGAAAAATGCAGAAAGGCTCAAGATTCCAGGAAAATGTGTTGGCATTTTTTCACTAACGTTTCTACGACATCTGAGATACTAGGCGCTCAGGGAAGCGAAGAGCTAGAGAAATTCCTTTCATCTGTAACATCAAGTCACGAAAGTAATGTCGGTGTTTGTTTGTAAATATAGTAGAAAAAAGGATACATAAACAAATGAAATTAAAAGTTGATAAGCTACTTTTGTTGACTGTACGCAAGTTTAAGAAAGTATGATTTTAAAATTTTCTACTTTTTTAGTGTAGGTATTTACGGTATCCGCGTATAAACAGTTGCTTAAATGCCACTTCTGAAATTCAATTTGCTGTTAATTTATTGCATTCAATTATTACTCTAGTAAGTCTAGTAGTAGAAGGTATATAAAAACTATCCACCATGCAAGCTCATTTACACACGCCCTACACAAGTGCGTTTGAATCGGTACCGGCCCGACTGTACCGGTAACCTGTTTTTATATGTACCTAAGCACGCTTAGATATGATTATGGTTGTAAAAGTGGTTTTGCCATACTTTGTGTGTTTCTACAATAACACAGTAGTTTCATAATTATTTTCTCTTGACATGCCTACATTGTAAAGCTCTGCAGTTTTAGTTCGTAGTCGGGTATAATTTAATAATAGATTTTTTTCTTACTCTAAGCCGATACCGGTTGACATGGTTAATTATCTGTTCTGTGACATGGTTAAGAATATGCAAATAAACCATATCCAAAAATATCATGTTCAATATGTTCTTAGTTCTTTGTGGGGCGACGTGATATGACGTTAGAAAAATCAATACAACACTGTGACCCGCCAAACACTACGCCCGCCATAATATGCATTCGCGCATGCGCTTCTGTTGTCACTCCAAACCCCGATACTTCCTTATATCCTTGTACTCCTGGTAATGCCGCCCACAAATCTGAAATTTTCCTGCCCTCCTTCAGGTTTTCCGGATGTGAAAAGCCATTTTCACCGTGTGTAGGGCGGGGGCGGTATAATACCGTGTATTGTCTATCTGAAAATTTATTTTGCCGCTATTATATTAGATTTTGAGGTTGAGTTACCTACTGCGCACATTTCTTGCGCAGAGAAGTGACGAGTCCTAAACGTAGGGCATCCCCTAGCCAGATGGACTGATGACCTGAAAAAGGTGGCTGGGACGGACTGGATGTGGAAGGCAGAGGATTGGGTGAAATGGCGCACATTGGGAGATGCCTATGTCTAGCAGCGGACTCCGGTGTTTGATTGATTGATTGCTAAGTCCACGAGTCCACGAGTCCACGAGTCCACGAGTCCACGAGTCCACGAGTCCACGAGTCCACGAGTCCACGAGTCCACGAGTCCACGAGTCCACGAGTCCACTTATAATTAAGTAGGTACCGATTGAGGAAAAAATGCTGGAGATAATAGAGAAATACGAAAGTTAAATAGTTTATTATGTATCACTAGAAGCATTGGAAAGAAAGAGGTCAATAACCTCGTATCAATTAACCTAACTAACTTATTCATATAAATTGTCAAATTAACCAAATCTTATACGCAACATTACGTTAAAAGTTGAAAGTAGGTGGGCACCAAGTGATAAGTATTTTTTCAACAAGTGAGCAAAGTTATTTGTTGCCGCAATTTTTTTTTTATGGAATAGGGAGGCAATCGAGCAGACGGATCGCCTGATGGTAAGCGATCACTGCCGCCCATTGACACCCGCAACACCAGAGGAGTCACAAGTGCGTTGCCTTCCTTTTAAAAGAGAGTACGCTCTTTTCTTGAAGGTTTGAAGGACGTATTGGTTCGGAAATACCGCTGGTGACAGTTCATTCTACAGTTTAGTTGTGCGAGGCAGAAAGTTTCTCGTTAAACGCACAGTTCATGCAAGATAATATTAATAAAAGTCAAAGTAACTTTTGAACATGTTTATGTTATCAAGATTCCACAGTTGCTTTAGGAGTATTATCTTCACTGATCACATTCGCTTTAGTTTTGGGATCCGCAGGCAAGAACGTAGCTGTTATCAATCCAGCTGAAACAAGAAGGTTTTTCAATCAATAATAATTTGTAGTCAGCCCCTTAGACAAGAAGCATTAAGAACTTAGACCCTTAGATGTTGCGTCTTTGGCAGTATTCTACCGTCTCTATCATGGTGAATGTTCTGATGAGCTCTTCCAATTAGTCTACCGTCTTCTTTCCTTCACAGGACAACACGTGTAGGGCTAAGATGCCATCCGTATACGGTGCAGAATATACCTGCTAGAACCAAGCGTTTCAGTGTCTCATTCCTATGCCGCACCACTAAGACCTAGAATTCCCTGCCAGCTCACGTGTTTCCTTCTTCCTACAGTCCCGGGTCCTTTAAGCGGGGCGTGAAAAGGCATTGATGAGGTCGTCAAACTAAGTGCCACCAATTTTAACATGGTACATGTTTACGAGGGTGACCCTCTCTTTAGCTTACCATCAGGCGAGGTGGAGTCAAATTGACGTGTCCTTTATAAAAAAAAAGCAATTCGTTGGCCGGAGTATGTACGTACATTTGTCATTTGAATGAATTTTTTATAGCATTTATTATGCTAACTTTTAAGTACGAAAAACATCGGAAAAAATGGAATGCTCAAGTGAGACTTTAACTCACGACCTTTCCCTTACAGGGGGAATGCTCTTCCAACTGAGCTATTGAGCCACACCTGAATCATTTCAACATTTGTCATTTCATTCTACAATCCACCGGGCAAACGAATTGTCACTCGTTTTGGTGTCTGGTCCCTCTTTCTCATCGGGAACCCAGGGCACTTGCTCAGGGATTGTGATCCTTGGGACGAACAACAATTAGGTACAGACTAATCCCACTTCCTACCTAATTATAACATTCACCCATCCATATCCATCACGATTTTCAGTCCCACGACGTAATATTGGGCGAATCTATTGCCGTCTAGCGGGCCCTTCTTCTTGGGCTGTATGTTTACTGTCGGATGGAGAATAGGCCTTTCCCTTAGACGCCTTTTACGACACCCACAAGAAGAGCTGGGGTGGTCCTATTCTACTCCACTGGGAATCAACATGGCCATTTATAACCCAGTCTATATTTTTCCGGGAATAGGTTCCTATGGATTGCGGGAACGGGATCATAAGTCCTCGTGGGCGAAGCGATCAATGGATAGTAAACACATAATGTTCACTTGCTTATAGAGAGATCCTTATGCCTTTTTTTTATCGTGCTATAAAACCTCACGGATACCACCCTCACGGAGCCGGTGGAGGTGGTTATGTCGGACTCGAACCGACTAAAACGCACGCCGTCTTGGGTCTTTGGTTGCCGGAGGTGAGATTGCCGAAAGCATATCTCTCGCACCCCGGCAGACCCAGGACCATCTCTAGATCCTTATGTCTTGATAACACACGCCGAGTGGAGTGGCGGGAACGTACTGTTGGCCGAGTGCAATGTACGTGCAAACTATTGGGCGCAATGTTCACACGCAGCGAGCATAGGCCGAGTGCACTGTCTCGCCACTCCACTCGGTGCGTGTGATCAAGGCATTAGGCATATTATGTACCTACTTAGGTGCAAGAATTTTTCAGGAATAGTTTATCACGTAAGTCCGATTTAAAAGGCCACACTGAGCGGTTCTGATAAAAACGAGTGACTTTACGAATTTCCAGTAGACCTTAATAGATCCCTATAAAATTCGTAAAATTGCCACTCATATGAGCAATATCACAAAAAATCATTTGAGCAGATTCTAATTTTGTGTAGTTAAATATCGCCTCATGACAAAATGTTACCCTACTAGGTACGACCGGACGGGTGATCAGCCCTTCTATATGGGGCCATTTCACCCAATTCCTCTATTACGACTGCCATACCTACGTTTGTATGGCAACCGGGACCAACGGCTTAACGTGCTCTCTGAGGCACGACCAGACCAATGCAAATACTCATTTTCATGTATAAAAATATTTGCGGGGATCGAACCCGCGCCTCCTGCGTAGCAGCCGCGTTCGCTACCGCCACGCCACGAAGGCTGTCAATTTTTTTTTAACCTAATACGATTCCAAAGAAGTGGCCTATTTGGATCTGCAGATCAGTCAGTTGGAATGCCGTAAGGCTCTTAAAAGCGACATGAAAAGAAAGTAATAACCAATTTGTTGTACTTACAAATACCTAAAACGATGTACCCAACAAGCATTGGTGTACAGTAATCCGCCAGGAGGCTGCCGATGATCTGCACGCTAATGAACCCGAACCCACGAGCAACCACAACGGACAGACAAGATGCCATACCTCTGTAGAGAAAGAGACCTTTGATAAAGCAACAGTAAGTTGGGTATTAGGTGGCTAATTGCGCCTAGCGTGCAACTGCGCCTAGCATGCAAGTGCGCCTACCATAAATATTTCGAAAAATACCTATTGGATACTAGTAATAACACCTTATGTCGATGCTTCAAACTATATTAATTAGTAGCACGCTTGGCGCACTTTGCCACCTTCACAATACTATAGTTAAATTAATTAAAAATTTAAAAAAATCCTCGTCACAAAAAACACCTCCAAAGGTTGAAAATAAATGGAGTTTGTCTTTTAACTTTTGATATACCTAGTAATACCTATTTTGATTCAACAGTTGCCATGTTCTTGGCCCCCCGACGTGGCAACTGTTGAATAAAAAAAATAATTAGGTGGGTATAATACTAGGGAATGCTCTTCCAGCTGAGCTATAGAGCCAGACGGATATAAAGAGAAGGGAAATTTGAAAAGATTCAGGTGTGACTAAATAGCTCAGTTGGAAGAGCATTCCCCCTGTAAGGGAAAGATCGTGGGTTCAAGTCCCACTTGAGCGCTTCATTTTCCCGATGTATTTCGAACTTAAAATGTTATAATAATAAATGCTATAAAAACTTCGTTAGATAAAACCATTTACTTAATATTATCCACACAGATCACAATGTTTCAGTTGCTTTTCAGCAGTGATAAGTAGTCACGAGTAGATTAAATATGGCGTTTGTCTTATAGATTGAACTGTAAATTTACTCAAAATGCTGAATGAATGAATGAATGAATGAATGAATGAATGATAATTTATTCGCACGAAATACGTTACATTATAGTTAATATGGTATTCGGTTTACAAAAGGTAGCTTAGCGTATTTCACTAAAATTGGCATGCAAAAGTTTCAAAGACATATTATCTAATATATAGCAATGTCAAATGGATATTAATTATATGAAACTAAGTAAGTGCTCGAACTATATTGAATTATTGTTTTAACTCCTGGCAATGTTGCGTGAAAATTGGTGCTGGAAAGCAATTGCAACATTGGGGATGACTTTATTCGTAAATAATAAATATTTGGCGTGAAAAGAAGTCTGATGAGGCCATCAAGCTGATTGCCACCATTTTAAACAAGGTACATGTTTATAATGATGACCCTGTTTCCGAGACTTTGCCTTTAGCTTACTATCAGGCGAGGTGAAGTCAAATTGACGTGTCCTTCTATAAATAAAAAAATTATCGGAATGGCCCAAATTGATTGGACCGTGGGCCATTCGACCGTAAACAAGAAGGCAACTTAAAAGCATCTAAAGTAAAAAAAAGCAAATATCTAAGTAGAAAGTGTGTACTGGGGACACTGTGGTCCCCACAACCCGAAGGGGGCCATCTCGAAAGAGATGGTCCTGGGTCTGCCGGGGTGCGAGAGATATGCTTTCAGCAATTTCAGCTCCGGCAACCAAAGATCCAAGACAGCGTGCGTTTTAGTCGGTTCAAGTCCGACATAACCACCTCCACCGGCTTCGTGGGGGTGGAATTTTTCGCAACGATGAAAAAAAAAATAGAAAGTATGTACAGTAAGCTTCAGAGGAAAGGAACCCCCCTTGAGAATAAAACCATTATCAAGGGGGGTTCCTTTTCTCTGAAGTTTACTGTACAAACAAACCTCAAATGTGTTGGGTTCAAATCCACCAAGTAAGCATTAACGTTGCCCAATATCTGTGCGATGTACAGAAACATGAAAAACAAAGCTATGCTCAGAAGTGGGATCTTGACGAAAATGAGTAGAATGCCGCAACACAAGGATATTGTGAATATCATGAGCGTGGTCCTCTTCTTGCCGAGAGGACCTACGATATAGGATAGTAGGATTGTTAGACTCGTGGACACTCCAGAGTAGCTCATAATAGCGTAGAGAGTGAACGGCTTGATGATCTTGTCACAGTCTTGAGTGTTCTGGGAACAGAGAGACAATGAAGTATAAATAATAAATAAATATTCCACAACATTCTACACAACGCTATTTAGATGGTAAGCTTAATTAACTTGTGTTATGGAATCTAGAATGCAGATAAACAAACTTAGATACTTTTTTTGTGAATACATACATAATATACCTACATAGATACACTTAGACCAATGGAAATAGCCAATTCATGCATACAAATAAATACACTGAGCGGGATCGAACCCGCGCCTCCTGCGTAGCAGTTGCGTTCGCTACCGCCACGCCACAGAGGCTGTCAAAGTATGAGATTTATCACCCAACTAAACGACTATAAACTGTTTATACTGTAGATTGATGGCGCTTGGTGGAATCTGCTACACATATTGAATAACACACTTGTACTTTTCCACTGACTTCATTTCTAGACCTGACCGGTAAACATCAATGTGAACCTTTGAGAAGGCCGTAAGGCGAAACCGGTCAGGTCTAGAAATAAAGTCAGTGGAAAAGTACAAGTGTGTTATTCAATATGACTATAAACTATAAACTCAGCCACTTATATCAGCAACTTATATTTAGTCGTTTCGGAACGAAATATTTTGAAGTTTCGATACCAAAATCGTCTGGAAATATTAATTCCCTGAGGAGGGCCAGACTGTAAGGATGGCGCTGGGTCAACAGGGGTGCGAGGGATATGTCGAAGACCTCCGGCCTAGCACTACGACCCTCAGTCGACGTTCGACGTGAATTTTCCAAGCTACTACAATATGGGATTCTTCAGATCTGCGAAGATTCCTAAGATATAATAAAAATCAACTTACAGTTTTTTGAAAATTAGGGCTTTGGCTAACCATGTCACAAAATGTATGTCCTGAACTGTTCTTACTCGTGAAGAACGCATTGGTCATTGTAGGCACCCACATGGTGTAACCAGTAGAACTGTAATGAAACATGTAAGAAATAGTATTATCTATAAAATCTCAATTTAATATCAGATTAAACACCGCACATACAAAGAGGAGGCGTAAGTGCGCTCTAGGGCCTACTGTGACGTCATCATAGTCTACATCGGCGTTCGTCCTGTGCACAGACGCAGTGTTTCCAAATATCAATCTACTAGATGGCGACATTTTGTATCTGAGTTTTGTCCCATCTAGTGTAACGTTAATTAAAAAAACACCCCTACAAAAGGCACGCGATTGGCGCTATTTGCTTTTTACTGTTTAATTTAGCTTTACTAAGGATGGAGAGTCAATAAGGCAAAAAAAATGCAAATCGATTATTTTTATACCAATGTGTTATGTACTTGAAGTACTACTAGGGGTTTTCGGCTTCGTGAGCGTTCCCTTTACACTCGGTACAATAGTTCTAACTTTGGCCGCGCGCAGACTTATCTTGCGAGCACTCTAATGACTCTAATGCATAATCACAACACCTCCTCTCTGCGTATGCTCTATTGACTGAACAAAACATAATACTCAGCAATATTTAACGGCTCTCACAATAAATCTTACATCATATAAGCGCACAGTAGTAAATAATAAATTATCAAAGAATTCTTCAAGAGCGGAGGCTTAAACAGAGGAGCTGTCTGATTCCACATCCTCATAAGAAATGATGTGTCGGAATTCGTAGTCCCTTTCATCTCGTCGAGAAATACGTCTGTGACCTAAAAAGAAATAAAAATGATATTAAATTCAAACTATTGCTGTAGAATAGCCCGACTTGAAGGACAAAGTTCGAAGGTGAAGGCAGTGTGTTTTGTTTCGTAAGTTCGCATACGAAATATTTTTACTATGAGTCAGGTCTCTGTTCATTGATAGTTCCAAGGTTATTGTACCTACCCAGGGATTATTTTACATCACTAAATACTCTAGGTTATGTTACAAAGCCATATTTAAATCCAAACTAAACATTTTCTAATATTATCAATCCAAGTAGACCCTTTGAAGGCCAATTTCATAAAAGTACCGTTCAAAATTCAGTGTAAATGTAATTTTAATCTCCCGAATGTCAGAAACGATTGCGATCATCATTTTCTGAGGCCTTTTCCAACTCAGTTATCTTTCCATCCAGTCTATGCCTGAACTTAAATATTTCCTATGAAGCGATTACCACCTGACCTTCACATTTGCGATATCCAAGGTCTGTATCAGACTAGGTTGGACTTTTTGTTGTCACGACTGCCATAGATGTTGGTATGTTCGCATAGTAACCGGGACCGACAGTTAAATGTGTTCTCCTAAGCACGGCAATACCCAGACCAATGCAAATACAGATTTCATGCATACGAATATTTTCACTGAGCTGGATCTCAATGAAAATTTTGGTAAGTACAAAAATACCATATTGACATTTGGGAGATTTAAATTAAATCAAAACTGAAATTTAAACAGATTTTACGAGCTTTAGCCCATAGGAATCATATTCTGAATATAAAACTTACAATATAAGTATCTTTTTTACAACCGGTGTTAGCTTGAAATATTCTTCGCAGTACTGCTACCGCTTCTTTGTTTTTCCCCTTACTGAGAAGGAATTTAGGGCTCTCTTCAAAGAGCAGCAGCGCCAGGGCTCCAATAGCTCCAGGAAGACATATGATTAAGAGCACCAGTCTCCAGGGTCGGTAGACCATATTCAACCAGGATATTGTCCAATGAATATTGTATTTTAAGACTGGTATAGCACAAGCTGCAAGTAAAATCAATTTTGGATGGGATACATAAAGCTAAGATGGTAATAATTTTACATACATACAGTCATGCCTCTTTCCCAGCGGGGTAGGCAGAGATTAATTACATACATACATATACTCACACCTGTAAATCCTCGAAGGGGTAGGCTGAGGTGTATTAACACCCACGTGTCGTGATGATTTTCGGTCCCAAGTAACAGGGGGCAAGTCTATTGTCGTCTAGCAGGTACTTTGTCTTGTGCCTTTTAGAACACCCACAGGAAGAGCTGGGGTGGTCCTATTCTACTCAACCGGGAACCAACATGGCAATTAAAACAAGACTATTGATCGGAAAAAGTCAACCTCCAAAACGGGATTTGAATTTGCGACTATTTCCCTGGCCTGGAGAGGTCCCATTAAAATCGGATCCAATCCAAGCCCACTTCTAAAAGCCGGTAGAACTACTGATTGATAGATGAGACTTTGGGGCAAGTTTTCCTTTTGGTTTCGAGGCTAGATGGCAGCCACTTGTAACACGCAGAAGTCAAGTCAACTTGCCGTGTTGGTTCCCGGTGGAGTGGCTCTATTCGCCACCTCATCTGTGCCCATGGGTGTCGAAGAAAATGATTAGGGGAGAAGGTTATTCTCCATCCAATAACTAAACATACAGGCTAGATTCACCCGATATAACGTGACTCATTCCTATGCCGCACCACTAAGACCTGGAACTCCCTGCCAGCTCACGTGTTTCCTTCTACAGTCCCGGGTCCTTTAAGCGGGGCGTGAAAAGGCATCTAATGAGGCCGTCAAGCTGAGTGCCACTACTGTTAACATGGTACATGTTTATGATGGTGACCCTCTTTCCGAGACTTTGCCTTTAGCTAAACATCAGGCGAGGTGAAGTCAAATTGACGTGTTCTATATAAAAAAAAGTAAAGGAACCAAAAACCATAGTTGGTGAAATAGAGGCTTTAAAAGAATTGCGAACAACATTTAAATGAAGACTTACTGCAGATGAGACATATCACGAACATAGTCGCGCTGGACATCACGAACATGAAGCGGCATCGCTGCTTACTGGGCACGCTCTCCGCCATGAGCACAAACGCCGCGGCATTCGCTGTTGACGTGCTAGAAATAAAAGAGAAATTTTGTCATCAAATATCGGTACTCATAATGGTAGATCTATCTCCTATGGCCGTCTGATTGGCCCGGTGCGTCTCTCAGTTTTTACTTTTGTGATAAGAGATAATAAACTAAGAAAAGGATTGTTTCCAGTGTTGCATGATGATTGATGAATGCTTTAGTTCCCTTGTATGTTTTTTTTATTATAATATGTACTGTATGAGGCGTGCGTTGTGTTTGTAAAGAAATTCTTTCTTTATTTCTGTTGTAAGTTACGTAAGAGGAGCGGGCATTTTTTCTCCCACATTCTCTGTTTGCTTATCCTTCTCCGATTGATAGCAGGAGCGGCAACCATCGAAGCCGCTCGAGACAACAGTTTGGTGGCAATTTTTTTGTTTTGTTGACAAGTCCTATTTTTTGGCGACTTAAATAAATACAGTTTTTGTTTTTGCGATCCAACGGGGCAATGCTGGCAGCCTTTTTGGCACGCTACAAGTCGACACCCCTACCCCACCTTTAGAATTCTTTTATATTCTTGTACATATTTTAGGTCATTAAGTTACTTTTAATTTAATTAAAAAAAAGTTGTATTCTCCTTAAAAAAAACTTAAGAAAATAAATTTTCAGGAAATAAATTATTAGTAGGTTACAATCATACTTGCCCAAATGAAGGTGTATTCGATAAGTTAATTAATTAATTGAATAACAAGCTGGAACACTACTGTTTGCATAAATTAAGTATTGTGTACCTAGTTGTTAAGTTATGCATGCAACTCTTTACCTGTCGTGAAACTTTATTATTGGCTTAGAATCCTACGTTATGCTTAAGTTTACCCACGATTATGTGAACCAGCTGTTAAGTTTCCAATAAATAAATAAATAAATAATTAAGTTTTTGTAACAAATGAAAGACTTATTACACTAGAGGTGTAGTACTATAAACACCACTGCCATGAGTCCGGCGGGTTTACATCCGTATATAATCTGAGCACGATAAAAAAAGAAAGCAGGTGGCAGAAGTAAGAGCGGCAGGAAGAAGATACTGATGATCACTTACAACATAACTGAGAAGAACTTGAGAGTAGTTAGCGCTGGGTAGTTAGGTGCTATGCTAGCGGCCATGCCCAGTACAGTCCCAACCGGCATTCCAATGAGCAGGGTCTTCCGACGGCCTATCGTGTCCGCAGCCAAGCCCCATCCGTACGACGATATTATCACACCTGGTGAACAGAATTTTTATACTACCTTAGATGGCAGACGAGCACACAGCCCATGGAAAATGGTTACCGTGGCCTATGGACTTGTGCAACGCCAGGGAATTCACACTCACGCTATCGGCCCTGTAAGAACAGAGAGTTTTTATGCCGTCAGTGTAGAAGACACAGCAAAGACTTTGTGTACTCTAGCGAACTCTGGGTACCTTAGTCACAGCCGGGAATACAACACGACTTTATTATGGCCGCGGTATTCTGTAGGGCGGAGGTACTTCCCCAGTCGGACTCATTCGGGACGGAAATACCGTCGTATCTTACCTTCATTATATTATATAGAATAAGGTAAAGACCACAACATTTTACACAACGCTATCTAGACCCATGATAAGCATAGCATAACTAGCTTGTGTTATGCAATCTAGAATGCGGATAAACATACATATATACTTTTTTTTTGTAAAATACATACATATTATACATAGAAACACCCAGACCAATGTAAATAGCCATATTCATGCATACAAATATTTGCACTGAGCGGGAATCGAATCGCACCTCCTGCGTGGCAGTCGCGTTCACTACCACCACGCCACGGAGGCTGTCATTCTATATAATATAGAGATGGAGACGAGAGAAAAAAGGTAAACAAAGCGACCAGTGTTACGTTGCAATAACTAGCGATTATTTTCTCTGTCCTTGTTGCATATGTCACATGTACGCGACAATGGCCGAGCGACAGCTGTCGTTGCGTGTTTCGTAGTACAGGAAAGTTGTCAGCACAGCGGTTCTAAACTGTCAGATCCGCCATCTTATGAGCAATTTCATTCCTGTCTGGAATGCGCTTGAAGTGGTACGTAATAATTTTGTTGGAACCGTTTGGAACCGCTGAAACTTTATTTACCTTTTTTCTCTCGCTTCGTTGGCTTTACTTTAGTTGTGGTAATTATTGTTTTGTTGCATACCTTTTACATTTATTATTCGTAAACACATTGAAGTTTACATTGATAAACCAGTCACACTGTATTCGACACAACATCCAAGAATACAATTTGAACGCTAAGTTTTTAAGATAATATCTTCAGTCAGAATACGATTTTTATAATCACCGTTATTGTAACCTGGTCGAACGGTCAGTCAACTCTTGATTGCGTTCAGTTCCTATGGACATTATTGTCTACAATACGATGAATGATCATTGCCATTTTATACACACATAGGTACACATACATATAAATCCCTGAAGGGCTAGACCTACAGGTAAAGCCAACGAAGCGAGAGAAAAAAGGTAAACAAAGTTTCAGCGGTTCCAAACATTTTTATTTGAAAATTATTACGTATCACTTCAAGCGCATTCCAGACAGGAATGAAATTGCTCATAAGATGGCAGAGCTGACAGTGAACCGCTGTGCTGACAGCATTCCTGTACTACGAAAAACGCAATAACGGTTGTCACTCAGCCATTGTCGCGTACGTGTGACTTGTGCGACAAGGACAGAGAAAATAATCGCTAGTTATCGCTACTTAACTCAGTAATGGTCGCTTTGTTTACCTTTTTTCTCTCGTCTCGTTGGCTTTACTCACATTTTGCCAAATATTATTATCAGTCCTACGTTATAGGAAGTGAGCCTATTGCCATCTTTTTTTTTTTTCGTGCGTATATCCCCTCGAATACCCTCCCTGCCGGAGCCGGAAGGGGAGGTTATGTCGGACTCGAACCGACTAAAACCGCACGCCGACTGTGGGTCTTGGTGCTAGGCCGGAGGTGAGGTTGTCATAGACATATCCCTCGCACCTCGGCTGACCCAGGGCCATCCTTTACGGTCTGGCCCTCCTCAGGAGCCTATTGCCATCAAGCGGGCTTTTAGTCATGAACTGTATGTTTACTGTCGGATGGAGAACAGCCCTATCCTATAGTCACCTTTTACGACACACACGGGAAGAGATGGTGTGGCCCTATTCCGGTGGCCACCGGATATAGGTCTATACGGCTGTATAGGTCAACCCAACATGTAATATTAAGGTACATGAATACATACATACATATAATCACGCCTTTATCCCCGGCGGGTTAGGCAGAGGTGAATTAACACCCACATTTCACTAATCAATGTGTTCGGTCCCACGTAATAGTGGGTGAACCTATTGCCGTACTGCGGGCACTATTGTTTACTCGAGACATGATTATTTTAACAAAGTGAAAAATTGAGTGACTAGGTTTTATAATTTTATACTTTGTACTTACATAAAAATTGACTCAGTTATATGAATAATCTTGAAAATGAATTAATATTAATCAAAAATTAGGCCTAACTTTGTGATCTTATTTTATCGACAAAATATTATTATTTTATGTTTTCACCAAATTGAGTACCTTTCAGATATAACGTATTTTCTATTTAAAAAAAACAAGCTCATTTGTGGCACACTTTCGGGTATAAAAATAAAAATAAAAAATCGGCAATTTTCCTTTATACCCCCTCTTAAGAGGCTGAGTCTGGTCTGTATATATCTGTCTGATGTTAAACAGCCCTATCCCTTAGTCACCTTGTACGACATCGCATGGGAAGAGATGAGGTGACCCAAATTCTACTCTGCCGGGAACCAGGTTATATGTATGATGTAAATAATGGTTCTGAAACTCACCTACCAAAGGGACAGCGGACAGTATACCCTGTTGTGAAGTGGTTAGGGCCAAGTCGCAGGCCACGGATGGCATCAACACACTCAGGCCAAATATATCCATGTACATAGTCAAGATCAGCAGACAGCAGGTGGCCAGCATGGTTAAGTTGTATTTACCGAACCCTGGTGATTCAAAGGAATGATGATTAATATATATATATTTGAATCTAATTATAGCATTTATTATGCTAACTTTTTAAGTTCGAAATACATCGGGAAAAAGAAGCGCTCAAGTGGGACTTGAACCTTGCCCTTTCCCTTACAGGGGGAATGCTCTTCCAACTAAGCCACACCAGAATCACTTCAAATTTTCCTTGACCAGCAAATGTCAAATGTCAACCAGCAAATGACCAGTAAATGGAGTTGGATAGGCCACACTCTCCGAAGGGATCCAAACCACATACCGAGGCAAGCCCTAGATTGGAATTCCCAAGGAAAGCGCAAACGTCAAAATCCGAAATAGACCTGGCGGCGGACTATTATTGGCGAAGCGGAAGCCATTGGAAAAACCTGGAGCGAAGTCAAACGCGAGGCTCTTAAGCAAGGCCCTCTGCCCCAGCTAGGGCCAAAGGACCTTAAGTAAGTCAAATTAGTCAAGTCTAAAGCAAAAAACATACCTGTGAGATCCAAAGCAGTCTCAAAGTTGTATTTTGTTGAATTACTTCCTTCTGACAGCTCCATCGAAACCATTTACACAAAAATCGAAACCTAAAAAAAATATGAATTGTGTATTTATTTCAATTTAATAAAATGTTTAGTATCTGTGTGGTGACGGAGAAAGAATACAAGTATCACCACCCCAACTCATGCGAAGGGTGTCGTAAGAGGCGACTGTGAGAGAAGGAAAACCCGAAATAAAACCCTGACATACCCAGTACCAACCCGTCTGGTTAGCGTAGAAACAGTAGGTCACAGTCTCCCAACGTTGGAAGAAGAAGATTGAAAAAGAACATTGGAAGAACTATGTCTAGCAGTTATTTGATTGAAATTGCCAAAAGAATATCACTAGGTGGCTAAAATTCCCTGTCATTGGCGCTCGTCCATTCTTAGAGTTGGTCCTGGTTACATTCGAGGTATCACCTTGGACCCCCAGTTACTCCTTTTGATTAATAAGTTTTTCGGTGAATCACGAGAGGCAGGCTCATACCAGGGCTTCGTCATTTGCAGAAATACTCACTTCCAAGAGAACCCGATTACCGGAGTATCAGCAAGCCACAAAAGTTGTCTCTCAGTTCGTATACATTTCTTACAGAATTTGTACTTCATGTTAAGGAAAAATATACCTAATTGCATCAAGTCAAAACTGAAGTTCTGATTCTTATTAATTTTGTGAAACTAGGTAAGTATACATACCTACCTATTTATTAATTCAATCTAAGCTACAAATGGAACTAACGGGTCTTTCGTCGATTCACACCACAAGCTGTTCGCACCATGGTGTGAATCGCACAACGCCGCTTTTTGAAGTGGTCGATTCGAACCAATGGTGTGAATCGCACCACGCCAATTTTTGAAGTGGTCGTTTCGCACCACGGTAAGAAAATCCAATGCGATCTTTGGACTTATTATACTAAAGAGAACCATTTGGTATCATTCATTTAAAAAACTAGAACATTTTATGATACTGACTGGTAGAAAATAGTTATTGAAAAATAAATAATAAAAAACAAATATTCTACAACACTCTACACAACGCTATCTAGACCCGTGGTAAGCTTAACTAGCTTGTGTTATGGAATCTAAAATGCGGATAAACATACTTAGATACTTTTTTTTTGTAAATACATACATATTATACATAGAAACACCCAGACCAATGCAAATAGTCATATTCATGCATACAAATAATTGCACTGAGCTGGAAAAAAACTAAAAAGTCTTATCCTTTCAGGATATGGCTAGCGTAGTATACTTTGGGATACATATCTTGGACCTAAGTTGCGAGACCAACGAGACCCTAGCGCTCGCCATTGTTTGTAATAATCTATGCTTTATGAATTTGAGCTCGTCCACCGCCGTAGCAGCCCGTGATATCGTTAAAACATCCAAGAAATGTGTAGGTACTGCGCAATAAAGACATTTTGAGCACATTTTAGGTCCAATATATGTGTCTCGAGGTATAAAATGCATCGAAGGTGCATAATAAGTGCCTACATTATGACGTCTATCACTTCATTATTTATAGAACTTTTTTGAACCTCTTTGTTTCAGACAATTTTTGCAAAACTATTTTACATTTTCAGATAAGTACTTTTTACTTTTTTACTTTTGTACTTTTTTACTAGCAAAACCAGTTTTGCAGTTTGTCTGGGACTAATGATATCAGCTACCTTAGACTTAGACATCATAGGGTAAAAATGGAACCCTAATAGTGAGACTACGCTGTCCGTCTGTTTGTTTCGCACAAATATCTAATGTAGAATTTGGCCTAAACATTCGAGATCGAATAAAGAGTATCGTTGTCAATACAACATTCTACACAACGCTATCTAGACCCATGGTAAGCTTAACTAGCTTGTGTTATGGAATCTAGAATGCGGATAAACATACTTTCATATTTCTTTTGTCTATACATACATATTATTCATAGAAACACCCAGACCAACGCAAATAGCCAAATATATGCGTACAAATATTTGCACTGAGCGGGGATCGAACCCGCGCCTCCTGCGTAGCAGTCGCGTTCACTAGCGCCACGCCACAGAGGCTTCTTTCTTCTCTTTTCCGTCAAAGAGCAGGAATACCGGCTTGCAGGTGTACTATCGGCACAGAATAGATAATACTATTGGCTTGCAGGTGAACGAAAGTTTTGGTGGGGCACTAAAATATCCAAACATGAAAGATTAGAAGTCATTCAAGACTGATGAATGAGTATCGTTGTCCGTTGAGCAAAATAAATCAGCATTTTTAGTACCCACAAAATATGTTTTGATCGCGTATGTTATTAGCAGTAAATAGAGTTATAATGAACAGAGGCCATCAAGTGGTATCAATAGAACTTATTGACATCGCTCCAATAGCTGTCTTTCAGTTCGAAAACATTTCTTACAGATATTGACCTCATCTTATGGAAAAATACGTAATTGCAATAAGTCTAAATTATGTTGTTTTTGTGATGCAGAGTCTAAACAGGAGATATAGAAACCATGGAACAACTCATGGAAACTTACAAAATATAAATTTTGGCAGGTGATGTGCCGTTGTTAAAATACATGATAAAAATATGTGATCAATCTTCATTGTAATGTAGGGTAATTGTTTTAGAAACTTGTTTGAGTCGAGCGATTGCAAATGTATTTTAAATACGTCTCAATAGCTTCATTAGTAATTAATGTCAGCTCAGGTAGATAAACATCAAGGTGGTTCACGAAATGGCTATAAACTACGTCGGTAAATCGAACAAAATATATAACTTATCTACATTTTTTATCTACCTACTTAACTGCGGTAGCCTCTCGTACCGGCTGACGCAGGTGATTACCGGACACGGGTGTTAAGGTAACTCCCGAGTTACCTGTGTCGGATCCGAAAGGAGCCAACGTCCGAGTGCCATCACTGTGATGCGAGCGAGGACACAGAGCTGCACACGCTGACCGAGTGCCCGGCGTGGGACACGCCGAGGCGGGTCCTAGTGGCGGCTCTTGGGGTGGGAGTCCTCACACTCGTAACATTGCTCACAGCGATGGTACGATGCGCAAACGCTTGGGGTGCGGCCGCCTCCTTCTGCGAGCAAGTAATGCTCGAGAAGGAGGCGGCCGGTCGGGTCCGGACCAGACTCCGGGCCCGGGAAGCCCGTGCAGAGCGAAGGCGAACCGGACGTCGGAGGTCGCAGAACGACCTCCGTCCTCCATGAGCGCTGGCCTGGGGGTGACCGGTGGAGCCGCCTGTCACCCTAGCAGAAGCAGGCCGCGGCGGCGGCGCAAAGTGCGCCTCCCCGTAACCGAGGCTAGATGGGGACATTTTGGTCCCCACAACCCGAAGGGGGCCATCTCGAAAGAGATGGTCCTGGGTCTGCCGGGGTGCGAGAGATATGCTTTTGGCAATCTCACCTCCGGCAGCCAAGGACCCAAGACGGCGTGCGTTTTAGTCGGTTCGAGTCCGACATAACCGCCTCCACCGGCTCCGTGGGGGTGGTATCCGTGGGGATTTTTCGCACGATAAAAAAAAAAAAGCCTAGTGGTATGGGTAATGGACTGCTGAGACGAGGTCCCGGGTTCGATCCCAGGTTTACCATGGCACACACCAATGACTTTTCGATGCTTTTCCAAGTAATGTGTGTATTTATCGCAGGTTTATAAGTGCCCGGTTAATGGCAATAGGCTCGCCACCTATTACATTGGGACCTGAACATAAACTGGCGAAATGTGGGTGCTAGCACCTCTGCCTACCCCTTAGGGGAATACAGGTTTATGTTATATATGTGCTAAATTTTTTTTACGTGCGGGAAATCCCCGCGGTTACATCCAAGGCGGAGTCAGTGGAGAAGGTGGTATTAGACTTGAATCGACTAACATGCCGTCTGTGGGTCGTATTGCAAAGCCGAAGGTGAGGTTCTTGGACATATCCCTCGCACCTCGGCGGACCCAGGGCCATTTCTATCGATCTATCGAGCCATCACCGTGAACAATGTGACGAGCGTGAGAACTCCCAGAATCGCCACCGTACCTACTGACAGTGTAGTCAGCGTCAAAAGTAGATGATTATTTCAGAATTTTCAGTATAATACTCATAAAACGCCGCATGGTTCCTGGCAGAGATGAATTAAGGCCACCCCATCTCTTGCCATACGGTGACGCACAAGGCGACTAAAGGATAGGGTTGTTTAACATCAGACAGATATATACAGGCCAGACTCAGCCTCAGATATAGGCTCAAGTCATCAATAGTACCTGGAATATTATGAATAGAATATTAGGGCAATAGGCTCATCCTCTATTACATGGGACCGACTACAATTATTGGTGAAATGTGGGTGTTAATTCACCACCGCTGATAAAGGCGTGATTATATGTATATATTGTTTGACAGCCTCTGTGGCGTGGCGGTAGTGCACACGACTGCCACGCAGAGGGGCGCGGGTTCGATTCCCGCTCAGTGAAAATATTTGTATGCATGAATATGGCTATTTGCATTGGTCTGGGTGTTTCTATGTATAATATGTATGTATTTACAAAAAAAAAAAGTATATAAGTATGTTTATCCGCATTCTAGATTCCAAAACACATGCTATAAAAGCTTACCATGGGTCTAGATAGCGTTGTGTAGAATGTTGTGGAATATTGTGGAATATATTGTAGAGATGCGCCGAGTAACACTTTTGCCGAATAATGAGTACCGAGTTTTACTCGGCTCAATATATTTTTAACCGAATACTCAGCCGAGTAACTCGGTTCAATCAAATTCCCATTTTGCGCGCGTAAATAAGTACTAACAGGTTCACGACCGTTGGTTAGTTTGACTGCAAAACCCCTGGCTCCTAGTAAAAAATCTTTGGATGCGACTGGGGTTAACGCAATGATGAAGAAGAAGGTTCACGAAGGTCGAGGGCCGGCGGCGTTTTACGACGAGATTGTAGAAGTTTAAGCAAAAGTGAAATGTACTTTATGCAATTCTATAATTTCACGTAGTGGTGTTGGACGAAAGGCTTCTATGACGGCAATGTTAAACCACGTTAGAATAAAACGCACAGAATAGTTTAAAGATTTGGAAAATGAAACTTTGTGGGAAAATATCTCAAAATCTTGAGCCAGTAGCAATAACTTCGTCGTTACAATCGAATGCAATGAAAATACCGCAAACCCTTTTCGAGTCATTTACTTTAATAAATACTTTAAATTTGAATTTTTGACTAACACTGTTATTTTAATTATATTTAATACCCAAATATATTGCTTTTCTTATACAAATACTCTGTATATATCTCTAATAACTCGGTTTGAATACTCGGCATTCAAACCGAGTTATTCGGCCGAGTACCGAGTATCAAAAAACCCACCGAGTACGCCGAGTACCGAGTATCAACCGAGTACTCGGCCCACCTCTAATATATTGTATGTATAATGGCATTATTTTGAAAATGCTCAGCCTCCTTGAAATAAAACTACTCTTTAATGGCTTTTTATTTATTGTTATTTACCTATAATCTCGTTTAGTCACTCCGCGAACATGGCTGCTAAAAAGGGTCAGTTAAAAGAAACGTCGAATTACAAATAAATAACAACAAATTCCAGAAATGCCACAACATTCTACACAACGCTATCGAGACCCATGATAAGCTTAATTAGCTTGTCTTATGGAATCTAGAATGCGGATATACATACTTAGATACTTTTTTTTGTAAATATATACATTTATTACACATAGAAACACCCAGACCAATGCAAATAACCATATTCATGCATACAAATATTTGCACTGAGCGGAAATGGAACCCGCGTCTCCTGCGTAGCAGTCGCGTGCACTATCGCCACGCTACGCACAAATATATAGCGGTAGTATCCGTAAAAAGTAGTTTTATTTCAATGAGTGACATTCGCGTAAACTTTGGAAAATATCATACCCATCTTTCTTAATACACATGACAAACAGTCCGTTTGACAAAGAAAAGTTAGAGTTGCTTTTTTTTAAATAAAATTCAACACAAAATTGGTTATTTTGATTTTGTAGAGTGTTCTCTATATTGCCTCCAAGACATGTGGCGATTTGTTGGCCGGTGTATTGTGTAATAGAATAATGAATAGTATGGAATTTACATGTACTACCCTTGTCTATAGAGGGGTTGTAAACTTTACGTAAGTATTAAGAAGTGGAAAGAGAATAACAATTACGATTCGTTGCATTACTACATTTACAATAGCAATAGCTAGCAGAATACCCAGGATCCACTACACTAGGCACGAGGGCTCTACACAACCTTGGTTAGCTTGGTATACCCAAGCTAACCTCACCTGAAAATCTATCTCCGAGCCTCCGACTGACCTCTGACTCCCTACCTCTCCAGGAAATGACCGGTACGGAGGTCTCTCAACCGTCTAAGCACACTTTTTATTCATCATCATCATCATATCAGCCACAGTATACATACATAGGCCTCTCCCATAGACTTCCAGAATGACCGATCTAAAGCAGCCTGCATCCAGCGCCTTCTGAATGGATATGATGGATGGTATTCCGGAATAATTTAAGAAAAAAATGGATAAATCCAAAATTTTAATGTTTTGAATATATTTTTCCGCCTGTGTCAATCATTAGACGGTTGAGAGACCTCCGTACCGGTCATTTCCTGGAGAGGTAGGGAGTCAGAGGTCAGTCGGAGGCTCGGAGATAGATTTTCAGGTGAGGTTAGCTTGGGTATACCAAGCTAACCAAGGTTGTGTAGAGCCCTCGTGCCTAGTGTAGTGGATCCTGGGTATTCTGCTAGCTATTGCTATTGTAAATGTAGTAATGCAACGAATCGTAATTGTTATTCTCTTTCCACTTCTTAATACTTACGTAAAGTTTACAACCCCTCTATAGACAAGGGTAGTACATGTAAATTCCATACTATTCATTATTCTATTACACAATACACCGGCCAACAAATCGCCACATGTCTTGGAGGCAATATAGAGAACACTCTACAAAATCAAAATAACCAATTTTGTGTTGAATTTTATTTTAAAAAAAGCAACTCTAACTTTTCTTTGTCAAACGGACTGTTTGTCATGTGTATTAAGAAAGATGGGTATGATATTTTCCAAAGTTTACGCGAATGTCACTCATTGAAATAAAACTACTTTTTACGGATACTACCGCTATATATTTGTGCGTAGCGTGGCGATAGTGCACGCGACTGCTACGCAGGAGACGCGGGTTCCATTTCCGCTCAGTGCAAATATTTGTATGCATGAATATGGTTATTTGCATTGGTCTGGGTGTTTCTATGTGTAATAAATGTATATATTTACAAAAAAAGTATCTAAGTATGTATATCCGCATTCTAGATTCCATAAGACAAGCTAATTAAGCTTATCATGGGTCTCGATAGCGTTGTGTAGAATGTTGTGGCATTTCTGGAATTTGTTGTTATTTATTTGTAATTCGACGTTTCTTTTAACTGACCCTTTTTAGCAGCCATGTTCGCGGAGTGACTAAACGAGATTATAGGTAAATAACAATAAATAAAAAGCCATTAAAGAGTAGTTTTATTTCAAGGAGGCTGAGCATTTTCAAAATAATGCCATTATACATACAATATATTAGAGATGGGCCGAGTACTCGGTTGATACTCGGTACTCGGCGTACTCGGTGGGTTTTTTGATACTCGGTACTCGGCCGAATAACTCGGTTTGAATGCCGAGTATTCAAACCGAGTTATTAGAGATATATACAGAGTATTTGTATAAGAAAAGCAATATATTTGGGTATTAAATATAATTAAAATAACAGTGTTAGTCAAAAATTCAAATTTAAAGTATTTATTAAAGTAAATGACTCGAAAAGGGTTTGCGGTATTTTCATTGCATTCGATTGTAACGACGAAGTTATTGCTACTGGCTCAAGATTTTGAGATATTTTCCCACAAAGTTTCATTTTCCAAATCTTTAAACTATTCTGTGCGTTTTATTCTAACGTGGTTTAACATTGCCGTCATAGAAGCCTTTCGTCCAACACCACTACGTGAAATTATAGAATTGCATAAAGTACATTTCACTTTTGCTTAAACTTCTACAATCTCGTCGTAAAACGCCGCCGGCCTCTCGACCTTCGTGAACCTTCTTCTTCATCATTGCGTTAACCCCAGTCGCATCCAAAGACTTTTTACTTGGAGTCAGGGGTTTTGCAGTCAAACTAACCAACGGTCGTGAACCTGTTAGTACTTATTTACGCGCGCAAAATAGGAATTTGATTGAACCGAGTTACTCGGCTGAGTATTCGGTTAAAAATATATTGAGCCGAGTAAAACTCGGTACTCATTACTCGGCAAAAGTGTTACTCGGCGCATCTCTACAATATATATATAATCACGCCTTTATCAGCGGAGGTGAATTAACACCCAGATTTTCACCAATAATTGTAGTCGGTCCCATGTAATAGAGGATGAGCCTATTGCCATAATATTCTATTCATAATATTCCAGGTACTATTGATGACTTGAGTCTATATCTGAGGCTGAGTCTGGCCTGTATATATCTGTCTGATGTTAAACAACCCTATCCTTTAGTCGGCTTGTGCGACACCGTATGGCAAGAGATGGGGTGGCCATAATTCTTCTCTGCCGGGAACCATGCGGCGTTTTATGAGTATTATACTGAAAATTCTGAAATGATCATCTACTTTTGACGCTGACTACACTGTCAGTAGGTACGGTGGCGATTCTGGGAGTTCTCACGCTCGTCACATTGTTCACGGTGATGGCTCGATAGATCGATAGAAATGGCCCTGGGTCCGCCGAGGTGCGAGGGATATGTCCAAGAACCTCACTTTCGGCTTTGCAATACGACCCACAGACGGCATGTTGGTCGGTTCAAGTCTAATACCACCTTCTCCACTGACTCCGACTTGGGTGTAACCGCGGGGATTTCCCGCACGTAAAAAAAATTTAGCACATACATAACATAAACCTGTATTCCCCGAAGGGGTGGGCAGAGGTGCTAGCACCCACATTTCGCCAGTTTATGTTCAGGTCCCAATGTAATAGGTGGCGAGCCTATTGCCATTAACCAGGCACTTATAAACCTGCGATAAATACACACATAACTTCGAAAAGCATCGAAAAGTCATTGGTGTGTGCCATGGTAAACCTGGGATCGAACCTGAGACCTCGTCTCAGCAGTCCATTACCCATACCACTAGGCTACCGCAGTTAAGTAGGTAGATAAAAAATGTAGATAAGTTATATATTTTGTTCGATTTACCGACGTAGTTTATAGCCATTTCGTGAACCACCTTGATATTTATCTACCTGAGCTGACATTAATTACTAATGAAGCTATTGAGGACCATCCAAGACATGTGGCGATTTGTTGGCCGGTGTATTGTGTAATAGAATAATGAATAGTATGGAATTTACATGTACTACCCTTGTCTATAGAGGGGTTGTAAACTTTACGTAAGTATTAAGAAGTGGAAAGAGAATAACAATTACGATTCGTTGCATTACTACATTTACAATAGCAATAGCTAGCAGAATACCCAGGATCCACTACACTAGGCACGAGGGCTCTACACAACCTTGGTTAGCTTGGTATACCCAAGCTAACCTCACCTGAAAATCTATCTCCGAGCCTCCGACTGACCTCTGACTCCCTACCTCTCCAGGAAATGACCGGTACGGAGGTCTCTCAACCGTCTAAGCACACTTTTTATTCATCATCATCATCATATCAGCCACAGTATACATACATAGGCCTCTCCCATAGACTTCCAGAATGACCGATCTAAAGCAGCCTGCATCCAGCGCCTTCTGAATGGATATGATGGATGGTATTCCGGAATAATTTAAGAAAAAAATGGATAAATCCAAAATTTTAATGTTTTGAATATATTTTTCCGCCTGTGTCAATCACAAGCGGAGAAATATATACAAAACTTCAAATTTTTTGGATGGAACTGGGAAGTGGATGATTTTAAATACTGGTAAATAAAAAGTGACGTACCTTTAAATCCTTAAAAATTAATAAATACAGAAACACATACACAGAGTACTAAACTTAATATGATTCTAAAAACAAGGTACACAATTATTAAAAACAAAAATTTTTAATAAAAAAAATCGAACCAAAAAAGGTACAGGTAGAGAAAATAAATGGAAAAACCTACGAATATAATTACACAGTCCGGTCAACCGTCGGTACGGGGTGTTTAACTGAAAATATTTTGACAACTAACTTCAATAAATGTCATTGTGAAGATCAGCGCTCGCGCAGCGGTTAATAAACCGGAATGCGGAGCGGCCTCCAGTGTTGACAGATTCTGTAGCGTGGCGGTAGTGAACGCGGCCGCTACGCAGGAGGCGCGGGTTCGATCCCCGCTCAGTGCATTTGTATGCATGAATATGAGTAGGTATTTGCATTGCTCTGGGTGTTTCAATGTATAATATGTATGCATTTAAAAAAAAGTATTTAAGTATGTTTATCCGCATTCTAGATTCCATAACACAAGCTAGTTAGGCTATGCTTACCATAGGCACCATTGGTATAGATAGCGTTGTGTAGAATGTTGAGATTTTTTTATTTAATATTGTATTTAGCTAGCGCAAGCTGAGTCCGCGACTTCGTCCGTATAATTTTTTTTTGCACGGAGCCCTAACTTTTTTTCGAAAAAAAAATAGCAAAGTTATATCAGCTATCTCCTGTGAAAATCTCATCAAAATCTGCCTAGCCGCTTTGGGGATTACCGATTATAAATACTTATATAGCTTAGGTTAGCATTAAAATAGCTTGATTTTGATAAAGTAGTCGTTTTGTAAAAAGCAGCAGCATTAAAAACAAATAGTCATTTTCATAAAATGTACTGAAGTCATTCAATCGTTTCAACAAAAACTAAACTTCAAAACACTTCATAATGAATGAATCTTGAATGAAGTCAGCTGCTCAGTCTTGAAAGGGGTTGGGGTGACGGAAAAATATTCTGTCCTGTTCTTTTGTATGCGAAGGGGTCATTGCCACCGCGGCGCTCTCTTTCCCACGCCTTGTGGAAAATCAATAACCTCTTCATACATTCTGTTCTCCTGGTAAATATGTCGAAAATGGCGGATCCGTCGACGGATTGGAAATGAAACTCTCTGGCTGTCATTTGGGGACTAACAGTGAATTTTCTTGCTTACCGTAAATTGCGGTGAATACCTAGAGATCGAACAATGGGCGAACAGAAATAAAAATTCTTTATGTATTTTCTTTCAAGTGAAACTATGGTATAGTTTATTTTTTTAAATATAATATAAAACATTTTCTTTATTTAATAAACAATTGAAAAGTAGTGACAAATGATACTAATTTTACACCTATTATTGAGAATACTTGTACATTTTCCACAATAATTATTTAATTTAACCTTACCGGTTTCGGAATAATTATAAGCATGGCCTAAAAATTTTTTTTTAAATGATTAATATAAATGACTAGTATGTATATAAAATAAAATTGCATCAATCAACAGTATAAATAGTATACTAATTTTAGTTATATAGTGCGTCAAGAAAGTCGTGAAATTAATGTTGGAGGAACTAAAATTTTTCCTTGTACTTGCAACACTCTGATAACTGCCAAACTGAGTTATCAGTTGTCAAATCATATGCAAATCTTACTTTCATTGGAGATGTTTCGTGTATTGTTTGCGTTTATATAATTACTGTTCATCGCGTAACAGCTTTGAGTGTAAAAATTAATTGATATGTGAATAATAGTCGTGCGAGCCATGTCGTATTCAAAGTATTTTAAGGATATAGTATGAAACACACCGGAATTTCAAGCCGGCAAGCTGCTTTCTGGTTTTGACGATGTTGATGGCCAAACAGCTAAATTAGCCGGTACGTACATATACTTTAATGTTAAACAAGGTATGGGAAGTGTAATCTATTAAATATTATGTGTTTTAAGTGAATATTTTATGTTTCAAAGCATTGTTTCAATTTGTTGTTGTTATGTCATTGACCTACGATTATAACAAATCATAGTGCAACACTTTGACGTTTTTGAACATTCTTGATCAACTCTACAGTATAAACCACTTAGGCCCTTATGACTAATAAAAAAATTCACAGGGTATTAATTATACCCTGTGTATTTTTAAGCTAGGTATATCTAGCTGTATTTATCCGGTACGTTTGTATTTGTTACAGATTTTCAAAAGCTGATTTCATGACATCATTTCAGTATGAGATGATATTTCCAGTGAGTCGGAAACTATCGACATAAATTACACAGGAGTTTCAAGCAGCATTTTAGGTGTTCAATACTCGGACCAATAAATTATTCTTTTATAAGATCTTTTGTTCTTATTTTTTAATAATATTATTAAAAATATATCATTTGTGAAAATTTCAACTGTCTAGCTATCACGGTTCATGGCAGACCTTAGTAAAAAGGTCCCGTTTTTATTCTTCGGGTCTGCTTTGAGTAAGAAATCGCTCGAGACATGTATCTTGGACCTAAAATGTGCTCAAAATGTGGCCAAAATGTGCTCAAAATGAGCTCAAAATCACCAAGCATAGATATGCTTGGTGATTTTGAGCTCATCCACCGCCACTGGCCTATAATCTTATTGAAAAACAACCTGCGCGCGGCAGGTCCTCGTTTGTCTCGCAATTTAGGTCCAAGATATGTGCCAAAGTATAAACTAAAAACGTCCGACACGCCCGCGCCGTGTCTTTGTACTTGGGGTCTTATACTCAACTAATGACCGAGGTATTAGGGTAACCAATATGGCATTTCCTTCACACCCCAGTAACCTTGGGCCATATACGGTTTTAAGATGGTCCTCTCGGGTGTGGGAAGCTGTGGTGTCATCATCTAACCTCTATGCTAGTCACAGGGACCCGTGGCGAACCTCCGAGCAGCTCTCTATAGGGTTACTCCCGCGGCAGTAGTTAATTGTAGTAAGGGGAAGCGTCTACCTTGAGCTGAGTAAGAGAGAGCAGAGAAGCATTGCCGTCTCCGTTGTACAAGTTGCACCGAATGGGGGTCTCAGATCACGCGCGCCAAGGCGCCTTTTAACGTAATGTCTTTGCTCCTAAATCGTTACGCTGTTAGTTTTATTAGGCTTCAAGTTCATGTTGACACATGTAAAGCAGGTGCACCGTGTGCTTATCTGCCACCTAAGTGGTACAAAAAACATTATGATAATATTATATTGAGGAATTAATTATTTTCATTGTATGTATTGAAAACACTCCACGACTTCCAAACCAAATCACTCGTTGATTTCGATGTATGACTTTATGTATACAGCCAATTCCTTTACCAATTCGGCAAAAGGTACATGTTTTACACAGTGAAGAAAGAAGTACCTACACTAAAAAAACTTCAGGCAGTTGTAAAGTTGTATACTTAATACCTAAATAAGTGAAAAAAAAGAACTGTGACATTTTTTTTACTTTTATTTATTAACTAGCTTTTGCCCGCGGCTCCGCCCGCGTGGATTTCCTGCCTTTTTCATGGTCTAATCTACCCCTATACTAAATTTTATCAAAATCGGTTCAGTGGCTTAGGCGTGAAAGCGTAATATACAGACAGACAGACAGAGTTACTTTCGCATTTATAATATTAGTATGGATTATCATAATGAAATATGTATTGCTTTATACTGTAAAAAACAACAGATCAAGACTGTTCAGTTGTAGTGTGACAGGGATACCAGATTAAGCGCAGCAGCGCCACCCTCAATTTTCACGACTTTCTTGACGGGCTATATATGACATATCGCTCCCATAATGAATTTGCCAAGAATCCCATAACTTTGAATTTTCCGATTACCATAATGGGTTTTCCGCTCGAAGAATCTTTTGATATCTTTTCACTCACGTTTTCACGACATCTGAATCACTAGGTGCCTAAGGAGACAAAGAGGTAGATAAATTCCTTTCTCTGTGCCTTTGAGCTAGAAAAGCGTGGATACGTTAGTTTTTCTAGCAATTTATACAAAGCGTTTAAAAAAAACCAACAATGGTTAGTTTTCATTGAAATGTTACCAACTAATATTGTGTTACATACATACATATATATAATCACGCCTTTATCACCGGAGGGTTAGGCAGAAGTGAATTAACACCCACATTTCACCAATGTATTCGGTTCCACGTAATAGGGAGTGAGCCTATTGCTGTATTCCTGGCACTATTGTTGACTCGAGCCATGCATAGAGGAAAGAGAGAAAGAAAAGAAAAAAACATTAATTTAGGATAGGCTGAGTCTGGGCTATATATCTGTCTGCCTGTACGACTCCGCATGGGAAGAGATGGGGAGGCCCTATCTAATATCCAATATCGCACCATTAAGACCTGGAACTCCCTGCCAGCTCACGTGTTTCCTTCTTCCACAATCCCGGGTCCTTTAAGCGGAGCGTGAAAAGGCATCTGATGAGGCCGTCAAGCTGAGTGCCACCACTATTAATATGGTACATATTTACGATGGTGACCCTCTTTTCGAGACTTTGCCTTTAGCTTACCATCAGGCGGGGTGAAGACAAATTGACGTATCCTTTATAAAAAAAAAACTATTCTCCGACTTGCCGTGTTGCATTTTGAGCCACTGTTGTTTTGTTCATATGCTCTGGCTGCAGGACCCTAGTCTTTCAGGGTCAAGCAAGATGTGATTGTACAAGTGTCAATATTTTATATTAATTATAAAGCCACTTTGACCTACATACGTTTATCAAACGTCTACATGCATTCGTATCTCCATGTGCAATGTTGAGGGTGCGCGAAAATCAATATTCAACGCATTCAACGTTACAATGACGTCACATCACCCTCGCGCATGCGTACAAGTAACACCAAACTGCCATCTTCTCTCGAACCATGCTATCCTGGTACCGCCGCCCACATTTCTGAAATTTTCCTGCCCTCCTCCAGGTTTCACGGAAGTGAAAACCTTATACTTCCGCTTTGTAGGGCGGAATATTCTGTTTCTGAAGTATTTTCCTGAAAACGCTTCAGTGAATTTGTATGCTGAAGAAAAGCAGAAAGTGACGTTATGTTACTGCGCATCTACTTTTGCGCAGAGCAACTGGTGTTTATGAATGCTGACCTTGTAGGCAAAGTATGTGTAAATTGCTCTTGGTTAGGTTAGGTTAAAGAATCTTGTGGCGATTTAAAAAAAAACCCTATTAAACAAATAAACTAGGTTATCTAACTGACTTACTAGTGGTTCAAATTCGGTTTTTAGTCTTTAAAATAAGTTTCTAATCATAAAAATATTAATTACATGAGTTTTTAAATAAAACACACTGAGGCACATCAAGATTGCTAATGTTGAGGTATATGTATCCATACATATACCTCGTATTTATTGTTTTAACCTCTCATACTATCTCTAAACTCTTGGTTTTTATCTTTTTTTTTCCTGCTTGACTTTTTAGTTCATCAACACAGAGTCTAAACATCGGAGTCCTTTTCTATCTGATTATGAAAGAAACAGATGCAATTAGAAAATTTTAGAGAGTTCTAAGTTTAGAGATGTAACAATAAAATTAGCAGCAATATTTAACTTTACTTTTCTCAAAATTTTAGATTACTTCACATACCTACCTACCAAAAAAATTCTAATATCTCTCGGACTATACTGAAAACGCCGCTCCGCGCGTGACAGTAGAACAGCGCTCCCCGTAGCAGTGTGCCAATCGCCAGCTTGGTAGCAATTGGGTATCAAATTAGTTACTTTCTACTAAACGTTAAAACGATAAGATAAAAGGTAAATTGTATGAAAAAAGATTTAGTGACGTCATAAAATTTAATAGTCAAATCAGTTACTATTATAGGTTGGGTGGATGATTAAAAATAAATAAAAGCTATATGTAAAATAAGAGCCGACGCAATTTTTACCACTCTTTTAACGTTCTGAATTTAATAAGCTCGGTTAGATAATTTATTTTAACTATAGGATAATAGTAGCAATAGTAGT